>CM044549.2:14901830-15296830 GCA_024416835.2 Perccottus glenii
CCAATAAAAGTAGGATATTATAATCTAATTAAGGAAATTAAATTGGTTGAGATATTAAGATCAGAGCGTTTGACAACTGTTCTTTCAATGCCATTGTGTAGTCTGTTGACATTATTTTAAACTAAGTGGAAATTTGGAAAATGCAAAGAAAAAGATGCAGTGTTGTGTACTTTGGGCTTCTTTGTAAATCTAACTTTATTAGACAAGCACTTCTGCTCTCTGATAGCAGTGGCCAAATATGATGACAAACAACAATGATTTGTGTTTTTGATTTAAGCTCTCTCTGTCTCTCTCTCTTTAGAGTTTTCGAGGCACTGTCTTACAAGCTCAACATCCGTATGACTCTGACACGGAGAACAACAATAAAATCAAAAAGGTACAATAAACAAAATCTTAAAATTTCTTTACTGTAGTGTAGTAATAATAATAATAATGCACACTACTTATAGTGCTTTTCAAGATACCCAAAGACGCTTTACATAGTCCATTATTCATTCACACCACAGTCACACACTGGTGGTGGTAAGCTACATTTATAACCTCAGCTGCCCTGGGGCCGACTGACTGAGACGTGGCAGCCATTTTGTGGCTATGGACGCTCTAACCATCACCAAACACACTCACACATTCATACACCAGTGCCATAGACACTGGAGGCAAGGTGGGTTAAGTGTCTTGCCAAAGGACACAACAACAGCATCAACTGTGGGGAGAGCGGGAATCGAACAGACCTTTGGGTTATAGGACGGCCGCTCTACCTCTGCAAGTGTGTGACATTAGTTTGTGACTACTGTTGAAACGTAAAGCAGCACAGGACAACTACATTAAATGTAGACATTTTTATAGGAAAACAAGCCTCAATTAAAAAGTATATTTACACACTGTATATTTAAATACTATAGACAAATGACTACAGTATTAGTGGGTACATGGTAGTAGGATTTTGTGTAGGATGGTTGCCTCTGTGGAGTGCGTCATAGATTTGTATAAAATGTATTCAAATCTTTTAGTAATATATTTATAGGACACTAAATCCCAAGTGTAATGTAACTTTGCTAGCTGTTTTTACACTTTGTTGGTACTGCCATATCACTCCTGTTATTTAACTAGAAATACTGTATAATGACTATAGCATTTTTAATTATTGTAGCACAAAATCTGTTGTATGATTTCCAGGAAGATGAGCCTTTTCCTCTGACAGTCCACCAGCAGCAACAGGAGTACGTCACCCCGTCGTGGTCCCTCTCCCCCTCATACTCTCCCATATCGCACTCTGATGCCAGTGGCTCAGAGGTGGAAGAAGACAACACCAGTCCACGTGGGCGAATGCCACGCCGACGAAAAAAACGTCGTAGCACTCCTTCAAAGAAAAAAAACCCACATCGGACTCCACCTGTCCGCCCTCAACTGACCACTGCCAGTGCCGCTCATCACAGCCAACACATTCCTTCATCTGATTCACCGCCGCAGTCGCTGCCTTCCTCCTCATCTTCAACTAATCCTTTGTTCAAAGCTCCAGCCCCCCTGAGTCCTATCACTGCCGGCAGTGTTAGAGGCAGCTCCACAGACAGTATTTCCAAAATCTGTGAGTTCTGTGGACGGCGTTTTCGCTCACTAGGCCGCCACTTGGACAAACATCACGCCCACCAGCCGGACGTGTGTTCTGCCCTAGTGGAGCGCTACACACAGATGCATCGCTTACATGCACAGGACACACACCCCGACACTGGCCAAACCCACTCACAGCTGCAAGCAAGGTCATCAGGGCATAATGATGTCCAGGATTTGTCCCTGAATCCACCTACTCTCACTGCAGCCACTGAAGCTTCCACCACCTCCGGAAGGAACTCTCCTCGAACCCAGAATGCAGTGGCTGTTTCTGTCCTTAAGCGTAGCCCAACCCTTGTGGCTGTGACCCCACCCAGAAAGGGGGAAGAGAGGAGGTCAAAGACAGACACACAGGATGAGGAGGAAGAGATTGAAGTATTGATGGCAAAAGATGAAAAGATGGGTGCACAGAGTCCATCAGCTAAAGAGATGGTGACACTGAAAGTGGAGGAAGAGAATGGAGTGAAGGAAGAAGAAGATGACAGTGGGACAGAAGATAAAGAATCAAGGTATTGTAATGTTTAGAAGGTTTTTCAATTTAGATTTGTGGTAAAAGTTCACATAATCTCAAAACACAAATCAATCATATCCACAGTTTTTATATTGTAATAACTGACACCAAGTGGTTGAAGATGCATAATTATAAAAAAGTACTTGAGCTTTTCATGCTTACTGCATACATTGTGCACAGAGCTGTAAAGTCCATTAAACTAGTGACTTTACAAAAAATCAATACAGTGCGCCTGACTCTCATACATGGCACTGACAGATGAGCATACCTGTCCACACATCTGATATACAGTATATTAAGATACATGCAGAGTTGTGTGAGTCCCATATCAGTTTGAAGCTGTTTGGTTGCAGACAGTCTTTTCTAGTTGTATGTCTTGAAAACTTGTCAATTGTTGTTTTAACTGTTGAAAAAGAGAAGACAATCAAAGCCCCCTCTTTCTCTGCAGCTCTTCAAGCCCTCACCACATGCTGCCTCTACTCACCTCCTTGTCGTCTCTGGTTCTCTACTTGCGCCGGCTGCAACACTCGGCCTTTCTGTCATTGTCCAGGCAGCTACAGTCGGCCGAGGCATGGCGCCTTTTGTGCCACTCCAGCCTGGCGCTCCTTATCCTGTACAATCGAAGACGAGAATGTGAAGTCTCCAAGCTCTTCATTTCAGAATACCACAACCGTGTTATTCCCCAGTATCCTATCCCTGTCCCACCTGGCGCTCCTCCAGTCCTTACCCCCCTGGAGGCTTCTCTTTCCCCCTTTGAGCGCCTGGTGCTGACCCACCTGCCCAGAGTAGGGGTGCAGGGTAAACGTGGACGGGTCCAGCCTCTGATTCTTCCTCCTCACTGCGAGTCCTGTCTGGAGCTCCTCCTGCAGACGCGACATGATGTAGGTGTGGACCCTGCCAACCCATACATCTTTGCTCGGCCCTACCACTCTCCGGCCACACCCCTTAGAGGCTCTGACCTGCTTCGAAGCCTCGCTCGCTCTAGTGGCATTCTCAACCCACGTGCCCTAACCCAGACACGGGTTCGGAGGCAGGTAGGCATTCTCACTCAGTTGCTTCTTCTGGGAGAGGGGGAGGAGCCTGGGCAGCCTGGGGGCAGCACTGTGGAGAGACTGGAGTACTTTCTGGAGAAGGAATACCACGTGACACAGGATTGTGCAGACATTGGCCAGGACCCAGGCCTGATGGGCAGAGTGGGCCGTGTGGTTCTGTGTGGAGAACGTGATGGTGTGCTCTTCAGAGGAATGAGCCTGAACCACATCTGTCTGGAGCTAGACGGTAAGTTTGGCATGACTGGACTCGAGTGATGTTCATTGTGCTACCATTTGTCAGACAGGATACATTTTGTGCCACGTGTCTCTTTTTGCAGTAATGTCTGGAAACTCTGCAGACTCGTATTCTGAGGGTGACTGGGAGGGGGAGACGGCAAAAGAGAAACTAGAGCCTCCAGCTTCACCTCCTTCACTGACCCCTGCTCCCACTAAGCTGTATGTCAGGAAGGGCAAGAACAATGGGCAAGTGGGACGAACCAAAAAGCCCAAGAACACACAGGCACCTCCTGCTTCTCCATCTGCCAATCGCAAGGGCACAGGTCAGCATACATTACTTGTATATTTTAAAATTGAAATAGCAAAAAACTGCTTGAAATGCCAAAACACTCATTCTATGTGTCAGACGTTCATTTGTTGACTGTCAAAATACTTACATTCACTTTGGTAAATGTCTATCATGTATATGTCTTTTATATTTTTACATCATCCCAAATTTTTTTATGCTCTTAAAACTTTGCTTTTGAAAGCTTGTAATTATTGTGATTATGGTAGACCAACTAGACCGTAACATAGCAGCGTTTTTTTGTGGGACCTGTTGCATCTGGTGCATTAGTCCTAAATGCATTCATGTTGACCTCTTACAGGAAAGCGTGGTGTCCTAAAGCGTCCCTGGTCAGAAGCAGAGAGGGCAGCAGTCGAGGAGCACCTGAATCAAAACATCAATGAGCTTCGAGTCCCTGCCAAAGCTGACTGCGAGCTCTGCCTGCAGAAAAGCCCACTGCTGGTCAACAACCACCGTGACTGGAGAGCTATCAAGTTCTACTGCCACAACCGCATTCAGTTGTTAAAGAAAATCCAGCAACGTGACGGCCAGCCACTGACTGTCTGCTGAGAGAAATGAGAGATGCTTATATGCTCATTCTCGTATAGACAGTCCTATGTTTTACTGTTGTTCTTTTGTTAGTGAGTAGATACGGTAATGACACCAGTCTTTATGTTGCTCCTGGTGTCAAAGGTTACAGGTCTGCAGTCAAAAGCAGTGATCCCAGGCAGGGATTTGTGGGGATTTTGGGCTTAAGCCAGTGTGCTGATGAAAATGGACCAAACACATACTAAAATGTATACCACAGTGTTAATAGTGTAATATTTATGCAAAGTTTTGTACTAAAGTAGCACTAGTCTTTTATGCTCTCTGACATATTGATAGGACAATGGGCTGTGACTTTCTCAATAGTTTCTACAGTTACTATCACAAGCCAAACATGATTTTATACTTCAGTTCTGATTGAAATATATTATTATACAGTCTGTCATCTTGGACCCTTGTCTTTTGTCTTTAACAAAAGTCTGCAGTGTGAAGTTGACATCTCCCTTTCCCACAATGTTTCCTTGTTGGAATCTGTTTTCTTTCTGTAAAGCTCTTCCCGTCTTGTCCTAAAAACACTACAGTATGCAGCTTGAAGCAGATTTTATGGGTATCTTTTTGTGTTGCCAGAAATCTGTGTCCATTGGTCCAATAACCTTGACAAAACCTCACAACAGAAACTTAACATTTGCTCAAAGATAATAACTTTATTTTCTTTCTTGCTGTATTCATGCCAGTTACATTTCACCTTGTACATAACAAATATAGGATTCTGTTAACTGGTTGCATGTGCTGGACAGTAAGTAGCCGTTCACATTTCTGTACATAGGCCCAGCTGTAAATAATAGTCGGTGAATAAAAAAGAACGCAAAGTATGACATGCCTTGGTTATTGTGTAATTTTTGTAAGTATAAAAATGTTAAGATCTGTGATTTGTTTTGTCATTATTTGTTTGAGGGTTTTAGTTTTTATTGCCTGGAGTTCACCAGTGAAACACTAGGTGAGGCTATTCTTTAGAAACCCAATGGAAAGTGCCATGGCACTGGCTGGAAGAATGTAGTGAGTGCCCACATTTACAAGTCATTACTTTCATTATTGACCGTTAAGTTTCTGTTAATGCACGTTAACACTCAAAATGCAGCTTTGTTTGCTTGTATTTTTAGTAAAGTATCTTCCTCTCAAGTTTGAAACCATGCAATTGTTTGGAGGAATATTTTGCTTTTCTTTTGATTAGGGTCAAGACAATATTTTTTGATATTTTCTTCTTTCGTTTGCAATTTAATATTGACCAAACTCTTACGAATGAGTGAGAACTTTTTTGTTTGAGTCTTTATAGTCTTTATAGCCTATTAGTGTTGCTTCCTTGTTTGAGTCTCACCAGATCAATTGCCTCATCAAATCCTCCACACATACTTATATATATTCTATATGTTCACATCTACCATGCCTTTGAATGAATAGTTTTTCTCATTTGCTTGGGCTCAATATTTAAATAAAAAAAGACGCTTTACTTACAATATTAACGTTTAGCATAAATCTCTGAACAGTCAGTTTGACGTTTACAACAGTTAAGTATTGGTATTTAGTATTATCAGCCCAATGACCAGGTGCATTTAAATAAGCCTGGGATTTCTATGGACTGCCAGCCTGGAACTGTTGAGGATTTTGGGGATTGAAAAGTTCTGTGCTGTCCTCAGAGCTGAGTGACAAAGAAAGGATGGTCTAGAAGAAGGCTGGAGATTTTCAGGATATCTTGGTTACCATTAATATATGACTCAGAGACGGTGAACGCTCCACACAGTGACAGAATAATGTAAAAGTCTGACTATGCTTCCATTAGATGAATTTTATACCATGACATGTCCTAAAAGTAAGCTTTTAGTCACTAAAAAGATGTCACATAAGGTAAGGCCTTTCAAGAAGATTATACTCATTTAATAATAATGGCTTGGATTTATAAAGCACTTTTCAAGGAACTCAAAACACTTTACAAAGTCCATTATTCAGTCACTCCAGAGTCACACACTGGTGGAAATACATGTTAGGCCATAAGGACACAATTACAATTAAAACCACAAATTAGTTAGGATATACTGTAGTAGACTATAACTCAAACATGTCAATGCCATAAAGCTACTTGAAACCTTTTTTCTATCTTTTAAATAAGATAGAGATTGTAAAGGCTATTTTAAATCAATTTATGTTCTATAAACATTTAAATTGATTGGAATTGTGATGTATTCTAAAAAGCATTGAATACAATATTTTATTATGAAATATTGTCATTGGTTTTTGGGTGCTCATGTAAAAGGCAGGTGAGACAAATATGGAATCAGTGGAAGCTAGTCTGAACCTCAGACAAAAAAAAAAATCTTTATTGAGAAGAGCAAAATATACAACATAAGGCACAGGCAAGTATACAATGTTCTATTTTTTTTTTTTAACAAGTACACTCACAACACCACTTTTCAGTCACGATGAGGAAGTACACAGCAGAGGGAATGTTTGCAAAATGAGCACATTTAAAGACATGCTGCTGAGGTCTCTGAGTCTTTGTAGAATTACAGACATAATGTATTGGTATGTGCTTGAAAGGTATTGCAATAACACAGTCCATCGCAAACCAAGATCTAAAAGCGGTGATCAAGTTTGTTCAATGAACTCTGGATGTACTGTATTTAAACTAAATACTTTGTGTTGGGTTTGGAAGTCAGTAAACATTTTAAATAAAAGCTTTTCCAGAGTCTGTTTGTTTTCTGCATGTTGGACATGAAGTGATAAAAGGCTTTGAGCAAAAAAAATTACTCAAGTCAGCAGGTTAGTAAGCCTCATTTCAACAAACTAATGTCGTTTTGTTGCCTTTGTTTGTGTACAGGAAAGTTGCTTGTTCTGTGAAGGCTGCACAAGTGACAAATTTATATGAAGAAAAACAAACTGTTAACTAGAGCTTCAGTCGATTGGTCTCATGCAAAATGATTTTTGTGTATTTCTCTTGATTTTAGAGCTCCAGTCTATAAGAACTGTGTTAATTAGAGACAACAGAACTCAAGTTGAAGCTTGCTACAGCAGGTTACGTAACTGATCAAAATGAATCCCAGTGTCACGACAGTCACGCATCAGACTCGAGCTGTGGTTATGCTGGGGAAATGTTATTCTTAAAAATGCTTGTTAGTTCAGACGAACATTTATTAGCAGAGCAAAACAGCAACAGGAGAGAAAACAAAATGAACAATTGTTTGTGCCTCAGCCGACTGAAATAACCCCTAACCTCATTACTGCCACTCTTTGACAAGAAAATAAAAGCAACAAAGCCTCATCCAAGTGGCCTTTTGACAGATTAAACAAAAAAAGACACAAAAAACAAAGTAATTTCTCTGAATTCTGCTTTTGTTTGTACTGGCTTTTTCTCTCGCATCAGGTCCAAAGGTAAAATGTCTTAAAGGAAGTCTGTGTCCAATAAGTTGCTAAGCACAGAAGAAAAATCTTTTATGAGCAGTGATTGTCAAGTTATTGCTATTTTATTATTTATTGTCTCTATTCACTTCAATGCAGGTTAAAGATGGATTTGCATTAAGCTGGGCTGATTTCAAAATGTACACAACCACATAATTTATCCTTGATCATCAGGAATTGAATGCACTGAATAAATGAGTAAAAAAAAAAAAATTCACAAAGAGCGACCTCCAGCAATCGCACTAGTAATCACATCTCCTGTTGTTATTTTCATTCTCCTGCTCTCTGGAGAAAAACAGTGGTCTAGAGAAAAAGAAAATTACCCATGATGCATTCTCAATAGGAGCAATGAATTTAGTTAAATTAAGGTAAGCCATGAAAATTATGACGACTCCCTGTGTAGTAAATGTGTATGAATTATCATTAAAAAATGTTAGGTGTTTAATTTTTTTTCAATGCATTATGTCTTTGTTGACTACTTTCCCAAACCATCAGAGTATAGACAGAACTCTTAAATCTCACTTTACTGTTGTGTTGATTCCATGCACTAAACACCCTCACTGTCTCACAAATGGCAACACAACAATCACACTGTTTGACTTTTGTGTTGACTGACCATTTTCTAAAACAGATTCTGTTGTCAAAACTAACACACACAGAGCAGACACAAAAACAACAGAGCAAAACACTAAACACAGTTTATCATCAGCAACAAAATCACAAAACAAAGTCAAGCTAAATAGAACAAACCAAATAAATAGCACAATCACAGCTTCATCTTTTCTTTTTACATACATAAACTCCCAAACCAGGAGCTTTTACAATATTCTCTAAAATAAATCATGTCTTTTTGGTGAAACTGCAGGACTTTATCCACATCACAGCTGTGTCCAAACAGACTATTTTACAGTATTCATGTTCACACAGTTACAGGATACTTATGGCTCAGGAGGTAGAGCAGGGAGCAGGAGGTTATACTGTCCTTGGGCAAAATTTGTGAATGTATTTTGTACTGATACTAATGGAAGATGGCATGCAGTAAAATAGTGCTTTTTTATAACCTTCTTAGGCACATAAAGTACTTTATGTTTCCATTCACCCCAGTCACACACATTCACACTGTGGTGGTACCTCTGTGGGACAAACCTTCCTTCACCCACCTTGCCTCCACTGCCACAGCTCTCTAATCTCGTTACTGTATCACTTGGGTCCATATTTGTTGTCCCCAAAAATCTCAAAGATGCAGCTCACTTGTGTCTCAGAAAAGTCTTCACTTTGGTAAAAAAAAAAAAAAAAATTGTTACTAAAGTTTTTTAGTATTTTAAGTTTTGAGTTGCTGTGTGTTAGTGGAGACCATGTGTGTCTTATGTCATGTGTGTTTTATTGAACAAAAACGTGTTATGTGTTTTGCAACTCAGAGTGAAAGGGTTTGGTAAACTGTGTTTAAACAGTTGATCGTTGACTTTGACAAAATGACCAGTTTGATTAATGTGTTTAAGCAGTTGACTTTTTGGTTCAGAAAATTGCATTTAGTGTTTTAGCAATTGGGAAAACTGTAAAATCTACCTTGGTGAAGTCTACATAAGGGTTCTGAGTCTGCAGCTCTTTCAACCTACAACAAATTTAAATACGTAAAGACTGTCGTTCATTTTCTTCTGCTTATTCCTGTTAGGGGTCGTGGGTGACTGGAGTGTATCCCAGCAGCTTTGAGACGTACACCCTGGACAATTGGTTGCAGGGCTGACATTTAGACACATTTAGGCAATGTCAAGGAAATTGTATATTATTGCTCAGTGCTCTCACTCCTGGTCAAGCTTGCATTTGTGATGCAAACCAAACAATTATTTTAATGAACAACACACATGTTGCTCTCACATTCTTTCACTAGGGACACATTTTAGAGTTTACAATTGGCCTATACATGCATGTCTTTGGACGGTTGGAGAACTCACGGGGACATGGGGATTCACAGACTCCTCACAGAAAGGCTCGAGTTGGCCAGCCTTTGAACTCATGACCATCTTGCTGTGAGGCAGGAGTGCTAACCAAAATTGGGGATCATATACACTCACCTAAAGGATTATTAGGAACACCAGTTCAATTTCTCATTAATGCAAGAATCTAATTAACCAATCGCATGGCAGTAGCTTCAGTGCATTTAGGGGTGTGGTCCTGGTCAAGACAATCTCCTGAACTCCAAACTGAATGTCAGAATGGGAAAGAAAGGAGATTTAAGCAATTTTGAGCGTGGCATGGTTGTTGACGGGCAGACGGGCTGGTCTGAGTATTTCACAATCTGCTCAGTCATCCATCCCTTTATGACCACCATGTACCCATCCTCTGATGGCTACTTCCAGCAGGATAATGCACCATGTCACAAAGCTTTTCAAATTGGTTTCTTGAACATGACGATGAGTTCACTGTACTAAAACACCACAGTCGCCTACAGTCACCAGATCTCAACCCAATAGAGCATCTCTGGGATATGGTGGAACGGGAGCTTCGTGCCCTTGATGTGCATCCAATGACTGTAAAAGGGCCCTTTTACAGTCAGTGTGTGCATCCCACAAATCTCCATCAACTGCAAGATGCTATCCTATCAATATGGGCCAACATTTCTAAAGAATGCTTTCAGCGTCTTGTTGAATCAATGCCACGTAGAATTAAGACAGTTCTGAAGGCGAAAGGGGGTCAAACACAGTATTAGTATGGTGAAAAACTGTGAAATGTGAATGTGAATAATTGGCAATGTGCATCTGGCACTGCTGAGTGGCTGATGTAATGAGTCCACACTCCATATAAATATGACACACCATTAACCCATCACACTATTCTTTCTTTTTTTTTGATATATAGAAATGTGTCGACTGAACTGCACTCAGATATTCTATTTCCAAACAGTCTTTATGAGAAGCTCATACTACTAATGTGTTATTTTCGTTTGAAAGTGCAGTTATGTTGGCAGTCTTTCGAGGCTCAGCATCAGCAAAGTTCACTGGAGTGCATGGTGCAAAGAATAATGACATTTGTTATGAATGAATAGTGATATTTGTCTGACCTTTGTGGCTCAACTGAGAATTTCTCCCGCCGTCGGTCTTTAGTAATACCTCATCACAGCAGAAAACTCAGAAAAGGGATAAACATCTTAGACCACTATATCTTTAAAGTTGTTGCAAAATTTTGGATGACACATTCATATTTTGACGCAACAGGTAGAGCGTAGAGGTGGACCATTTCAGTTCAAACCTTATGTCCATATTGGTCTGCTCGTGCCCTGAATACCTTTAGTATGTCTTTAGTTCTCTTAAGCCCAAATTGATGACCTAAGAGCATTTGAGAAGAAAGTTGAACGATTCAGTTGACTCACATCTGTCTTCTCGGTGCACAGTGAAATTAATAACACTGCTTCCAAAGGTTTTTAGAAAATCATAGTCAGTGAAACAATGTTATAATTAATGGCTTGACACAAGAAAATGCCTCTGAGGCTTTGTCAGACTCAGAGAAAAAATGTGAGAGAATTCTTTAACAAAAATTGATGCAGAGCAAAAGTCTACTGAAATTGAAAGAGCCCATCGCATTGGGAACTTGAAACAAAATCATTGAAAATCAAGACCAGTTATCCTGAAACAATAAAGGATAAAGAATTTAATCTTGCAAAGGCCAAAGCTTATCTAAAAAAAAACACTAGTATATATGGCAATGATTTCTCTGATTGAATAAGGAGGAAGAGAACTGAGCTGCTTCTGGCGATGAAACAGGCCAGAGATAAGGGAAACTTTGCAGTCATTAACGATGATAGACTCACAGTTAAACCCTGTCAACATCACCAGACAGATGACAATATTGGTGAACGACTCAGTCAGTGCTATGAAGATCTCAGCACACATGTGGATTTTGTTTTATTTTATTTTACCAATTACAACCACTTATTGTGGGAGTGAACCCTGTGACTCCTCAGCTCTGAATATCCTACTTAATAATGATCCAGATAGAAATAGTTTTTCCCATCTAAAATAAAATTATTACAGCAAATCTGAACATTGTTGTTAAGTTTAAAAACCTAAATTAATACCCAATCAACAATGAGTATTCAATGCTCCATATTAATGTCTGCAGCCTGTCCCAAACTGTATGATACTTTATCCCTTTGTCTTAAAATCCTCAGTTACTCATTTAAAGTGATTGGGTTAACTGAAAACCCAATCACTGAGGGTCGCAGTAGCTCAGTGATAGAGCGGTCGTCCGGATATAACAAGAAGGATGGTGGTTTGATTCTTGCTCTCCCCACAGTTCAGTGTCATTGTGTCCTTGGGCAAGACACATAACCCTTCTTGGCTCCAGTGACAGACCTGGTGTGTGAATGTGTGGGAATGTTAGGACAAAGGATAGAAGTTAGTCTCATGTATGTTCATTAACATGCAATGTCCCAATCAAATAAATGAATACGAATAAAACCTGGCTTCCTGGAAATAATGCGGGTATGTTTGAATTTAAGGATTATAAACTGTATATAGATGCAGAGAGGGCAAGGTGACTTTTCTTGTGAAGTTGCGGCGATAGAAACCAAACTAGCCACAATACTGTGCGTTTACAGACCACCCAACTGTAACCTCTCTGCATTTATTACTAATATTTCTAATGTTCTTCATATTATTGCTGAAGAAGGTATTATTTTACTATCATTTATTGATACTATACTAATTGTTTTCAGCCAGTGATTACAGCACCCACCAGAATGACAGAAACGTCTGCCACTCTTATAGATAACATTTTTGTGTTTTTGTGTGTTAAGACTATGAAATCAAGTGTCCAGTACATGAATGTAGCTGACCACTGTCCCGACAAAGAGTGAAAACTATACAAATTAAGAAAGATGTTCAGTGAATCAAATTTCATAAAATTCTGTAGATCCACAAAAATCGTATTTGTTGTTTTTAGAAAACATCTCTCATGCCTTTAAGCTGTTTTCCCCTTTAACCTGTCTCCTCTAAACTTCTAAACAAACCTATTATGAAGTCTGTGACTAAAAATAGATTATATATAAAATACCTTTCTAGTCCTACCCCCTTTAATTTAAAAAGTACAGAAATGAACTAATACACTATTAGAATGAGGAGCTATCCAAACAAAAAATAATGCATATCTTCTGAGGAAAATTATTAATTGTATTCAAAACAAAAAATATACAAACAAGCAGTTACCAAGTGAATTTAAGATTGAGAGAGATCTTTTTACAGACCCTCAATTAATTCCCCCCAAAATATTATGTCTTTTTTATTTATTTATTTATTTATTTATTTATTTCTGACATTGGCTTCTAAGATTCCCCCTAGTGACTCTGGTCCATTACAATTTATAGATTACTGATTACTTTAACCTCCACCCAGTTATGGGAAAGAAAGTCAGAGATACAATAATCAATTTGAAAGACTATGGTCATGAGCTTTGAGTCATGACCAAAAGAACAAGATCTCGGATACAGGCGGCCGAAATGAGCTTTCTCCGCAGGGCGCTCCCTTGGAGATAAGGATGAGGAGCTCAGTCACTCGGGAGGAGCTCAAAGTAGAGCCGCTGCTCCTCGAGAGGAGCCAGCTGAGGTGGCTCGGGCATCTGTTTCAGATGCCTCCTGGACGCCCCCCTAGGGAGGTGTTCCGGGCATGTCCCACCGGGAGGAGACCCCGGGGAAGACCTAGGACACACTGGAGGGACTATGTCTCTCGGCTGGCCTGGGAATGCCTCGGTATTCCCACTGAAGAGCTGGAGAAAGTGTCTGGGGAGAAAGAGCAAAAATCCTTCCAGTTCATAAAGATGACAACCCAACTATTTTTAACCAATAGGCCAATCTATGTTCTAACAACCATTTCTAAAATCCAGAAACATCTGGTTTATCAGAGATTATTGGAACATGTTATATTATCACATCAGTATGGCTTCAGAAAAAAATATTCAACTTATTTGCCACTTATTTATCTTCTCACTGAAATACACAAAGCTAAAAATAGAAAGGAAAGCACTGTAGGCATTTTTTGTGATCCATCTAAAGAATTTGATATTGTTATTTGACATCTGGGTATAAGAAATAAATCATTACTCTGGTTCTTTAGTTATCTTTCTTTCCAATAAGGGAAAGGTTAAAGCAAAGGCATCTGGACTTAGTTTTCAAGGTTTTGTCTCTTATTCCAAGAAAGTCTCTTGAAGAGACTTTATCAATTCTGAGTTCAACTGGTACGAGAGCTGAGCTTTATCTAGAGGGAGGGGTTTGACCTGAAACTAACGGTTACCATCTTCTCAGTCTGCTTTACTCTTACCTCTCAATCTCAGTTCAGTCTACTGTCCAAAATATGGAATACTTCTTGGATCTTTCCCCACAGCAGTCAGTTTAAAAAAGCTCTGAAATCCCTGTTGTTGAAATCTTGTAATTTTCCAACACTTTGTATTGTCTTGTTGCCATACATTTAGTAAAATAATTGTACTATTGTTTATAACTTTTAGATAATTTTATGAATATTTTAATTGCGCTGCAGCTGGATTCTTCGGAGATTTGGGAGTTTCCAAACTCGGGTAAATCCATCTTGTATTGCACCAAGCCACCTGCTTGAGTCAAACTATGGGCTTTTGTGACCAATGATGTGGCAGCACGAACAGGAAGAGGCGGGTTTTTAAATGCAATGAGCAACCTCTTCTCTTTGTTATCAACATGGCTCCGCTAACGCTAAAAAATGTGGCTCTAAAGGTTTTTCTGGAAGAAAAAGATATTTATGCTCTTCTTCCTTGGCATTATCCTAAATACATACACACTCTTTTCATCGGCCAATGTACCAATTTAGTGAAAAACTGTTCCTGTTACAGCGGTTTGTTGTTTCTTCATTTCTGACGCACTCTGGTTATATCAAATGAATCGTTGCTATGATTGGCTAAAACAAGTCTCGTGGTAGGCGGATACTAGTCGGTGCTTCATCCAATCAAGTTTCCAACAGAAGGCGCCTCCTTTGCAAACGCTTTTAATGGGGGCCTTTCCAGATGGTTCTGTGAAACAGACTATGTTCTGTGAGCAGTTCTGTCTGGCAGAGAAGGTTTTTTTTTTTAAATCCTCCCTTACGTTTTTTTGTGTAAATTGTATGTATTTTAAATTATTGATTTTATTTGAGTAAATAAATAAAACTAAACTAAAACTGTCCACCCGGCAAAATTTGTAATGTAATTGAAGGCAATAACTTCGGGGCCAAATGTTAAAACAAATTCCAATATTTACTCAATTTCAAAGTGATATGGCATCAGTTTTCAAAAGTGCTTAATTTAATCAAAATGGTATATGGCATGCATTTGCATTTCCGAGTCTTAAAAGTCACGTGACACATCTGTACATATAAGGCAATTGGTACACACGGCTAACAATTTGTGTGTGTGCACAAAAAAAACAGTGTCTTGTATTTTGAACTTTTGGGGAGCAGAGGCTCAATGTTTGTGGAAGTAGAGTAAATGATAAAATACTGAGTACTGTACCTGACAATATGCCAATGGGTTATTTGTGAAATTGTTAAGTGTGCAAATGATGTTGATGAAAACACGCATTAGTGGATATGCAGAGTTAAGCATAAAACATTTTATATATATATCTAATACACGCAAATTATTTTATAAACATTTTCGACAATTCAGACTATTTTCTCTCCATATAGTTCCACTCGATTGGTTCATAGACAAGCATTATGTCCCTGCAGAGCATCATCGCTGTTCACATGCTCACTGGTTTGCTTTTGTGTTTAAGTCAGGTTTCTGCCTCTAGTGTGGACACCATGAAGACCCTTGTTCTGTGGTGTGATCAAACACTGGGTCTCATTACAACAAATTATAAATACATGAAAACATCATTATTTGATATTACATTCCCCTCCTACAAATAACCTTCTCCCTTGAGCCTCACAAATTGAAGCATTAAATACAAAGCACAGAAATTGTTTAGCATATTTATTAGAGAGTTGGTCCAAAAAGCTCATTACTGCTAGCATTTAATCAGCTTTCTAACAACCAAACACAACCCCTGGGGTACGAAAAACAGCTTCCCATTTGCATCTGTTTGACAATTACATACCTTCAAAATTCGGCACCTAGCTCTGATGTGTACAAAAATAAAATATGAGAAGAGCTGTTTTTATACAATCAGTTTTTGCACAGCAGTGAAACTCATCAAACAGCACAGCACACCGTGGCGTGGATCGATCAATAACACTGTGTGTTTGACCTCAGCTCCTATGGCTGTTGAGAGTAATTGTCTTCAAGCTACAGGATATAATCCATGTTTATTTGGCTCATCTTTCCACAGAAGATTTACCAAAGTGAGGCTAAAGTCAATTACTGTGAGGCCCTGGTTACATTGTTTTCACTTAGTTAGCTTAATAAATAATGATTGTAGGACAGCTAACATTGCTTCTTGCATTTTGGACGCACAGACAGAAAGCTCCTAAAAGACTGAAACCTCATCAAAGTCAACACAGTTACTGGATTTTGACACATAAAACTTGTCTACTCTTTTACATAGTGGATTTATCTTAATTAATTGGGACTAACCCTGTAGCAACAAGTGACTTAACGTCTCACTGACAATGGGGCTTTTGTTCTTTGTTTTTCTCTCAGATTTAACGGAGCGTTTTATTTTTCCTAAGGCAGTGGAAATCATGCAAGTCCTTGGAGGATGAAAGCCAGTTTAGAAAACTTCCTTGCTTTGTTTTCTGTTTTTATGGAGCCCATTCAATCCAATCTGACGACAACTAGATTACCCTCTATTTTGGAATTTTTCAATTAACACGTTGTTAGCAATGAAGAACAAAGAACAAAGTGTACTGCAACAGTGACATGTCTATACATCTTCTTTATCGGTCAAAAAGCCAATGTTACATACTCCGTGTTACAGCACTCCTCAATTTCTTGTTTGTTTACCTTTTCTTTTACAAGCAGCAGTAGCCACAAACCCACAAATGTTCATTTTGAGATCAGAGGCTGCATCCTGAAGAAGAATTTAGATTGAGACATTGAGACCATTTTTTTTCTTTTCTTTTTGCATAACTTTAAAATAAAGATCGCAGTTCCCTCACCATTATTTCTTCAACAAAGATAAACTTCTAAGAGCCTTCTAGCATCCACAGTTGAACTTCTGACCTTGTTAGTAGTAGAAGTAGGACTTGCAGAGGACTAATGGACACCTTAATGCCTTAACAAAAACCTTTATATTCTTTTATTTTAGCTTTTTTTTCTACCCATGAAACACATGGTTATTGCAGTCTGGTTGCGTGACAGTAAATAGTCTGTAATTAGTCTGTGTTTTCAAAAGACGTGGTGTGTGCTTTGTATAGTTTGATTTGTTCTATTCTGTACAAATGCAGTGTAGAAATTAAAACTCCAGGAAAAAAAACAAATGGAAGTATGTGATAAGTTCATATCCAGACATTCATTTGGGTTGTTTTTCTTCACTGATTAAATGTTAAGCCCGAGACAAGCAGTTGCCTAAATGTCTCCAATCAAATCCATGTAGCAGCTGATTGAAATGCTGACTCTGTATTGGTTCAAGATTTAACTTTAAATCTAAATACTGAAAAATGTGTTTGCTTTCTATATTGTTAATGTCACAATGCTCATATTTGTTAATGAAGAAAAAAAATAAAGCTCAACATACATACAGTATTTAGTTGCTAATCAAGCTACCCTTCAAAACCAATTAACATGGCTTGAATAAATGCTAATTATGAAGGCTGAAGTTAATTTTACATAATGATCCTAATTAACTGTGCTCTAGTAACACTTTCACTCTCACCCCAATAAACTAAAAGCTTAGTGTAAAACCAGGTCATAAGCCTTAAATACCTCATAAATATGCTACAACTTATCAAATTCTACGAAAAAATACACCAGTCTATGTGCACTGGCTTTTCTGTTCATCTCTTTTTACGATAGCAACACTGAAGGGTTTTTTAATGGCCTACTTCAAAGCCTCTTATGGCAAAAGGAAAAAAGTTTAGGACACAGCACAGGTAAACAAAGATTTAGAGTTACAATAATGTGAAATAGTTATGGCCACCTCGTTAATGTTGACTAAATATCTTTTTTAAAATATGGTTATATAGCTTATTTAACTGTGCCATTATTTAGTTTAGAAAAGCAAAGGTTTAACGCAGTTTGCTTGTGTCTAGAGTGCGCAGTTGTCTCTTAACACATTTCTCAACAAGATTTTTCACGTGGAAAGAATTCAAGACAGTTGTCAATCTTCCTAAGAGGAGTGAATGTCCCAGCATTTTCACCCCAAGATTAGACCGTGCAATGCTAAAGGTAAATACAAAAATACAAAACAAAACGACACAAGAGCTAAAACCAGGGGAGTAAAACTCATTTTGGTTCATGGGCCACATACAGCCTAATTTGATCTTTAAGTGAGCCAGACCAGTAAAATATTGGCATAATAAATAAATGACGACCCTTCGTTTTACTGCAAAAAAGTAAAACTGCACAAACTCACCCTCACTCTATATTCAAGGTTTTGGAAATAAAATGCTGTGGCGTGCCCTTATACGTACATAATCAAAAACTTCAATGAATTAAGGCTAATTCCTTTAGATGACTGTTGATGACCATCTTCCACTGTTGAGGAGGGTGTTGATGACTAAGAGTGATTAAGTCATACAGGAAAGCTTTTATTGCTGCTAAAGGTGAATTTATAAACAATTAAGTGAGAGTTGAATCATTTTGCCATTCCGTTGAATACAATTACAAACTGAAAACACCATCATTCAATTTGTTTAAACACCCAAAAAAAAAAAAAAAGTGGCAAACAATGTCATTAAATAAGCAAGAGGAAAAGTAGTCTTTAATAATGAAGACCACATAGTGACTGAGCCAACTAATTGTATCTGGCATTGTCCCAAAGTGTAGTGAATAAATGGATTTATAATTTCTTGGACAGACATTATTTAAATGATGGTGCTTCTTTGTTTCTGACTTGTCTTGCATGTAGATGGCTGGATGGACTACAACTGATGTTCATGATGCTTTTACTATGCTGCTAGTGAAAGGTTTTCATATTTCTGTGGAAAAGAATCCTAAAGGAAACACGTTTAAAACACAGTAAGGAGACAGTCCAGTTGCTAATGGTGTTGTAAAAAAAGAAATTTGGATGCAAACTGAAAAAGAATGTTAAGTGGACACTGTGATTACTCAACACAGACAAAAGAGGCATTCAAAAAAGGAATCCATTTTTCTAAGAGGCCAAGTTTGAGAGTGACAATTTACCAAGCTGGCTTTTAGTTAATTCTGGGTTGAATTAAATAAAAACTTTTGTGCTTGTGAAAACATTCTGTAGAACAAGCAAGTGCATTTATTTCAAACCATGGTACAAAAAATGCAAGAAAATGTTTGTCAGTTCTGGGATGGCACAACATTGACACACTCCTCTACCATTTCAAACAGGAAGTGGTGTGGTCCACTGCGTTGTGCCACTTCGCTAGCGGTCTCCCCACTGCTGCTGCGGAGTGATGCCTTCAGGTGTCGTTGAGAGAGGAGCAGCTCCAGCGTGTGGGCGGAGTCTGTGTTTGAAGCGGCCAGATGAAGGGGTGTGAGTCCACCATTGGTCTGTGCGTTGAGTTTAGCCCCGTGTTGCAGTAGTAAACTGGCTACAGTGACACGACTCCAACGGCAGGCGCTGTGCAGAGGTGTCCAGCCATCAACAGTGCGTGCATTCACCTTTGACCCGACGCAGAGAAGAGCAGAGGCCACTCCAACATGGCCACTATATGCTGCACGATGAAGTGGTGTGTAGCCATCTTCATCACAACAATGCACTAACATTGGATCAGTAGCCAACAAGCTATTGACAGTTGAGAGCTGAAAGAAATTCAAAGCAGACAGCTTGTGAGGTTTTTTGTTGCAGTGGGCAGTAGTTTACTGACGTTAAACTTTTCAATCATTGAAGCTGGTATTTTTTTTTCCAAACAAAAGAGTGCATTTTCGATCCACAATATTTCAATATAATAAAAAGAAACCTACACATATTATCTATTTCTCATGTCTCAATGTTGCATAAGCATCAGAAACAGGACTGATTCCATTCTAGGTAGATGTTATAAAACAAAATCTTCCCTTGGAAGGAAAACTTTTTTTCTTCATACACTATTTATAGCTGCTTTTCATCAGAGTACAGACATTTGTGGGTAAATGGTTTGTGCTGCTGTTGAACATGCTGTCCCATTCCTTCAGGATTGTTATAAAAAGGTCATTTGAAAGAGAAAATAAAACCTACAATAAAAACTCTAATTATAATTATTGCAGGACACAGTTTTAGTTCTTTGACTATTTCATTGTAGACATTGCTACAAGGTAGCAATTATATGGTATGCATTTATTTTTCAAAACTTCTTATTGGTTTATTTATTTTTACAGGCGTGGCTGGTTGAAAGCTGTGGTGTTGTTGCAGAGTGCTTGTGTTAGCCGCAGTTTACGCCATTTTTCTTACAATGTTTTTTGGGCCATCGCTCTTTTGACATTTACCATTTTCCAGAGGAAAACAAAGATGTTGCCAAACAGATTATATAAAAGTTGCGGGGGCATCTTGAATACTTTTATCGCCAGATCATGAGACCTTGTGGCACAAAATCTTGTCACACCCCACGTAAATACTAATAAGAAGAGCAGAGGTAAATTAATAAAAGTGTGAATATAATCAGTCAAGCTGGACACAAATGTCTAGAGAGAAAAGACCATTTGAAATGCAAGCTCGGTACTGGTCTCTGTATCCTAACTGTACCAAAAAAAGCCAATTGAGATAATGAAATAAGACACTTGACAGCTGTAATTATACAGGCTGTGTAATTAGAATATTTTTTTCTTTCAATCTGCCAGTGAATCTGGCTCTATAATTGAATTCAACAAAATAACAGAATTGTTTCAGGGCAGGGTGGTTCAATAGTCACAGTGGCCCTCATTTATCAAAAGGTGCTCACAGCAAAAAACTGGGTGTACGATCATTTCCACCCAATCTTTAGCATTTATTAATCTGAATGTGGGCGTACCATACGCTCAAATCCCACGCCAGGTCAGGAGCTGCTGTAAATATACACAAGTTTAAAGTCAGCATCGAGCTGAGCAGCAAAACCATTATTTAGAACTAACAACAAATTGGCACTCTGAAAATATTCCATGTTACACTCCTCTTTAACAATAGTTTAGTATTTTATCTACTTTTAGAGCCATGTGCAGCGTGAGCTTTCAGATGATTAGGTGTTATTATCATACAGTTACATTACTATAACACAGCAATAAGTTTATTTTGTCTTTTATCAAAGGCTGCTTTTACGACACGCTCATGAAACACTAATGCTAAGTACAGTCACCAAAATAAATTGTCAGTTGTGGTTTATTAAAGTAACTCCATCTTGTATAGCGCCAAGCCACGCGCTTGAGTTTAACAATGGGCTCACCAGTCTCTGTGAAAACTGTTACGGTTAGTGGTTTGTTGTTTCTTCATATCTCCCCATAGATTGTAAATAAACATGGAAGTCATGTGTCCATTGCTCATTGCAATAAAATGGCGGTTACATCCGGGCTTTTCTGCTGTTACAACAGCAATAGTTTACAGATAGTATAAACGGACCCCCCAGAGTTGTCACGTAGAAAAAACTCTTTTGTACAAGGCTGTAAACATGATTTTTACACTTGTAAAGTCAGCATTGGATTTTGCCTTATACAGTATTTCTGCTTTTGGAGCCTGCCCTCTTGTGGACAGTGCTATATCGCTGTAAAGTGGCGCCCTTACTCAAGGAAATTTTAAGGGGTTCAATGAGAGAGGTTTGTTTCTGCTGCACTCTGGTTATGTCAAATGAATCTTTGCTATGATTGGCTAAAACAAAGCTTGTGGTAGGCAGATACTAGTCGGTGCTTCATCCAATCACCAAGTTTCTGACCAAAGGCGCCTCCCTTTTGCAAGCGCTTTCAACGGGAGCCTTCCCAGAATGGTTCTGTTAAACGGACTACAGTATATTATGTGAGCAGTCCTATCTGGTAGTGTAAGGTTAAATTGTTTCTGCATCTCTGCATTTTTGTCTAAATGATGCCATTCTAACAAACTAATGGGCATTTCAACAATTAAACAGAATTAAACAGGCCACATTAGCTTTTACTGTAAGAAACTTTCCTTGAAAAAAATTTATAAAAAATAGAGAGGTGCTTAATCCAGTCCCAATTTAAGAGGTGGAGGAATATATTCCCTCGTGTTCCCCACAAATTAAGCACTGGCTCATAATAACTTTTAATTTTGACGTGCATCGGCCACTAACCAAGAGCTGGTGTTGGTAGGGGGGGGGCAGAAGCCCCTCCTCAGTGTTACAGGTGTGTTTGTCAGTGCGCTGACAAAACTGTCCTGATCCAATGTTTGCTCAAACACATCATTAAAAGTAGACAGCGGTCCACATCCAACACATGTTGGTCTGTTTCACTTGGCTCTGTCCAGAGCTGGTACCGGCTCCAGCTGTGGCTGAAGACTGAGCCCACTGCAGCAACAGAGATTTTGCTGTAGGCTAGAAGTTCACTTTGTTACAAACTTGTCTATATTTTCTCTTTTCTGCTAATAGTAAACGCACATTGCAAAAAGGGCAACAAAAGTATCAGACTCAGCAGGTGACCACGCTGCCTCCACTGAGGCTGTAGCGACCAGCCACTCTGGGTCTGGGACTCGGTCTGGAAGTGTTTCCTGGGACAATTAAGGGCTCCGAGTAGTGGCCTTGTAAGCACAAAACAGTGTGCCATCCTGAACAGTAGCATACAATGGCAGTTATAAGGTAATGAGCTCTGAAATCAGCTAACAGACAATAATTAGACTAGGTTTTGTAGGTTAAGTAGTTAAGTAGACTAGATTTGACTAAGTTTTTGTTTATCAGGCTTAAACCACTCAAATAATTTTGTTGGGCAATGTACTGAAACAATATTTTCATTTATTAGCAGTCAAATGTTTTTGAATGTTATTTTTCAGAAAAGTAAAGAACTTGTCATAAATAAGGTTATAACTAATGTCAACCAGAAAGTGACATTAAAGGTTGTTTGTGTTCCATAAATTGGTCTGATTGAATTTGTGCTCATTCTAGGATAGTGTGATCAAGAGCCAAAAGACTTGTATGTTTCTGTGGCACAAATGAATAAATAAATAACAAAAAGAAAAAACATCGGCATCGGCCACCGGCCAAGATGTTATGTTAAACATCGGTATCGGTATCGGCCCAGAATTTCCCAATCGGTGCATCCCTAAGAATAACCCATTTGCAAGACAGAGGACAAGCTCGACCGCTCAACAGTTGGATGTATCTCTCAGAAGTCCCCATCCCCACGAGCAATAACCCTCTCGAATTTTTAGGACCAATCAAGGCCGCTTTCCCGACCTGGCGCAGATGGCACGCAGGTAGGCTACTTGTATGGGAAATTAATTTAAGATTTTATTTATATTTTGGATTATGGTAACACTTTATAAGTAGTTTCTATTTTTAACATTAACTAACAATGAAAAACCCTTATTAAAAGCATTTATTAATCTTAATGTTAACATTTACTAATACAGTATTAAAATTAAGTATCACATTTGTAATTTTTGAATTTAAAAGTATCAAAAGTGGTAGGCCTATTTGTTAAAATTGTGAATGCACTCATACTAACATGAACTAAATATTTTTTTATTATCTTACATTAAGGAAGATTAATAAATACCATAACAAATGTATTGCTCATTGTTAGTTAAATAAATATTTTGAAATTGTATTTTTGTTATTTGATTTTTTTATCTGAAAAGCAACACAAAATAGTAAAAAGCAAATTTTTACTATTTAATTATTGTAATGGTGAAAAAATTGGCAAAATAAATGGAAAAAATGTGAAACACCGCGTTCGGTATTCGGCCTTTCATTATTATTCGGCTTCGGCTTCGGCCAAGAATTTCATTTCGGTGCATCCCTACTGGACACCCACATTTTTTACCCTGGTGGCAATGTTGGGCCCACCAGCTGTTCGATCTTGTTTTAGGTTTCAAACAATCAAAACCACATTTCTATTTAGTAAGAGGGGAAGTAGTGTAAAAGTTAATACTTAATTAATGAGAAAGGCAGGCTTTGAATTTCTGTTATTGTGACGGGGCCCTTTTTTGAGAATAAGCGCCAGTGTCAGCATTTGTTCAGGCAAATAGACAACTTGAATAAATTAGTGGGCAATGTTACTTACTCGGTTGTTTTCTGCTGCCCACAATATGAACTCCTTAGGCTTGTCTTTAAGGGACTCCTCCTTCTGCAGGTACCACTCCTCACTGCGCTCCCCTTCCTCCTCGTCTGCCTCAGACTCCTCCTCACTTCCAGTCCAAAGGCTGCTGGCTCCACGTGGGATCAGCTGTCCGTGTGTATTAAGAAGCTCTAGTTGGTTAAAATCCTCTGGAAACTCCATCAGTCTCTACAGAAATCAGAACATCTGTAATAGCGGTTATGAGACAAAGGCGATTCAACCAATACACATTGCTTTTGCTGAATTGAGACAATAGTAGCCTAATAGTTGTGTAATAATCAACAATGCAATTATTTAGGAAACTTTCATCGAGACACGGCCTGGAGCGTTATTCGTAAAGGCTATTTTCCGAAAGGGTGCATGTTTAAAAAAGTAAATACTTACTATCTTACTTTTTTCTTTAATCTCAAGGATTGTGCTGCTGGTGCTATTTTCTTAGGTTTAACAGTGTTTTTTTGTTAGCCGCCGCACATCTTTGCACTAAATTATTCCGCAAAGTTACGTTGGCCACAACACATTAATCACGCGAGACAGAAGTAGGAGTCGGTTCAGAAACTGTGCATAAAACACCAACGATTAAAGCTACATAGCACCTTATTTAGCTCTCACACGAAAGAGATGAGTTCAAAACATTGACAGGCTGTAGACAAGGATGGTGGGATATGTAGTCGTGTACGGGGCCAGCGCTAACAGAGGAAACCGACTAAAGACATCACTACCCACAATCCCTTTCAGCTCGCCTTCTTCCTCGGTGAAATATGCTTAATAACTGCTAATTTGACCTAACGCCCCCACTCGTGAGTTGCATAAAAAACAGCACTGAAGCTACATACTGAAACAAATGATCGTTTAATTCTGCCCAACGGAAAAGTTTATTATTAGATTATTTATTTATTAGATTATTGTTTTAACAAAATATAAGCACACTGTGGCGGAACAAAAAAAATCTCTTATCTGTGCTCAACACAAAACAATCTCTTATCTTTGCTCAACACAAAGGTGCCTTTTTGCTGCATCATTTTTTGTTTTCTTCTCCTATTGTGTGTCCAAGCACATCTAAACAATCTGCCTGACTTTGTATTTGAATGGGCAAGGTTATTACACATAATACTACTACTAATAATAAAGATTGTATAATAATCATAATATATAATAATAATATAGATTATATATATATATATATATATATATATATATATATATATATATATATATAATATATATATATATATATATATATATATATATATAAAGCCCTTTTTGTATTCATGAATTGATCCATGTGCCCACTTATCTTAGCCGCGATGATGCCTGACCGGAGCTTCCATGTTGTGGAGAGACAGGTTATTGGTCGATAGTTGGATGGGACTGTACCCTTTGTGGGATCCTTTCAGGATCCATTCAGGGTGTGTCCCATCCCTTAGCAGCTGGTTCGTTTGTGCATCAAGGCGCTCGTGAGTGCAGTGAGCTTCTTTAGCCAGTAAGTAAGGATCCTGTCAGGGTATCACATATACCCTGACAGGATCCACACTTATCCACTTATCCACACTTACACACACACACACACACATGTATACATATATATGTATATATATATATATATATATATATATATAAAGCATTATATAAAGCATTATATATAATGCTTTGATACTTGTTACCACATGTAAAGAAAGAAATTACACTATGTCTGGATTGCCTTCCAAACTTTAAAACATTATTGTCCTGACAAGGTCAGAATGAAATGCAAAAATTGAAAATGATATATAGATGGATCACATAAGTGGTGAATCACAGAAATGTTTTTTTTTTTTGCTAAGTGTGTACAGCACAAAAGCGTACCCTATGGTATTATACACTGAAACATGAAGACAGATTGGAATTACATTTAATCAAGAGTTTTGAAAGTTTCAACTCAGAAAATAAAGGACGTTAATAGCATTTCAGTTGTGACAAACATTTGGTGGTTTATTGACGCTATTTTTTGTTCTGAAGAGGTTCGTGTGTGGACAAAAATCTGCACAATCAATGGAACATTTTGTGCTAAGATGTGTAAATATTTCATTATTGATGGATAACAGCACACTTTTGTTTCTTTATGCATATTCATTCATTATGGATGAATAAATACTCAAATGCAACACCTAACTTATTGGATATTCTGACTATTCCACACAAATTACATGACTCAGTTGATTGAGTAAAATCAATGATGAATCAGAAACTATGCAATTAATATTCATTATCCTGAAAACTGCATCTTTAACTAGGCTATTTATGTTCATGCTAGTTCCAGAATGACCTTGATCAACAAAATGTGCTCAAGAGTAAAACATATAGGCTCATATCTTAGCAGCAGATGTGTGATTCTTGTTGGTGCACTTTCACAGCCACCTGCCCAAGAACAATCTGGCTACATTTTGACTTTTGAATCATTTGAAGTGAATAAATTATACGCCTATACTTTATGAGTATAAAGTTCATGCATAGGCTACATTTTAGAAGAAACATACTCAAGTAACCTTTCATAACCATAATGTACAAGTTTTTGTTAGAACTTCAGTTCTACTTATTTAATTCTGTTCAAAAGGACACTTTGTTTGTTTATTGCTTCAATATAATGATAGGCTAATAGTTCCCTGATGCAGCTAAACAAGCTATTACTGAGGGGTTTAGTATACAGGACAGACAAGCACTGAAAACTAAAATGATAATGATAATAGACAAAGAGGTTAAAAAAACTGCAGGTTTACCAGAACTGCAAACCAGAATCTCTCTGTTTAGCTGCACAGTCACTAAGCTTTTACACATTTTTATATGGGGCAATTATTTTTACTACAGAAATGTCCATATCTCAGTTATACCATTTGTGTACTTGCAAATCTTTCCATTGAACACATTATTACTCTTACTCAAGTAGCTTCTAATTTTAATTTAGCTAACTGTAGTTTTTCTTTATTGCAGAGCTGCAACTATACCTCAGATTATTTACCCTTGAATTTGAAGGAATGCTGCCTGACAAAGTACATATATATCTTAAAGAAAATGAAAAAGCAGGTACTGGAAGGCTCAAAAGAGAAAGATCCAGGTGACTGATTTGGAAAAATTACTGGCATCCGTTTCTGATAATTAACTCTGAAGCATGCTGCCTGGGTGATTAGTTATTATGCTGCCACACAAAGCCGTGTGTTGAACCAATGAGGTCGCTCCCTGTACTTTCCTCACTAGCTCTCCTGCGCGCGCACTAAACATCTGTCACGCAGCAGAGTGGCATCATCACACAACTTGTTGCTTTTGCCGGAGCGCCTTACGTTGGTGAGACAGTGTGGAGCAGGCTGCAGTACTGACCACAGTCATAGAAAGTGGATGGACTTAAAATGACCACTGCTTGTCTTTGCGTATTTCTGCTGTTTTGGCTTGGGACAGTCACAAGGGCAGGGCACGCACTCAATCAAAGCTCACTTTTGGAAGATGGGATATTTTCCTACACGGAGAACTTGTTGAACGCCTCTGGGCAGTTACATAACCGGACTTCTGGCTTCTTCCTGCTGGACTTGGACGACGCTTTGCTGGAGGACTGGCGCTCTCTGGCCAGTAGGACGCGCAGCGGGGAGTCGCAGGGGGGTTGCGTCAAAGCGCTGCTGGTGGCCGCGTACTCTCTCATCATCGTTATCTCGCTGTTCGGGAACACGCTCGTGTGCCATGTGGTGGTCAAAAACAAGCGCGCGCAGTCCTCCACGAGCTTATTCATAATGAACCTGGCCGTGGCGGATATCTTCATCACTGTGCTCAACACTCCCTTTACCCTGGTAAGACACCCACAGCCTCTACGCGCTGCCAATTTACCTTTTAGTTTCTACACAGCTAGTTTGTTTCTGACCACAGTCCGTGTCTTCTCCAGGAGAGGAACGGTGTATCGTGTTTAGTGAAATGTCTAAATCGTGTAAATTTTACAGATTGTGTGCCAGATGAGATAAATCATTAGAACTGATTCAGGTTTACAGCTGAAGGGCATCAGACAAACTTTCACTCACTAAGCTCAGTGCTTATGCGCTCTGTTGTTGACGGATTACAGCTGCTAATGTTCAGCCGGACATATATGAGCTTCATTGATTATTGATTATTAATTAACAGTAGCAACTAGCAAGCTTTAGTTTTTTTTTTTAAACAAAGCCCCTTCTTATTTTTTTGCGCACCCCACTCAAAATACGTTCGCTTGGTTGTTCTTGCAATAGTTCGACCTGTGCACATGACGTTGGTTAATGTTTGCCCCCGCCGCGCAAATCGGCCTATGTGCATGGCTTGTCTAAATTTGAAATAAGTCAATTCAGGTCTGGGCTGTAATGCCCATAATCACAAACAGTTGCCTTAGAAACTTTCCACAATAAACAGCACTATGCGCCAAAAGAACTCCGGTAAGAAAAACGCTCGCAATACCATAAAATAATCCCAGAGAGACCACAAAGCAGGGTTTGACTCAGACAGAACCACAGTGCTATAGCTCTGAAAATGTTTACCAGGTTTATTTGAGTGTGTGTGTGTTTGTGTGTTTCCTCAGGTCCGCTTTGTGAACAGCACATGGGTGTTTGGGAGGGCTATGTGCCACATCAGTCGCTTCGTGCAATACTGCTCCCTTCATGTGTCCACTCTCACACTGACTGCAATAGCGCTGGACAGACGGCAGGTTTGTTTCTATGTGGAGTCATAACTGTTCTGCCAACCGTTTTATTTCTCAATGGGATGTCTTCAATGTCTGACAATCCATGTTCCATCATGAGTACTTCACGTGGGGCATTTGAGTTTTTTTTTTATTATTTTCTTTTGCTGTTTGGTTTAGTAACTTTAGAGCGGTGTTTTTTAAAGGTTCAGCCTACTAGATGAATGGGGAATTGTTTTTTAATTTTTTATTATCACTTTATTACCACAAACTTTATTCAATGTCACCAAGGGGCATGTTTTGATGTTGGTGGGGGAAATCGGAGTACCTGGAGGAAACCCACCCGAGTAATAATAATTAATAATAATTAATACACACTCAGAAGGTAATTAACTATCTTTTTAATAATTTAACTTTGACAACTTTTGTATAGCATGTAAATGTGATAGAAAATAGAAAATAGAAAATTATACTTCAAAACTAAGCTCAGTCTATGAATGCAAAAATTATTTTATAAATAACTGAAATGATAAATGATGCGCATTTATATAGTCTATACTTTTTTTTGTACCTGGCTGTACCAAAGCACTTTACATGATGCTTCCATTCACAACACACACACACACACACACACACACACACACACACACACACACACACACACACACACACACACACACACACACACACACACACACACACATACACACACACACACACACACACACACACACACACACACACACACACACACACATACACACACACACACACACACACACACACACACACACACACACACACACACACACACACACACATACACACATACACACACACACACACACACACACACACATACACACACACACACACACACACACACACACACACACACACACACACACATACACACACACACACAAGCACGCACAAACACACATACATATACACAAACACACACACACACACACACTACACCCCACTAGTGGCTCAGCAGGTTTTTCACCCCTGGGTGCGATACCTGCCTAACTACCTAGCCTTCTGAGCGGAAATAAAACTTACTTAGTTAGAGAAAACATGTGCCCTTATTTGACAGCTGTGTCAAATCACGCGTATTACTTTACTTGTGTCCAGGGAACCATCCGGTAATCTCTTAAAGCAGAATTGACCATTTAGCAGTGTGTTTAATTTTTGTTTTCCATCGCTAGCTTGAGTGTGCTGAGTTTTGCTCCAGAGATCCACATTACAAAAGGTGCAACAAATAACCTTTTCATTTCTATACCTTCAAAAAGGTATAACAGTCAAGGCGCCCCACTTTATTTACAGTGTTAATACGCTAATCAAGCAGTGCTCCCTCTCTTCTCTTTTTTGGCAAGAATGAACAGTGCATTTGTCAAGTGTTACTGATATTGTATGGCTGAAATCTATCAGCCAAAAAGGATTAACTTCTTGTGTGCAATGACTGTCGTGTTAGCAGTGGTGGGGTTTACAGTGGCCTGTGAACACAGATGGTTTAGATGAATGCTTTATTCCTGCCTCCTATGACCCATTCCAGTTTTCTTACAGACCCAACATGTCTACAGAGGATGCCATTTACACTGCTCTTTCCCCAGCCCTCACCCACCTGGACTCCAAAGACTCTTATGTGTGAATGCTGTTCTTGTACTTTTGTTCAGCATTCAATACAATCATGCCCCAGCAGCTCATACATAAACTCAGACTCAACAGCTCTCTCTGTAACTGGGTGCTAGACTTTCTGACAGAGAGACCACAAAACGTGCATGTCTTCAGCAACACCTCGAGGACCATCCCTGCTCTTCACCCTGCTGACCCACGACTAAGCCCATAGCGACAGAGCCATCAAGTTTGCAGATGACACGACTGTAGTAGGCCTCATCTCCAACAACAATGAGACCTACAGGGACAAGCCAACTGATCCAGTGGTGTTCTGAGCATCTCCTTCTCACCAAGGAAGATCGTTGTCGACTTCAGGAGAAGGCCTCATACTATGATCCATTTGTTGCCTTGTTTTGGTTATAATTATGGTAATATGATATGAAAATGGGAGGTTACAAATTGATTTAATTTTGAAGGACCTGTTGATTTGACTTGAAGCATCTGTAATGGGTCTGTTGGCTGCTAATGATTCATTCCACTTCTCTGTTTCTGCTGGTTTTAAAAAGAAAAATATTAATACAATATCCAGCCCTTTATCCAAAAAGTTAGGCATGCGTGTGTGTCATTATTCCTGGAAATAATTAACGCACTGGTAGGGTAAACATAAGTGTTGATGAAGCCAAAAACAGTCCATTTTTTCCTTCATCTTCTATTGGTACTTTTTGGACTCAAAAAAAAAAAAAAAAAAAAAAAAAAGATAAATAGCAATGAGATGAATTTTCCATCAGAGCTTGATCCCATCAGATTTTTTATCCAGGGATTTTGTTTCTGCTCAACTCCACATGAAATGACAAATAGACAAACAGGTTAAACTAGTCAACATCCCCTGTCCTTAGATCCTCCATCAGGGTGAGGAAAAAACAATCATACATTATCACCCAGCCGGGAAGAAAGAGAAACCTCAGTGAGAACCACAGAAAGAGAGCTCTACTCCTGAGACGGATGGGCCGTGCAATAGATGTGTCCAGGACAGTCACTGACAAACATAGTCTAACATACAGTATGTACAAATGAATGATAATCTCAGCTGGAACAGTTATGACGTGATGAAGAAGAACTGGCTTCAAGGGTTCCATTGGTTGAGAAAGTCTAGAGTAAAATTTAAATGCTGGGGTGGGAGCATTCAAATGAACTGAAAGGAAGTGTATTAGATTCCAGTCATTAGGTTTCCTGTAACACGGAGCCCCAAGTGCAGGCTTTGAATAGGAGGCTGATTCTGTCGTAGGGACTTGTACATTGTTGATTTGGCCAAAACCTGGTGCTTCTCGGAAGACCCTGAACTTCACGTATAGTCTTCTGCCTGAGAACCACAATGTACCATGCAGATTTATGTTTTCACATCAGCTTAATGCAGACATGTTGACTCAAGTCAGTGACTATAAAGACATTGTTGAATGCTTATACGCATTAAGAATTATGTATGTGGGGGCAAAAAATAAAGGTCACTGACAAACTTAAATAGTTAGAAAGAATATATTAGCCATCTGTGAGGGGAGCTGATGAGACAGCTTGGGATGCTTAACTCACTGTTGGGTGAATATTAATTATGTCAGAGCAGTGTTACATTGACTTATGGCAATAAGAGAGAGAAAAATGAATTGCCAAACAAATGTAGCAGTTGTCTTCCATGGCAGTTGAGTAGTTCTTGATGTTTTGTGCACACAAGAGGAGCAGCCGCATAAAATATTTCAAGGTTGTGCAGTTCAAAAAACATAGAAGTTAAAATAAGTATTTGATGCCAGTGTGTCTCTTGTAGTATGTCTAAAATGTATATGCTTGAATTTCAGTGTCTTTAGAACCATACACAGTTTATTTTGAAGGTTAAAGACCAAGAGGAACATCCAAATTTATTCACGTTATTGTTTAAAACTTATCCCTTGCACCTTTTTTTAAAAACACAGAAACATTTAAAGTCCATAGGAAATCCTTAGAGGAGGACTGAAACATTTTCCAATGAAAAACATGAACAGATATCCCTACCTCCTCAAAAATGTATTATATTTATTATAATACAACCTGGACCTGGTTAACATTTGTGCTCTTTGCATATCCTCTCACAACAGGAGCTTTTTCCCCTATTGAGAACTTGCTCTATGAGGATTTCTTAAGTTTCTGTCCAGTGTGTCCCACTGATTTATGCTGTGGTTCATTTACAGCATCTTTTCAGCAAATGCATGTGTATTAATGTTGAATCTGGTTTGGTAATCTCTCACAGGTCATTTTACACCCTTTGCGGCCGCGCATGTCACTGGCACAGGGAGCCTTTTGGGTAGCGGTTATCTGGATAATGGGAAGCTGCTTCTCATTGCCGCACGCCATCTACCAAAAACTCCTGACATTTACATACAGGTATGGTCGCCACTCATACATAATGGCACCAATGCATGTCGCACACACCTTATATGCAATAAATGAGTCACTGCCTGTCATTTTTATAGACTGCCTATTATCTGTCTTTTCAAAAGGTTGTGTTTGGTGTTATTCTGTGTTAGCCTGGCCAGCCTTGTGTCAGTTATTTTCATAAAATTAGAGCACTTCTCAAAACTCTTATTTTCATGTTTCCCTCACTTGCCTCCTCACCTTGTGTGTTATCCACCAACAGAGAGGACACAGAGTGTACACAGTAAAGACAAATTTCCTCAAGACCAATTTGTTGCAATTTCTGTTTATGATTTTAAATAAAAAACATATAGTACATACTCATAAAAATGTTGACTGTGGATGAACAGAAAAGAAGCTTGTTCTTCTCTGGCATGACTCTACTCCGGTGTAAAACTAGGTCATGTCTCCTCACAGAAGTCCCCTCCATTTTATCCTCGCACCTTAGTGTTAAGTGATTTGGTACAGGGATGGCTCATATCTAATAACTTCTGGTTGGTACTATCACTGCCTGATGACTCATCCTCCTCTGAAGGTGACCCATCCTCGATCAGGGTGGCAGGAGGCAGAGCAGATGGAGTCTTTGAACAAGGGCCCCTGGAAGTCAACAAGCCTTTGAGGGCTGGTCAGGATGTTCCTGGTGAAAGTCCTTGATGAGGCCAGGGTCTAAGTTAAAGCTGACTAGAACCTAAGATCTTTCTTCTGAACAATACCCTTCCTAGACAACAATGTACTGGACTCCTCTAACGCAATGCTGGGAACACAGCAGACAACAAAGGTGTAGGTAATCTCTCCATCAATGAGACAAGGTGGTGCCAATGGAGGAACAGCAAAAACTAGAGCTAAAACTAGCTTTCCCAGACCATCTTCACCTTGGATACTTGGAAGGTTGGCTTAAAGCATATAGTTCTGGGTAATTTGTGCAGGACTGTCACTTGATTGAAGATCTTCTCTACCTTAAAGGCGGAAATGAACTTGCTCTCCGGTTTCCTGGACTCTATTCGAAGTGGCTACACCATTTGGCCAGCTTGATAGGCTTTTTTCCAAGAATGGAAATAGGGGTGGTAGGAACCAATAGACAAACTGGAATGGAGATAGGCCAGTAGCTAAGCTGGTCAAGATGTTGTACGGATTTTCAACCCACCATACATCGCAGGGTGGTTGCAATTTGCTGGTTCATTCTTTCAGTCTGGCCGTTGGACTGTGGATGGCACCCTGACGACAAGCTTACACTGGCTGCTAAGTTGATCTGAGACAACATCAACAGGGAGACTGTGCAGACCGAAGACATGTAAAATTAGTTCTGCCATCCCCTTGGCTGAATGGAAGTTTAGGCAGGAAAATGAAATGTGCTATTTTGCTGAAGCGGTCCACCACTGAAAGTATGGTGATATGTCCTTTGGACTGGGGTAGTCCAGTGACAAAGTCTAGAGATATGTGTGGCCAAAAGACAAGCTCTCACAAACAGAGTAATGCGGTGTATGCTGTTCTGTGTAGTGAAGATTGTAGTTATTTGGGGAAACGCAACAACAGCTTCACAAGAGGATGTATCAGCACAAAAGAGCCAATCCTGGTGGAGCTGAGTCTACAGTCCACCTCCACCTCAAAGAGAAAGGACATTCCTTTGAGGACAGCAATGTCCAGAGAGGCCAGACGGTTTGAGAGGGGGTAAAGGAAGCCATTTTGCTAAAAAAATGGAAAAGCCCTCACTTGCCTTCACCTTTAAAACTAGTCCGGATGCCTTTGCTTTAACCTTTTCTTCAAGATGACCTGGATGACTGAGAACCTTTACATAATACATGTAAGGTAGTCCAGCAGAACGTAAAACGTCCTTGGTTTGCTGGATCCTGGGATGACAGGTAAGTGGTAAGCAATGAGCCCATTGCAGGACAACTGATCTTGCTGGAGGACAAACAGGCAAATGGTAGGACAGGAGCTGGGTCCTGGTTAAACCTCTAGAGCTGTTTTTGGCAAGGATGGTGTCTTGATCTGGACATCAGGGTTAATGTTGCTGGAACCAGGGTGGTAGGACAGGGTGACGTTAAATCTCATCAGGAAAAGTCCCTTCAAGCCAGTGTCGCAGTTCTTCTAATGCTAACTTTACAGCCAAGAATTCCCACTTGCCAATGTCATAATTTTTCTCAGATGGATACAGGCATCTGGAGAAGATACAGGGATGTTATTTCTGGTCGTTGGAACACAACACAGCTTTGAGCTGAGTAGCATTCTGGTGTGCCATTACGAGGCTCCAATGCTGGTCCAGAAGAAACAGGAACCGCAGGAAGTGGGGGTGAAGAGTCAAATGTCTAGCTTCAGATGCAGCAGAAGCTAGCTGGATCTTCTGCTGCTGCATGACCTGTTCCAGTCTGTCATGCCAATCCACTGAGTTCTGTGTGTGTGTCCATAGTGGCTAGATTGTACTGCAACACTAGTGTTTTAGGACTCAAATGCAGCACACAGATATAGAATCACAGGTTCAATCTTTTGTAGCAGGAACACTGGAACAGTACAAAATCTGGTAACGCTTTATTTTACACTACACTTGATACATTGTATCTACCTCATTAAGTACAATGTAACCCACTGTGTAACAAACTGTAATAACCCTACCCTAACCATTACTCTACCTACAATATGGAAGTACACATAAGTCCATTATGTTTGTACTATGTAGTGTTACTACAGTTACACAAGGAGGTAGATCAACAATGTACAATGTATCAAGTGTGGTGTAAAATAAAGTGTCGCCCAAAGTAATTTGTAGAGAAGGCTTGACTGGATGGTGAAAATAGATGCACAGAGGCCCAGGCCCAGGCAGAGGCAATCAGGAACAAATGACAAATGTTTTTACCAGGATAACAGGAAGCAGAGTCAGGAACAAGCCAGGTCGGTAGCAGAAGATCAGTCTGAAAATGGAGAGTCTGTCATCTGATGAGGAAGACCAATCTAGCACAGGAGAAGGCAGAGTGAGTAAATACAGTTGTACTCATAAGTTTACATACCCTGGCAGAATTTGTGATTTTTGTTTGGCAATGACAGCTTGAAGTCTTTTGTGGTAGTTGTGGATGAGGCTCTTTATTTTCTCAGATGGTAAAACGGCCAATTCTTCTTTGCAAAAAGCCTCCAGTTCCTGTAAATTCTTGTGCTATCTTGCATAAACTGCACATTTGAGATCTCCCCAGAATGGCTCAATATTGAGGTCAAGAGACTGAGATGGCCAGTCCAGAACCATCAATTTATTCTGCTGTAGCCAATGACAGGTCAACTTTGCTTTGGATCGTTGTCATGTTGGAACGTCCAAGTACGTCCCATGCGCAGCTTCCGGGCTGATGAGTGCAAATTTTCCTCCAGTATTTTCTGATAACATGCTGCATTCATCTTTTCCTGTGCCTTTGTAGCTCACACATCCCCAAAACATCAGCGATCCATGTTTCACAGTAGGAATGGTGTACCTTTCATCATAGACCTTGTTGACTCCTTTCCTAATGTAACGTTTATAGTTGTGGCCAAAAAGTTCAATTTTGGTCTCATCACTCCAAATGACTTCCAGAAGTTTTGAGGCTTGTCTCTGTGCTGTTTAAAGTATTGTAAGCAGGGTGCTTTGTGGCATTTGCACAGTAATGGCTTTCTTCACCATGCAACCCATTTTTCTTGTTGTGCATCTTGAAACAGCCACACCACTTTTTTCAGAGATTTTTATTTCAGCTGAAGTTTTTTGTGGGATTTTCTTTGCACTTGTGGCTTATATTTTTGTTGGTCTACCTGGCCTTGGTTTGGTTTCAACAGAATCCCTCATTTTCTACTTCTTTATTCGAGTTTGAACACTGCTGATTGGCATTCTCAATTCCTTGAATATCATTTTATATCCCTTTCCTGTTTTATGCAGTTCAATTACCTTTTCCCACAGATCCTTTAACAATTCTTTTGCTTTTCTATGACTCAGAATACAGAAATGCCAGGAGCCCAGAAACTCACTGACCTTTTATACACACACTGATTACAAGTAGATCAAAGGTGAGGATGGTTACCTTTAGTAGCCATTCAAACCTGTTGGTGTTAACTTGTGTGCATGTTATCAGGCCAAAATCACCAGGATATGTAAACTTTTGATCAGGGTCATTCGGGTAGTTTCTGTTGTCATTATGATAACACAACTAAAAATACAACTTCTGCCATAATGTTGTATATGTAAACTTGTAACCTGTCTATGTAAACTTATGAGCACAACTGTATATATACTGTGTTGATTGGGAATGAGTTGCAGCTGTGCACACAGGTGAGTGTATGGTAGAGTGGGTAATCTCAGGAGAGAGAGAAATCTAACAGTAAATGGCTGTGGAGCAAATTGTCCAGAACTGTGACAATAAGTGGGTTTTAGGTTTGAAGTTAAAGGAACTGTTTTACCATTTCTAAAACATGTTGTTACTCTGATTGGGTAAAACTGCGGTTACTCACAGATTATAAATCCAATAACCAGCCAGTTCAATTTTGATTAAAGTCATTCTGACTTTTTTGAGACCAAGTTCAGTTCTTAAGTATGCTTCCATTAAGCATTAGGTATGCCTTAAGGGGCTGCTCATTGCTTTGTAAATTATTACACTCATAAACAGTGACAGTGACTGAAAGTCTGCACCAATGTTGGAGTAAGAAGTCACATATCATTACATTGTATACATTAGGTTTGCTAACTTTTGGATTTTAATTGGTAGAATAATTGGAGAGAGAGAGAGATTATCGGCTTAACACATGCAACACCTGAATTAATCTTTTGTAAAATGGACAACAAGGTTACACCAAGTCATATCAAGGACTAGATCTCACTAACCTCAGACATTTCTTTCAAAGACTTTTAATTCTCAGATATTATACTAGGACTCAATGAATCCTGGGAAAAAAATGACAATCGTGTAACCAACCAATATAACAACAATATGAAAACAAAAACAGCTTACTGTAGTGTCAGCTTGACCAGACCACTAATGGAAACTCTGTCTACTTAAGCCACATAAGTAGCTCCAACTCAACTATAGACTTTCCTTTGCAAATAATTCATACTGCTCTGTGTTAAGGCTATCATTTAAATTCTCCTCTGAAGAACCTTAGTAATACACAACTAATGAGCCACCTTTAGTTTGATGCTTATGTTCTGTTAGTTTTAAATGATTTGGCATTGAATTTAGTGTAATGGTGAAGCTTGTCGCAGACATGTCTAAAAACATTTTTTTAATCCACCACGTTGCAGAAAATAGCAGGGTTTTGCTTTAGAGTTGACCAATTGGTTCAATTATTTTCATTTACAGGTAGCAGGAATGTGCTTTCTTTTTCTTGACCTTCAGTGCGCTTTTCTACTCTGCCACTTATTTGTGTATATGTGCTTTTACATGTTCCTCTCTCTTGTCTTTTAGTAAGAAAAAGGAGCGCAGCCTGTGTGTCCCTGACTTCCCTGAGCCCTCAGATGTCTACTGGCAGTACATTGACCTCCTGACCTTCGTACTGCTTTACATGCTGCCTCTGCTGATTATCACAGCCTCGTACACCACTGTTGCCCGCCGGCTGTGGCGCCACAATGCCATCGGTGACACCACCACAGCCCAGCACGCCACTCAGAAGAGAAAACGACGGCGGACATTAGCCATGCTGCTTCTAGTGGTGGGGGTGTTTGCTATATGCTGGTTCCCACTCAACTGCTACGTGGTGTTGTTGTCCAGTCAGGCCATTGAGTCCTCAAATGCTCTGTACTTCTGTTTTCACTGGCTGGCTATGAGCTCCACCTGCTACAACCCTTTCATCTACTGCTGCTTGAACCCCACTTTTCGCCAGGAGTTGCAGCTGCTTTGGGACATGTGTAAAAGGAGGAGGCCAGCGGTTGGTTTAGAGCCTGAGATCCGCCCTGCAGAAGCCGTGGTGCCGTGTCGTAGAACGGCCTGGCCCGACAATGACTCCTCAAGGTCCAGACAGGTTGTGTCACACGTGGGCCAGAGCTCTTCACAGCAGAGTCAAGCCTCCTCCAGTCAGTCCCACAAGGCAAAGGATATGCATGTGCTCTTCAGTGCTAGAGAGGCCCTCTCAGGACGAACAGACATCCTCTCAGTGGAGCCAATTGTGGCCGTGAGTTGGCTACAAAAACCTGCAGGATTATAGTGCTCTATGTCATTCCCAAAGATCCGAGGAGTTTATCCTCTTTAAAAAAAAACTTTAATGGGCCGTTAACACCGCATTTTCTATGTTTAAATTCAAAATATGGATTGTTACTTTTTTTTTAAAGGAGAATGGTTGCTCTTAACAAAAGGATTTTACTCATGACAATGTACCCAATGTTATAGACTTTCATAAAATGCTGCTCTTTTGTCTCTGTTATAAGTATTTGCCCTAATGCTCATTTCACAGCAGTATGTCGGTATTTGTTTGTGCTCAGGGCGCCCAGTCCTGGGGCCAAAATTGGCCAACCAATTTTGATTGATTTGATTTGACCTGCCAGTGGTTTTCATGTTTTGCAACTGAAATTGCCTGAATGATTTAATCTGCAATTATGGTTGAGCAGACTTAACTATTAGTAATGGCCTACTGCATTTAAGAGGAGCCACTGGGTTTATACATCCCTAGTGCCCTCACTCATGGTGCTCACATTAACTTCAAAGATTAAAAGAGTCTTAAAAAATAACACAATTCAGGGAGGTTTGTGCATGTGTGCACATTTCCACACTTTGTAAGTCCACAACTAGTCTGTTTTGGAAAGGACTGGTCAAACAGCATAAGTTTTTAAAAAGGTTAAGTTTGCAGGGATCCAATAAGGCGCTACCTCGTCAGAACAAAATAAAGCGGAGTATTTCTTTCAATTACATGAAAAAGGTTTTTGTGTTTGGCCCACGGCCCATTATACATTTCAGTCTTGGCCCTGCGAGGGAAAAAAGTTTGGGCTTAAAATACAATGTTTTAGACATATTGTCAAATCTAATACAATTTCAGAATTTATTCACACAAGTAGTAACTATATTACAGTCACGTAGACCTAATAGATTGTCATCATACTGACTCTGCTCTGCAGGAAACACTGTCTGGTTAAATCAAGCCTCTCCCATGGTACCTCTTAAATGGTCGTCGTGTAAGGGCGCCGCCATACGGTGATTTTACAGCAAAATACAGCGATATACATCCGTCCACCAGAGGGCAGGCTCCAAAAGCGGAAAGTATAAGGAGAAACCCAATGGCGACTTTACAAGAGTAAAACTCATGTTTACAGCCTGGTACAAAAGATGGCTCCGGTCTCTAGAGCTAAGTTTTTACTACGTGACAACTCTGGGGGGAATTTTTGAAAATTACGTTGGTTTATGCTATCTAAAAACTATTGTTTTACTATGGAGTAAAACCCGAAAAGCCCGGATGTAACGGCCATTTTATTGCCCATTCGTAATGACAATATTGGTGAATAGGGGACCAATGGGCGGATATCATCCATAATTATACTATCTATGGGTTAAATCCTTGTTTAATGTTCGACAGAAAACTGGAGCTTTGATCTGCGAGTGTAGCTACATGTTCTTATCTATTTTTATGACTGCACAAATGCACATAAGACAACATAAATACCATCTTTATCCAGTTCCAAACCCTTTAGAAAAAACACTTTTATTCTGCCTTAGAGTGCAATGCTGTTCATTTTTAAATAAAAGGTTTTGAACTATGGCATTAAAAAACTATAAACACAGCTATTGTAACTAAAAAAATTATTTATATTTCATGTAGTTTAACTAATCTTGTTTTGTCTTGTAATTTGTGTTTTGTCTTAATGACTTTAATCTCATAAAGAAATATTCCTACAACTGTTCAAAGCTCTAGGAGCTTTACCACCATGGGAGTGAGTGTACTTCAATACAACATAGTCTGACGTTTTGTAGGCTATATTTCTGCTCCACAAACATTAGACAGGATTTTATATATATATATATATATATATATATATATATATATATATATATATATATATATATATATATATATATATATATATATATATATATATATATATATAAAGATGTTTATTAATGTACTGTTGAATATCAGCTTTGGACCTCAATATTGTGGGATGTAGGTAATCAGATAAAGCATTATTTTTGTTACATTAAAACATTATGATCAGTCTCATTGATGTACACAGCACTTGATATTATGTTTTGTGTTTGTGCTCATAACAAGTGTAAATACATTTCTATAATTTTTTATATCTGCATAAAATTAAATTCTATAAAGCTCATTCTGACAGAATATTGAATACAGCTCTAGACAGTCTTGAGCTGATAGGTACTGTAAGAAACACTACTGAATGTGATTATATGACTTTTGTCTAATGTATATTCTGTGCTAATGATGATACATTAACAAAGCTGCTAAAAAGTCCTGTATTATAATGTATCCTTGTGGCATCTTGCGGCATCAGGAGATGGAAATCATGTAAATATAGCATTTGTATTGAATAGTATGTGACTAAAGTATTTTGCAAACAGCAATGTAAAATGATTTTGATTACAAATATTACGGTTTGTTTGTGTTTTTAGTTTGTGTATTGTTATTGTTTTTTTCCTGCGTTTACAAAACATAATCCATCACCTTTAAGAGTTTAATATAAAAAACTAAAATAAATACTTGAAAGCATGCCCTTTAAATGTCTGAAAATGCTTATTTTATTACATGAAACCAACAAACATTATAAACAACTGTCGTTGTGCTTTGCTTGCTTTCTGGTACAAAAAAAGCATTTATTTTATATTTTTCAGACTGAATAGTTCAATGGCACATACCAAACCTTTGAAAATTAATTAAACCCCTTCCCACAAGAAGAAGTGGACAATGAGATGGAGGTCAAACAGTGGTTACTACAGATCAAAGCATTCCCATCACAGAGCCACGGTTAAAAGTCATTCAAAAGAAACAGAACTGTCAGTCTGAGAAACGACTGGGGCCAAGAGCACGTCCAGCTGCATTAATTACAGATCTTTTCACTTTTAAAACATAGATCTAAGTCTGCCCCTAACTATCAGTATTTAATATATGTGAGACCAGTAAAGAAGCGTAAAGCTGCAGCATCTTGAGGGGTATGTTGCTCAAATCAGAGCCGGCCAGGCCATTCTGGGGGATTTAGCAACCCTAAATGTGACCCAGTGTTGAGTTAGAACCTATGCTTGTAAAATATAAACTCATACTTACCAGGCAAGTACAGTATAAAGCTGGACTATCTATCTGTAAAAGAAATACTTAAAACATTCACTAAATAAAAAAATAAAAAAAATGTATGAGCAGTGAGCAGGAGATAATAAGCAAAAAAAGAGTAACACATTGATATATATATATATATATATATATATGATAAATTTGATTTCAGCTTATTTTAATGAACTCATATAGACCCACACTTGCACAGTAACCTACAGAGGTCGGGTGCAACAAAGTCTAGCATGACAAATTTCCATCATCTATTATTACCTGTCAATTTTCATTCTTTAATAATACTTAAAATAGCTTTTTATTTTACTCACATTACAAGAAATTAGGCAACGAAACGAACATAGAGGACAGATTTTTCATTTTTTTTATGAACAACAGATTAACAAAAACGGCAACAAATTTCTTTTTTTCTGTACTGACAAAAATTATATTTTGTGCTTGAAAGGGCAGGTATAAAATGCAGTATATTACACAATATATTTCCAACTACAAAAGGAAAAAAACTAAAATAAAGTTAATTCTAACGCTGTCGATCTGTCCTTCATCCTCTTCTGCATCGTGTTTTTTCACCTTTATTAACAATATCAAAACTATTTGGCGGTTTGAAGACACTGCTCACACTCAGCTGCCGTGACATTTTTGTGACTGAATGCAGCGTGACAAAGATGATTACTAATTGATATTGATGATTACTAATTACTACAAGGGTTTAAGAGACCTTTGAATGTCCTGTCATTGCAACCAACCTAGATATAAGAAAAGCATGCAATCAGAGTTGCTGTGAACACTATCTTTTTTACTGATGCTTCAACTGTTTTGCATTTTGCTGAGATCCATCATCACTGTTAACAACATACTGTCTGCAGCAGAGCGCCACGTTTGTACAGACTGACTCATTGTTGACCTTTATGCCAATTGTCTTAAGGATCAGCCAGCATAATACAATGTGCATACTGCTTCCTGTTTATCAGTAAGCAGACACCAATAGAGTGTCCACCGCGCAGACTGAAAGAGTAAATCATAAAGCTACAATTTAAACGAAAAACTTTCTTTCTTTCTGCATCAGAGATTCCTTTATTTTTGACCTACGGAATAAGTAAACCCTGCAGTGTACTAATGCACATCTACAGTGTTCTCCTGAAAATCTAATGTGTTCTTCTGTACATCTACAGTGTTCTACTGCACATCTACAGTGTACTACTGCACATCTACAGTGTTCTTCTGTACATCTACAGTGTACTACTGCACATCTACAGTGTTCTTCTGTACATCTACAGTGTTCTACTGCACATCTACAGTGTTCTACTGCACATCTACAGTGTTCTTCTGTACATCTACAGTCTACTACTGCACATCTACAGTGTTCTTCTGCCCATCTACAGTGTACTACTGAACATCTACAGTGTTCTTCTGCCCATCTACAGTGTACTACTGAACATCTACAGTGTTCTACTGCACATCTACAGTGTTCTACTGCACATCTACAGTCTACTACTGCACATCTACAGTGTTCTACTGTACGTCTACAGTGTACTACTGAACATCTACAGTGTACTACTGAACATCTACAGTGTTCTACTGCACATCTACAGTGTTCTACTGCACATCTACAGTCTACTACTGCACATCTACAGTGTTCTACTGTACGTCTACAGTGTACTACTGAACATCTACAGTGTTCTACTGCACATCTACAGTGTTCTACTGCACATCTACAGTCTACTACTGCACATCTACAGTGTACTACTGCACATCTACAGTGTTCTTCTGCACATCTACAGTGTACTACTGCACATCTACTGTCTATTCTACTGCACATCTTTTTAGGGTGACCACCTGTCCCGCAAAATGCGGGACAGTCCCGAAATTTGAAGCTTTGTCCCGCGTCCAAGTCGTAAGCAGTGTCCGCATTTTAATTTTGTGAAAAAACACTGAACATGCGCAGCGCAGCCGTTGTTATTGGTTCTAGCGGCTAGCTAAGAGCGGAAAATAAACACTGAGAAAAAGCGGAAGCATTAAAAATGAGCTTTAAACTGGACACGTCCGTGCCCCAAACATAACAGCTCTGGTTTGGCTTTGAGGCTGAGCATTCCTGTCACCAATGCGTTCGTGGAGAGGGTGTTTTCTCTCATGACTGCTGCGTGGACAGAGACAAGGAACCGCGCAACTGTGGACCTCATAAAAGTGAAATCCTGGTGAAAGTGAACTACAGCTACACCTGCCAGGAGTTCTACAGACACATAATGAATGAGAAGGCCCTACTGCCAGATCAGACAAAAATATAAATTCAAGATGCACTGAATCCGGTAGAACGCATTTAATCTTTCTAGTCTTTCCTAATGGAATTTATGTGCTTATTTGGAAATGTGCTTTGTAGCGATTGGATTATTATTTTCACTTAATAATTTGGATTGAATAGACACGTGCTGTTAAAATAATTTTTTACTGATATTACTATTAAATATTATTAGTGACGTTCACAGCGCCGGTCAGCGCCGTCATTAACATTTTTATAAACCCTTTTAGCAATTTAAAACATGTTAACATCACTGCAAAAAGATATCTAATAAAAAAATCAATATTTATTCACCTAGTATAATAATAGTAATTTCTCTCCCTCGTGTCCCGCATTGTCCCGCAAAATCAGGTCTGCTGTCCTGCAACAGAGCAATAGCCAGGTGGTCACCCTACATCTTTTGTCTGTACTAATGCACATCTACAGTGTTCTTCTGCACATCTACAGTGTACTACTGAACATCTACAGTGTTCTACTGCACATATTCAGTGTTCTACTGCACATCTACTGTCTATTCTACTGCACACCTTTCAGTGTACTACTGCACATCTACAGTGTTCTTCTGCACATCTACAGTGTACTACTGCACATCTACAGTGTTCTACTGCACATCTTCAGTGTTCTACTGCACATCTACTGTTTATTCTACTGCACATCTTTTGTTTGTTCTAATGCACATCTACAGTGTTCTACTGCACATCTACAATGTTCTTCTGCACATCTACAGTGTTCTACTGCACATCTACAGTGTTCTACTGCACATCTACAGTGTTCTTCTGTACATCTACAGTGTACTACTGCACATCTTCAGTGTTCTACTGCACATCTACTGTCTATTCTACTGCACACCTTTCAGTGTACTATTGCACATCTACAGTGTTCTTCTGCCCATCTACAGTGTACTACTGAGCATCTACTGTCTATTCTACTGCACATCTTTTGTCTGTTCTAATGCACATCTACAGTCTACTACTGCACATCTACAGTGTTCTACTGCACATCTACAGTGTACTACTGCACATCTACTGTCTATTCTACTGCACACCTTTCAGTGTACTACTGCACATCTACAGTGTTCTTCTGCACATCTACAGTGTACTACTGCACATCTACAGTGTTCTACTGCATCTACAGTGTACTACTGAACATCTAAAGTGTTCTACTGCACATCTACAGTGTACTACTGCACATCTACAGTGTACTACTGCACATCTACAGTGTTCTTCTGCACATCTACAGTGTACTACTGCACATCAACAGTGTTCTACTGCACATCTACAGTGTACTACTGCACATCTACAGTGTTCTACTGCACATCTTCAGTGTTCTACTGCACATCTACTGTTTATTCTACTGCACATCTTTTGTTTGTTCTAATGCACATCTACAGTGTTCTACTGCACATCTACAGTCTGTTCTACTGCACATCTACAATGTTTTTCTGCACATCTACAGTGTTCTACTGCACATCTACAGTGTTCTATTGCACATCTACAGTGTACTACTGCACATCTACAGTGTTCTACTGCACATCTACAGTGTACTACTGCACATCTACAGTGTTCTACTGCACGTCTACTGTCTATTCTACTGCACATCAACAGTGTTCTACTGCACATCTACAGTGTTCTACTGCACATCTACAATGTTCTACTGCACATCAACAGTGTTCTACTGCACATCTACAGTGTTCTACTGCACATCTACAATGTCTACTGCACATCTACAGTGTTCTACTGAACATCTACAGTGTTCTACTGCACATCTACAATGTTCTACTGCACATCAACAGTGTTCTACTGCACATCTACAGTGTTCTACTGCACATCTACAATGTTCTACTGCACATCTACAGTGTTCTACTGAACATCTACAGTGTTCTACTGAACATCTACAATGTTCTACTGCACATCTACAGTGTTCTACTGCACATCTACAGTGTACTACTGCACATCTACAGTGTTCTTCTGCCCATCTACAGTGTTCTACTGCACATCTACAATGTTCTACTGCACATCTACAGTGTTCTACTGCACATCTACAATGTTCTACTGCACATCAACAGTGTTCTACTGCACATCTACAGTGTTCTACTGCACATCTACAATGTTCTACTGCACATCTACAGTGTTCTACTGAACATCTACAATGTTCTACTGCACATCTACAGTGTTCTACTGCACATCTACAGTGTTCTTCTGCCCATCTACAGTGTTCTACTGCACATCTACAATGTTCTACTGCACATCAACAGTGTTCTACTGCACATCTACAGTGTTCTACTGAACATCTACAATGTTCTACCGCACATCTACAGTGTTCTACTGCACATCTACAGTGTACTACTGCACATCTACAATGTTCTACTGCACATCTACAGTGTTCTACTGCACATCTACAGTGTTCTACTGCACATCTACAGTGTACTACTGAACATCTACTGTCTATTCTACTGCACATCTTTTGTCTGTTCTAATGCACATCTACAGTGTTCTACTGCACATCTACAGTGTACTACTGCACATCTACAGTGTTCTTCTGTACATCTACAGTGTTCTACTGCACATCTACAGTGTTCTACTGCACATCTACAGTGTTCTTCTGTACATCTACAGTGTACTACTGCACATCTTCAGTGTTCTACTGCACATCTACTGTCTATTCTACTGCACACCTTTCAGTGTACTATTGCACATCTACAGTGTTCTTCTGCCCATCTACAGTGTACTACTGAGCATCTACTGTCTATTCTACTGCACATCTTTTGTCTGTTCTAATGCACATCTACAGTCTACTACTGCACATCTACAGTGTTCTACTGCACATCTACAGTGTACTACTGCACATCTACTGTCTATTCTACTGCACATCTTTTGTCTGTTCTAATGCACATCTACAGTGTTCTTCTGCACATCTACAGTGTACTACTGAACATCTACAGTGTTCTACTGCATATTCAGTGTTCTACTGCACATCTACTGTCTATTCTACTGCACACCTTTCAGTGTACTACTGCACATCTACAGTGTTCTTCTGCACATCTACAGTGTACTACTGCACATCTACAGTGTTCTACTGTACGTCTACAGTGTACTACTGAACATCTAAAGTGTTCTACTGCACATCTACAGTGTACTACTGCACATCTACAGTGTACTACTGCACATCTACAGTGTTCTTCTGCACATCTACAGTGTACTACTGCACATCTACAGTGTTCTACTGCACATCTACAGTGTACTACTGCACATCTACAGTGTTCTACTGCACATCTCACTGTTTCTCTACTGCACATCTTTTGTTTGTTCTAATGCACATCTACAGTGTTCTACTGCACATCTACAGTCTGTTCTACTGCACATCTACAATGTTTTTCTGCACATCTACAGTGTTCTACTGCACATCTACAGTGTTCTATTGCACATCTACAGTGTACTACTGCACATCTACAGTGTTCTACTGCACATCTACAGTGTACTACTGCACATCTACAGTGTTCTACTGCACATCTACAGTGTTCTACTGCACATCTACAATGTTCTACTGCACATCAACAGTGTTCTACTGCACATCTACAGTGTTCTACTGCACATCTACAATGTTCTACTGCACATCTACAGTGTTCTACTGAACATCTACAATGTTCTACTGCACATCTACAGTGTTCTACTGCACATCTACAGTGTACTACTGCACATCTACAGTGTTCTTCTGCCCATCTACAGTGTTCTACTGCACATCTACAATGTTCTACTGCACATCAACAGTGTTCTACTGCACATCTACAGTGTTCTACTGAACATCTACAATGTTCTACTGCACATCTACAGTGTTCTACTGCACATCTACAGTGTACTACTGCACATCTACAATGTTCTACTGCACATCTACAGTGTTCTACTGCACATCTACAATGTTCTACTGCACATCAACAGTGTTCTACTGCACATCTACAGTGTTCTACTGCACATCTACAATGTTCTACTGCACATCTACAGTGTTCTACTGAACATCTACAATGTTCTACTGCACATCTACAGTGTTCTACTGCACATCTACAGTGTTCAACTGCACATCTACAGTGTACTACTGCACATCTACAGTGTTCTTCTGCCCATCTACAGTGTTCTACTGCACATCTACAATGTTCTACTGCACATCTACAGTGTTCTACTGCACATCTACAGTGTTCACTGCACATCTACAGTGTACTACTGAACATCTACTGTCTATTCTACTGCACATCTTTTGTCTGTTCTAATGCACATCTACAGTGTTCTACTGCACATCTACAGTGTTCTACTGCACATCTACAGTGTACTACTGCACATCTACAGTGTTCTTCTGTACATCTACAGTGTTCTACTGCACATCTACAGTGTTCTACTGCACATCTTCAGTGTTCTACTGCACATCTACTGTCTATTCTACTGCACACCTTTCAGTGTACTATTGCACATCTACAGTGTTCTTCTGCCCATCTACGGTGTACTACTGAGCATCTACTGTCTATTCTACTGCACATCTTTTGTCTGTTCTAATGCACATCTACAGTCTACTACTGCACATCTACAGTGTTCTACTGCACATCTACAGTGTACTACTGCACATCTACTGTCTATTCTACATCTTTTGTCTGTTCTAATGCACATCTACAGTGTTCTTCTGCACATCTACAGTGTACTACTGAACATCTACAGTGTTCTACTGCACATATTCAGTGTTCTACTGCACATCTACTGTCTATTCTACTGCACACCTTTCAGTTTACTACTGCACATCTACAGTGTTCTTCTGCACATCTACAGTGTTCTACTGCACATCTACAGTCTGTTCTACTGCACATCTACAATGTTTTTCTGCACATCTATAGTGTTCTACTGCACATCTACAGTGTTCTATTGCACATCTACAGTGTACTACTGCACATCTACAGTGTTCTACTGCACATCTACAGTGTACTACTGCACATCTACAGTGTTCTACTGCACGTCTACTGTCTATTCTACTGCACATCAACAGTGTTCTACTGCACATCTACAGTGTTCTACTGCACATCTACAATGTTCTACTGCACATCAACAGTGTTCTACTGCACATCTACAGTGTTCTACTGCACATCTACAGTGTTCTACTGCACATCTACAATGTTCTACTGCACATCAACAGTGTTCTACTGCACATCTACAGTGTTCTACTGCACATCTACAATGTTCTACTGCACATCAACAGTGTTCTACTGCACATCTACAGTGTTCTACTGAACATCTACAATGTTCTACTGCACATCTACAGTGTTCTACTGCACATCTACAGTGTTCTACTGCACATCTACAATGTTCTACTGCACATCAACAGTGTTCTACTGCACATCTACAGTGTTCTACTGCACATCTACAATGTTCTACTGCACATCTACAGTGTTCTACTGAACATCTACAATGTTCTACTGCACATCTACAGTGTTCTACTGCACATCTACAATGTTCTACTGCACATCAACAGTGTTCTACTGCACATCTACAGTGTTCTACTGAACATCTACAGTGTTCTACTGAACATCTACAGTGTTCTACTGCACATCTACAGTGTTCTACTGCACATCTACAGTGTACTACTGCACATCTACAATGTTCTACTGCACATCTACAGTGTTCTACTGCACATCTACAATGTTCTACTGCACATCAACAGTGTTCTACTGCACATCTACAGTGTTCTACTGCACATCTACAATGTTCTACTGCACATCTACAGTGTTCTACTGAACATCTACAATGTTCTACTGCACATCTACAGTGTTCTACTGCACATCTACAGTGTTCAACTGCACATCTACAGTGTTCTACTGCACATCTGCAGTGTTCAACTGCACATCTACAATGTTCTACTGCACATCTACAGTGTTCTACTGCACATCTACAGTGTACTACTGCACATCTACAATGTTCTACTGCACATCTACAGTGTTCTACTGCACATCTACAATGTTCTACTGCACATCAACAGTGTTCTACTGCACATCTACAGTGTTCTACTGCACATCTACAATGTTCTACTGCACATCTACAGTGTTCTACTGAACATCTACAATGTTCTACTGCACATCTACAGTGTTCTACTGCACATCTACAGTGTTCAACTGCACATCTACAGTGTTCTACTGCACATCTACAGTGTTCAACTGCACATCTACAGTGTTCTACTGCACATCTACAGTGTTCTTCTGCCCATCTACAGTGTTCTACTGCACATCTACAATGTTCTACTGCACATCTACAGTGTTCTACTGCACATCTACAGTGTTCTACTGCACATCTACAGTGTACTACTGAACATCTACTGTCTATTCTACTGCACATATTTTGTCTGTTCTAATGCACATCTACAGTGTTCTACTGCACATCTACAGTGTTCTACTGCACATCTACAGTGTACTACTGCACATCTACAGTGTTCTTCTGTACATCTACAGTGTTCTACTGCACATCTTCAGTGTTCTACTGCACATCTACTGTCTATTCTACTGCACACCTTTCAGTGTACTATTGCACATCTACAGTGTTCTTCTGCCCATCTACGGTGTACTACTGAGCATCTACTGTCTATTCTACTGCACATCTTTTGTCTGTTCTAATGCACATCTACAGTCTACTACTGCACATCTACAGTGTTCTACTGCACATCTACAGTGTACTACTGCACATCTACAGTGTTCTACTGCACATATTCAGTGTTCTACTGCACATCTACTGTCTATTCTACTGCACATCTTTTGTCTGTTCTAATGCACATCTACAGTGTTCTTCTGCACATCTACAGTGTACTACTGAACATCTACAGTGTTCTACTGCACATATTCAGTGTTCTACTGCACATCTACAGTGTTCTACTGTACGTCTACAGTGTACTACTGAACATCTAAAGTGTTCTACTGCACATCTACAGTGTACTTCTGCACATCTACAGTGTACTACTGCACATCTACAGTGTTCTTCTGCACATCTACAGTGTACTACTGCACATCTACTGTCTATTCTACTGCACACCTTTCAGTGTACTACTGCACATCTACAGTGTTCTTCTGCACATCTACAGTGTACTACTGCACATCTACAGTGTTCTACTGTACGTCTACAGTGTACTACTGAACATCTAAAGTGTTCTACTGCACATCTACAGTGCACTTCTGCACATCTACAGTGTACTACTGCACATCTACAGTGTTCTGCACATCTACAGTGTACTACTGCACATCTACAGTGTTCTACTGCACATCTACAGTGTTCTACTGCACATCTACTGTTTATTCTACTGCACATCTTTTGTCTGTTCTAATGCACATCTACAGTGTTCTTCGGCACATCTACAGTGTACTACTGAACATCTACAGTGTTCTACTGCACATATTCAGTGTTCTACTGCACATCTACTGTCTATTCTACTGCACACCTTTCAGTGTACTACTGCACATCTACAGTGTTCTTCTGCACATCTACAGTGTACTACTGCACATCTACAGTGTTCTTCTGCACATCTACAGTGTACTACTGCACATCTACAGTGTTCTACTGCACATCTTCAGTGTTCTACTGCACATCTACTGTTTATTCTACTGCACATCTTTTGTTTGTTCTAATGCACATCTACAGTGTTCTACTGCACATATTCAGTGTTCTACTGCACATCTACTGTCTATTCTACTGCACACCTTTCAGTGTACTACTGCACATCTACAGTGTTCTACTGCACATCTTCAGTGTTCTACTGCACATCTACTGTTTATTCTACTGCACATCTTTTGTTTGTTCTAATGCACATCTTCAGTGTTCTACTGCACATCTTTTGTTTGTTCTACTGCACATCTACAGTCTGTTCTACTGCACATCTACAGTGTTCTACTGCACATCTACAGTGTACTACTGCACATCTACAGTGTACTACTGCACATCTACAGTGTTCTACTGCACATCTACAGTGTACTACTGAACATCTACAGTGTTCTTCTGCACATCTACAGTGTTCTACTGAACATCTACAGTGTTCTACTGCACCTCTACAATGTTCTACTGCACATCTACAGTGTACTACTGCACATCTACAGTGTTCTTCTGCACATCTACTGTCTATTCTACTGCACACCTTTTGTCTGTTCTAATGCACATCTACAGTGTTCTTCTGCACATCTACAGTGTACTACTGCACATCTACAGTGTACTACTGCACATCTACAGTGTTCTTCTGCACATCTACTGTCTATTCTACTGCACATCTTTTGTCTGTTCTAATGCACATCTACAGTGTTCTACTGCACATCCACAGTGTACTACTGCACATCTACAGTGTACTACTGCACATCTACAGTGTTCTACTGAACATCTACAGTGTTCTACTGCACCTCTACAATGTTCTACTGCACATCTACAGTGTTCTTCTGCACATCTACTGTCTATTCTACTGCACACCTTTTGCTTGTTCTAATGCACATCTACAGTGTTCTTCTGCACATCTACAGTGTACTACTGCACATCTACAGTGTTCTACTGCACATCTTCAGTGTTCTACTGCACATCTACTGTCTATTCTACTGCACACCTTTCAGTGTACTACTGCACATCTACAGTGTTCTTCTGCACATCTACAGTGTACTACTGCACATCTACTGTCTATTCTACTGCACATCTTTTGTCTGTTCTAATGCACATCTACAGTGTTCTTCTCCACATCTACAGTGTACTACTGCACATCAACAGTGTTCTACTGCACATCTACAGTGTTCTACTGCACATCTACAGTGTTCTACTGCACATCTACAGTGTTCTACTGAACTTCTACTGTCTATTCTACTGCACATCTTTTGTTTGTTCTAATGCACATCTACAGTGTTCTACTGCACATCTACAGTGTACTACTGCAAATCTACAGTGTTCTTCTGCACATCTACAGTGTACTACTGCACATCTACAGTGTTCTACTGCACATCTACAGTGTTCTAATGCACATCTACAGTGTTCTACTGCACATCTACAGTGTACTACTGCAAATCTACAGTGTTCTTCTGCACATCTACAGTGTTCTACTGCACATCTACAGTGTTCTACTGCACATCTACAGTGTTCTACTTCACATCTACAGTGTTCTACTGCACATCTACAGTGTACTACTGCACATCTACAGTGTTCTTCTGCACATCTTTTGTTTGTTCTAATGCACATCTACAGTGTTCTACTGCACGACTACAGTGTTCTACTTCACATCTACAGTGTTCTACTGCACATCTACAGTGTTCTACTTCACATCTACAGTGTTCTACTGCACATCTACAGTGTTCTACTGCACATCTACAGTGTTCTTCTGCACATCTACAGTGTACTACTGCACATCTACAGTGTTCTACTGCACATCTACAGTGTTCTACTGAACATCTACTGTCTATTCTACTGCACATCTTTTGTTTGTTCTAATGCACATCTACAGTGTTCTACTGCACATCTACAGTGTTCTAATGCACATCTACAGTGTTCTTCTGCACATCTACAGTGTTCTTCTGCACATCTACTGTCTCTTCTTCTGCACATCTACAGTGTACTACTGCACATCTACAGTGTTCTTCTGCACATCTACTGTCTATTCTTCTGCACATCTACAGTGTACTACTGCACATCTACAGTGTTCTTCTGCACATCTACAGTGTTCTTCTGCACATCTACAGTGTTCTACTGAACATCTACAGTGTTCTACTGCACATCTACAGTGTTCTACTGCTCATCTACAGTGTTCTACTGAACATCTACAGTGTACTACTGAACATCTACAGTGTACTACTGAACATCTACAGTGTTCTACTGAACATCTACAGTGTTCTACTGCACATCTACAGTGTTCTACTGCTCATCTACAGTGTTCTACTGCTCATCTACAGTGTTCTACTGAACATCTACAGTGTACTACTGAACATCTACAGTGTTCTACTGAACATCTACAGTGTTCTACTGCACATCTACAGTGTTCTTCTGCACATCTACAGTGTTCTACTGAACATCTACAGTGTACTACTGCACATCTACAGTGTTCTTCTGCACATCTACAGTGTTCTACTGAACATCTACAGTGTACTACTGCACATCTACAGTGTTCTACTGAACATCTACAGTGTTCTACTGCACATCTACAGTGTTCTTCTGCACATCTACAGTGTTCTACTGAACATCTACAGTGTACTACTGCACATCTACAGTGTTCTTCTGCACATCTACAGTGTTCTTCTGCACATCTACAGTGTTCTACTGCACATCTACAGTGTTCTTCTGCACATCTACAGTGTTCTTCTGTACATCTACAGTGTTCTACTGAACATCTACAGTGTACTACTGCACATCTACAGTGTTCTTCTGCACATCTACAGTGTTCTTCTGCACATCTACAGTGTTCTACTGCTCATCTACAGTGTTCTACTGAACATCTACAGTGTTCTACTGCACATCTACAGTGTTCTACTGCTCATCTACAGTGTTCTACTGAACATCTACAGTGTTCTACTGAACATCTACAGTGTACTACTGAACATCTACAGTGTTCTACTGAACATCTACAGTGTTCTACTGCACATATACAGTGTTCTACTGCACATCTACAGTGTTCTACTGAACATCTACAGTGTACTACTGAACATCTACAGTGTTCTACTGAACATCTACAGTGTTCTACTGCACATATACAGTGTTCTACTGAACATCTACAGTGTTCTACTGCTCATCTACAGTGTTCTACTGAACATCTACAGTGTACTACTGAACATCTACAGTGTTCTACTGCACATCTACAGTGTTCTACTGAACATCTACAGTGTTCTACTGCACATATACAGTGTTCTACTGCTCATCTACAGTGTTCTACTGAACATCTACAGTGTACTACTGAACATCTACAGTGTTCTACTGAACATCTACAGTGTTCTACTGCACATCTTCAGTCTATTCTACTGCACATATTTTGTCTGTTCCACTGCACATCTACAGTGTTGTACTCTACGCCCAGACCTCAACCCAATAGAGATGCTATATATTTACTTGAAAAGGGCAATACACATGAGACGTCCAGAGCGTACAGAGAGTACAGAGCTAAAGCCATTCTGCCAGAAAGAATGTGCTAAAATTCCTCCTCAACGATGTGCAGGTCTGAGCCACAGCTAGTTTAAGATCAGATCACATTTGAATACATATTTATTCAGAAAACCATGAAATTCCAAAAGGTTTACATACTTTTTCTTGCCATTGTACATACAATATTATTCTGAGTCTGTAAGGATATATTTGGTTTGAGATCATAAACTTTCCATGCTAATGCCACACTGTAATGTCTCATGGCGGTAAGTGGTGCAGTGGCATCTATTGTTAACTTAAACATAGACTCTTTCTACATACATCTACACAAAAGAGATCTACTCTCCTGGCACAGAAGGTGCATCTAAACTGACCCACTAACTGCTGGGGTTTTGAAAAGTCTTTATTGTCTTCAAGGTGTGACTTAAGTCTTTTTACTATATCAAAATTGTATCTCTCCTGTCTGCTTCGTCATATAATTACAATGACATTTACATCATGGCTTTTAAAGTCTACTTGCCTCTGGTTATGTGTGCAGTCTGATTCACATTAGTGCCCTTTTAGTTTTATGAAATAAGCAAAGTGTGGGTGTATTCAATTAACACTTTCTTGTTCTTACATAAACTAAACTTTTGCCAAAATTGCCAGATAAGCACATAAACAGAAGTACCCAGTGGCTGACCGAGTTTGGAGCCAGCTTGGAGTTTGGATATTTATGTAAAGTCAAATGAGATATTAATAAGTACAGCATATACCACGATGCAGTGGCCTCTATAAAAAAAACATTGTCATTTAAGGAGCTCACTTTATTAAAGCTATGTATAGGTGGCTAATATTTATTGTCTTGAAACGTCCTAAGAAAATCAAAGATGAAACATTTGTCTTGTCATAAGCAGTTTTTCTTTGTTTTTTTTAACCCCTGAAAACCAACAAGAAAGTGCATGAAGATGATGTCTCTGTTTAAAATGCACATAGATCCAAACAATGAAACACTGACTTTTAAAAGCATATTTCGACATAATCATATATCATAAAAGACATGTAAAAAAGCTGAGTTTGCATGTATCTTGTTCAAATGTTCTTGTGATTTAATGCCATGTCTGCAAAGGATTTACTTCCCATTGTGATTCAACGGCACACGTGAAGCACAGCCACCTTGCTTCTCTGTGTTTTTCTTGTTTGCTCATCCTCTGCTTGATCGCTTGATATGCAAAACAACTAACCTCTATATCATACTGAGATAACCACCTAAACCCCACACACACACACACACACACACACATACAAAAAGATGACCATCAGCACCACTTTGCTTGGATGTAATGTGTTAAGAAGTATAGAGAGATTGAGAGAGTATTGAGTCTTTCTGTCAGAGGGCTTAGGTATACTCGCATGGAACCCCACATAGAGGAGCTCTGAGAAAAATGTGGCATTCTATCAGAAGTTGTAAGTTCTATTAAGGTACATGGAAATGATTCCATGTAAGTGCACAGTAAAAAGTGTTTTAGATTTCCAGAGAGAACTTTGACCTGAGATGACAGTTGTCTATGAAACAGCTCCCTTTTCAATATGATTTAAACTGTCCCCTTTGACTATCAATACCAATGTTCTCTGACTAAGTCCGAGGATGTCTGATGTTGTTGCCTGAGGGTTAAAAGTTAAAAACACAGCTGTCTGCAGATTGATGTTTCGCATTAAACCTGTTTGTTCCTCACGTGCACAGGAAGACTAAGTTTTGGATGAAATTTTGGAATATGATCTGGTGAGATTTTCTCCTTATAAATATGTTACTGCCCTAGTACTATATACTTGTGTGTATATATATATATGAGAAAGTGCTTTACAGTTTATGTGTTTACTGAACAAACAGCAGTTCAAGTGCCTAGTAGGTGGAAAAGCTCTAAACAGAATCCATGCCAGTTTTCATTTCAGTAGAATGGCTCCAGCACTCTGCACACAGTGACCCTGAATAAAGATAAGCTGTAATGATTGAAAAGACGTCCTTTGCATAAAATGACTCTGAAATGTGCCTTACAGGTGAAGATACAGTCTACACAAGTCTACACGTCAATTGTTTCATTCCAAATGCAGGGTGCTAGTGTAAAAAGTTGAGATCATTTTGTTGAGATCATTTTCATGGACTAAATGATATTTAAGTGAAAAATAAAATAAGACTAAACCCTATATATACCTTTTGTAGTTATTCCAAAAAATTATGTTCATTCATTCATTTTCTACCGCTTTGTCCCGTTAGGGGTCGCGGGTGACTGGAGCCTATCCCAGCAGCTTTGGGCCTGAGGCGGGGTACACCCTGGACAGTGGCCAGTTAGTCGCAGGGCTGACATTTAGACATAGACAATGACAGACAACCATTCACTCTCACATTCATTCACTAGGGACACTTTAGAGTTGTCAATTAACCTATACATACATGTCTTTGGACAGTGGGAGGAAGGAGAGAACCCACGGTAACACGTGGAGGACATGCAGACTCCATCTGTTATCATCATAAGTGCTGCAAATGTATGCTCGTTGCACTTTTAAATATAGCTCATTCAAACCTTTGGTGCACAGCTTCATTTACAGCCAATGTTTGCTGTTGATCAAGGCTGCTTCTGCAAAGTACAAAAAATGTTTCATAAACAGATTTTGCTTTATCAAAGATCTCAGCAGCAACAGAGAAATGTTCAGTGGTTATTATTTTTAATGAATTGTAAGCCTTGTTGTAGCCATAATAAATTATTCTTTGCTTTTGTTTATGTTGGTTTGGTGAACTATGTTTCACATGAACAGCAGTAAAATGGATATACAAGGTCAGGGGTGTCAGACTCATTTTAGTTCAGGGGCCACATATACACATACACATTTCACGATCTTACCCTCACAGTATGGCAATGATGCTAATGAGGTAGCTAATTTTTACAGCTGCATAACTGACTTCTCCGCTACAGGTGAAAATTGATCCTGATAAATGCATTTATTTTCTCTCTTCTCAGTTGTCCTTGCTTTGAGGGATCTGCAGACGGCCCCTCTCTAATCAGATGTATGCAGTCCACACAGACTACAGAACAGTGACATAAACACCACACAATTCATTTCTTTCATCATATCTATTGAGAACATTGTGTTTGTCGGTTGCTTTATGTGTTGGCTGCTAAAGATTGGATCCCATTTGTTTCAGTTTACTTCCTTCCATTGATCTCATTCAAAAATATCCTTTATCCAGTGTCTGTTTCAGACAATGTAGCCATCCGCAGCTAGCAAAAGGCTCTTTACCATCTAAGTGTTACACTTGCAAGCTGTTCTATTTTTCATCATGATGAGTGTGATAGAATACTGCATACACACCAAGCACACAGGTTACCCATTCTCCTCAGTTAATAAAGGGTAAGTTGTTTTTTTCATAGAAAACTCTACACTACTCTACGTTTCTCCTTTTTGACAGAGACATTTAGGGTAATAAGGGTGCCACATTGAGTAATTTTAACAGCAAAAGAGAAAAGCAAAATTGTCATTCATGTAACCATTGCATTGCTGCCATTTCCTGTTCAGTTCTGGGTCTCAGTGTTGTTAGGTCCTTACTTTTACTGAAACAGTGCAAAGTACAAACTAGGAATTGCTGTTACCGTTATTTAAATTATGCAGTTAATATCTTCTGTGTGTTTTCACACTTTCCAAAATCATTCCAAAACAAACATATGGCCCATGGGCCTAAACTAGCCCACCAGAGAGAACAGTTTGACACCCATAATATAGGCACAGTCAAGGCAGTGAACTCATCCCACTCTCCTAACTGGTTAGACAAAAACCCAGTCTGGATAAAGAGTAGGACCTATCAAACCTACGCGCAGATGCCTTTGTTGAAACCTTTTTCTGAACATGTCCTGAGTGACTGAAAACGTTCACAGACATTCTCTGTTTGCAACTTTATCCTGCTCTTGAGGTTCAGCGTGAGTTTCTAAAGACATCTACCTCAATAGAAAGTGAACCAGGTTCCAGAGCAGCACAATGTTGTTTATGTTTGTAACAGTAAAACAGACGCTACATCTTCAAATCTAAAACACGCCCAGACCTGTCAGTGCTGCCATCTCATTGGACACACGGCCAAATTTGACCACGCTTCCGAATCAAATACTTTGTTTGGAGCAGTTCAAGATGGATATTTATGAGTTTGTAAACTTCCAAGGTTAGAAGTAATTTTAATTGATTAATATTTTCTCAAACTCTAGTTCAATCAGCTCGGACAAACAAAGGGGAGACAGGCTCAAGAGTTACTTGAAAGTTTGATTAGTTCAATAATAAATATGTCAGTATGTAAGTCAGTTATGTCTGCAGTGTAGAGTGTGCATGAGATGTGTGTGTGTGTGTGCAAAACATAAGCAAAACTAAACCGAAGTATAGTGCACATTTTGGCTTCTCAGCTCTGGAAATGTTGACCTTTTAACTATTTAAGAATCTATTTTAAATTCAATTTAAGTTCAAGCAGCTTATTCAAACTGTCTGCAAACTGTCTCTATTCTTTGTGGCAACCAAGGGTCAACATGGCCTTAGCTCATCCTTAAAATAAAACAGAAAAAATGCTTTCATTCATCTGCATTTATATATTTATTGAAACAGCAGATTCATCTAAATGTATCACTCAAAAGATTTGGAATAAGAAGACAAACCCTTGTAGCTCTAACACATTTTCAGGGACAATCGCATAAAAAGGCAAAGATGAATCATTGACGTGTTTCATTTTGTAACACTTTCATTTAATACCAGGCCTGTTATTTTTCAAACCTGTTGTTTCAGAAGAGGAGAATGTCTGTCTGTTCAGAGAAGAGAGGTGTGTTTTTGGAAGACAAGGATTTGGAGGTCATTATATGGTCTTTTGGTCATTACTTTGACTCAGAGTTCAAGAGCAGAATGACAAAAGAAGACAATTTTGAGAGAGTGTAGCATTATCAAAGACGTTCAGCATCAAGAGGTACAAGTAGAAGTTACCCTTCAACTTTAGAGAGTGACGCATAACGAAAGCAGGTCAGGACTTTCTGTTCCAAGTTAAGAATCTGTTTAAAATATATATAGTAGCCAGAAAATGTAATAAGACATTACTGGAGACCTTTGTGTAAGTTCAAATGGCATCTGAGGGTGCAACAGTGAATTCTGGTATTAAATACGAGTCAAATGTAAATTGACTTATTGTTTTCCACTTCTAAGGGGGAGAGTGTGTTCAATAATCACAGGTAAATGTGGTGGAGAACAGACAGGGCTTGTATCTGTCTTTGCAAGTTGTTACTTTGGCAATTGCAAACAGTATAAGTATAGGTTGTGGGTAAAGCGGATCTATCTGCTCTTTATTCCACCAGAACTGCAACTTCTTTTTAAATTAACATCCAAATTACAAGTCAAGTTGACTCATAAAAGTAATGTGTGGACAAACTTGCAAAACAATGTATTTTGCCTGAGCATAAATGGTCCCATTACAAGAGTAATTTACCTTTAACTACAGCGTGATGTCCTAAGAGCAAAACATAATCCCTGAGGAGATAATGATGAAGTTCATCACGCTGGAAGCAAGTTAGAGATCATCTAAGGGAAACCTCTTTCTAAAGCATTAAAGTTTGATTAACATTTTGACTTCAATGTAACACTGAATTATTCTCACACCTTAATGGCCATGGGAGGACAAAAGCCCACACATATGACAGAGACATTTGTATATTTGAGCTTCGAAAAAATAGATATAGCCTACTTTGACACTTTTAAGCAACATCCTAAAAGTTTTTTTCATTTTTTTGTTAACAGACACTGCTTTATGGAAACTTTGTCAAATCCTGTCATATTTTATCAGTGCAAAGTCAGGTTAGGATATTTTTTAATCAACACCTTGAGAGATGACTTTATTCCATGTTGATTTAATTACACAAGCGAATCGAAAGGTGCTAAGGCATGCATAAAGAAAAGAAGGCATCAGTGTGGATTTGCACAAATTCTGCATGTCAGCTATTTAACACTCGATGTCACTACAGATGCTTTTGTCATGACAAATATTTTCTGATATTAATTCAAGTGTTGCTGTTTCTAATTCACCTATAAAACCATAAAGCAACGTGACTGAATATTATGGCATTGAGTCTGCTCAGTCTGTCTGTCTCTTTATCCTGTATCCTTTCTCAGTACTGCTAACTTGACAAGCTACGTAGATATATCATTGGCCACATCGGCCAATTAGGCCATGGTTCGGCTAGGAATACCTTGCTTGGAGCAGTTCAAGATGGATTTTCTCGCAAAATGGATTGCAGCGCAAGGTTATCATACTGCCCCCAGTGGCCTAGAGTCGCTGATCAGATCAGAGAGTATCTGTTTCTACATACCCTGGACGGAAGCTTTATCAAGAAAGCTAGGTTTTAAGCTTAACTTTAAAGAGAGAGACTGCGTTTTTCCCCGTAATATTGGATGATAGCTGGTTTCTTTTGAAAACCCTAGGAAACAGTAGAAACCCTGCATTTTGAGATTGAAGTACTGTGTGGGTGTCCTGCCAGCAGAGGGTATGGGTTTAAGAACCAAGCCCTGTGGAACTCTGTGGTTAATTATTGTGTATGATGAGGACTGCTCAGTTACTTTTAACAAATTGGTATCTATCTCACAGATCAAATTAACCAGCTGAGTGCTAATCCTCTAACCCCAATGTTAGACTCCAATGTTGTACCACAATATTCTGGTCAGTTGTATAAAATACTGCACTGAGATCATCGACAAATAACAGAACTACTACAGAAGCCAGTCCATGTTTATCTGAAGTTGTTTGGAGTCTTAAGTGACTTTGTCTAATGCTGTTTCTGTACTATGATGAAGTCTGAACCCTGACTAAAAATGTGTTTATTATGTGACAATGTAACTATTTAACTACATGTTTTTCAAGTTTCAGGAGATTCTGACTCTTGTAAGTCAGATGTAAGGACACCGTAGTCATTATTATTTTAGGTTTTAAGTGTAAATTTCAGAGTTTTTCTTCCATCATGTGACCCACTGGCCCCAAACCAAGTGAATAATACTATTTAATGAGCGCAGTCAGATAAACTTTTTGGGATTTTATATACCTTCTTGGAGGCCCTGAGAGAGGTGCTGGAAGGTGCTCCGATTGGGGACTCCATCGTTCTTCTGGAGGACTTCAGTGCTCCCATGGGCAATGACAGTGAGACCTGGAGGGGGTCATTTGGGGGAATGGCCTCCCCAAACCCAAGTGGTGTTTTGTTTTTGAAAAGAAGAAGAACATTCATTTATAGAGCACATTTTGTACCAAAGTAACTCAATGTGCTTTACGGAAATTACACAAAAGTTGTAGCAAAGAACAACTTTGCTACAACTTTCTTGGAAGAATGAAGAAAAAAAAAAAGAAAAAAAAAAACATACACATACAAAAAATTATTTATTATTATCCTTTATTTAACCAGGTAAAAAACTCATTGAGATTAAAAATCTCTTTTCCAAGAGTGACCTGGCCAAGACGACAGCATATACAGTTTAAAGAAATAAATACAAGACATCAACAAAACAAAATAATATTTACAATTATGTAAGTTTAGAAACATTTACATTTTCCAATCTCATTGAGTTTATGCCTCTCTAGAATAGATTTAAATTCTCCCAAAGTCACAAGTTCAGATTTAGGTCCTTTTGCAGTTCATTCCATGCACAGGGGGGCAGCTACTGAAATGCTGCCTTACCCAACTCTGTTTTGACTCTGGGAACCACCATCAGTATGTTCTCCTGTTGTTGGTTTTTTCGCATGTATTTGCAGAGGTAAGATGCAGGAGCCCAAGAATACATTTATAGATGAAAGTCAACAAATGAGACCACCTACGAACATACAGGGACGGAAACTCAGCTGTAGCATACAATGTACAATGGTGAACACAATTTCCACAACCAGTCATAAAACATAAAGCACAGTGATAAACAGTGTCCAACTTTTTAAAAAGATGTTCAGATGCATTCATAAAAAGGAGATCTCCGTAATCCAATAAAGGTAAAAAAGTTGCAGAAATTAAACGTTTCCTGGTATAGGCAGTGAAACACGATTTATTTCTGAAAAGAAAACTGAGCCTTAGCTTCAGTTTACCTACAAGATGCTCAATATGTTGCTTGAAAGACAGATTTTTCAATAACAAAGCCTAAATACTTATAAGAAGAGACCATTTGGATTTTCTTTCCTTCAGATGTTTTTATTTTAGGGAGCTGAGAGGGTAGCTGTTTTCTATTTGAGAAAACCATAACTTTAGTTTTGTCTGCATTTAACACTAGCCTCAGCTGATTTAGACTGAACAGCATCAAATGCAGACTGTAAGAAATCAAAGGCTTGTTCAATTGAAGGAGAGGAACAATATATAACTGTGTCATCAGCATAAAAGTGAAAAAAGGCATTTGACACCTTTTCACAAAGATCATTCACATAAATAGAAAACAGCAATGGCCCCAGAACAGAACCCTGGGGTACACTTTTAGTTACTGAAAGAAAGGAGGAAGAAATGTCAGCTAGGTGTACACACTGAGTTCTACCTGATAGATAGAAAACCAGCCAATAGCAGTGTCAAACAGACCAATTTTTTGCAGCCGATTTAACAAGGTGACATTATCGATGGTGTCAAAGGCCTTTGACAAGTCAATAAACAACACTGTACATAACCTTTTACAATCAAGAGCCTCAATGATATCATTAACTACTTTAACTGCAGCAGTTATTGTACTGTGTAATTTTCAAAAAACAGATGGATTGTTTGTTAAATTTCATGAATCTCAATATTTTTTTAAGTTGTTCAGCAACAATTTTCTCAAAGACCTTTGCCAGGATACATAACTTTGATATCGGCCTATAGTTATTAAGATTGGCTGAGTCCCCTCCTTTCAACAAAGAAAGAACAAAAGCAGACTTCCAGACCATAGGGATGACATTGTTTAAAAGGCTAAAGTTAAAAAGAAAAATAGGATCAAGATTGTCTGGACCTGCAGATTTGCCTGTTTCCAGCTCTTTGAGAGCTCTGTAGACCTCTGCCTCAGTCACTGGTCTGAAAACAAACGAGCCAATTAAGGGAGGTAATAGAGGGGGCGATGAATGCCCTTTTTGTTCAATTAAAGTTTTTGTGATGGGATGCATTGTCTCATATAGACAGCCCGATGAAACAAAATGATTGTTAAAGCAATTTAATATTTTAGATTTATCTGTAAGAATAAGTGTTTTTTTATAATGCACGTTGGGAGTTCATTGGTCTGTATGTTTCCGTAAGAAGATTTTATAACTTTCCAAAATTTCTTTGGATCATTGGGATTACTTGTGGTTTTAGACAAGTAATATTCAGATTTACTCTTTTTAATAAAGGGAAGTGCAGTGATTTCTAAGTTGTCTAAAACTCAGCCAGTCAACCTGAGATTTTGTCATCTCTTTCTTTCAAAAGTTCAGACAGCTCACAGGAAAACCAAGGATTGTTGCGACCTTTTACTCTACAACAGTAAATAATAGATTAACCCTTACATACTGTTCGGGTAAAATTTGACGTATTGACTTATGCACAGCATGATCAGATGTATTACAGTTGTCAATAAACAAGTGAGAAAAAGTGTGTTTTGAGACAACTTTTGAAAGAGGCTATTGTTGGTCCATTTTTCATACTGTCTGGAAGTGAGTTCCATTTATTTGGAGCATAATGTGTGAATGCAGCTTCACCAGTTTGGGACTGAACACAAGGTACGACAAGGAGACCAGCTGCTGAGGAACGGAGAGCTCAGAGGCTCGTATGGATTTAGTAGAGCTCTAATGTAGAGAGAAGCATGGCCATTAAGAGCTTTGTAGACTGACGAAGAATTTCTTTGCCTTGGTTAGGATACAAGCTGCTACGTTCTGAAAGCGCTGCAGATATTAAACTTATTTTTGAGAACAGAACTGCGGTAGTCCAAACATTGGACAGCATGGGACAGAAATAACGCAGACTTGGTGACACTGTTGTGACGATGAAAACTGAGATATGAATCAAAGATTACAGATTTCTTGCATGTTCTTTAAAAGTGAGTGAAAAGGAGCTGAGTTGAGGAGCAATTTGATATCTTTTTGTTTTTGGCCCAATGATAATAATTTCTAAATTTGTCCGTGTTTAGTTGCAGGAAACTTTGATTTATCCAGGTGTTGATGTATTTTAAGAGAGAGAGATATGGCAATATAGAGTAAGGGATACTGTTAAGATAGTCTGGGTGGCTTGTGGATTTTTTGGGGGATTTGGGGTCAGTGGGTCACATGAACCCAGAGCAGGGGTGGAAGTAACAAAGTACAAATACTCACGTTACCGTGATTAAGTAAATATTTGGGGTAATTTGTCATTTTAATAAAATTTTTAAAACTGTACATTTACTTGTATTTAAGTATAAGTTAAGGCTACTAATCTACTCTACTACTTTCAATATATTATTTATTACTGATTAGCCTAGATGTTTGGATATTAATTTGGAACAGTAACACATCCCACGCTGACTGAAAAGCGTTGTCAGCACACAAAAAATTACAGCAACATCTTTACAATTTAACAGCATAAAGATGGATCAAAATGATTATCTTTCTGCACAAGGCATCGTCTGTTCAAAGAAATTATTACCTAAGATTAGAATCCACTGTAAAGTCTCAATATTTGCTTTATCAGTTATGTGAAATATATGTATGTATTAACTTATTTCTGTATACAATGCGTGACAAAAGAACGAGACTCAGACCCGAAGACTGACTCAAGAGATGAACGAATCCTTCTGTTTCTGCATTCAGCCTACGGGGACTTGAATGAACAACTCAGAGACTCGGGAGATGAACTCCTTTCTGTTTCCGGACGGACGGATGTATTAGCTACAGCTACATGAGGCTGTCACGGCCCAGACCAGACATGTTGACAGAACTAACAGCTCAAAGACACAAGAGGTGAACTAAACTTTCCAGGGAACAGACGTGATTAGCTAAATATGAAGTGACAAAGGAAAAAACTATTTGGATTAAGAGGTGAGTTGAACTCTCTGCTTGAAGCAAGCTGCAATGAATTTATAATTTATTTTTCAAAGTTTGGCCATGGCTCCATTAGCTTATAGTTATTATAGTTTTTATTCCAAAAGTACTAAATGTGTTAAAAAATTTAACATGTAACATTTTAATTAGATTCTGCTAAAATGAACGAAATGACTTGAAAAAAGATTTGTTCATTTTGATGAACGAGACTTAAAGAACTGAGTCAGTAAAATGATCCGAACTTCCCATCACTCGCCTGAGCTACTGCCCCATGGATGTTGTTCTCATAGACATAATATACGTAGACGCCTCATGACGTGCTGGAGCGTGATCCAGCGTCGCCGCCATATTGGTTGGGTCTCTCCACTCAACGCTAGCACCAGAGTCAATCGGAGTCAACGGAGAGCGAGCAATTATGCCCGTATTTTGTGCAGCTTACGGTTGCAATAACCGAGTATTGATACCAGATTGCTATAAGACGGGAGGGTTTTGTTGTGACTGAGTTGTCAAAGCTCTGCAGTGAACACTTCAAGCCTGATGATTTTGACAGGACGGGTCAGATTGTCAGGCTTAGAGATGGTGCGACCCCATCTGTCTTCAACTTCCCATGTCATCTCCAAAGAGTAGGTGTATTTTACTCTATTTTACTCTACATGCTAACATGTCTATGATTCATATGTAAAACAAAAACAGTAAAACCGTTAGATATTTCTGCATGTATTAGTGATGTATTGTGTATTAAAATACACTGTGGGATACTAAAACCTTTTCAAGTGTTTTTAATAAAGTTGTTTTTTTGTATTATGTTTATTATATTTTAGCCTGTAGTGACAAGAAACAAACAAACTTCAAGGAAAGCTGAAGCGAGCCTACCAGTGGACCTTTCTCAGCATTTTCCTGAAAGTGAACCTCAGCCCAATGATGTGAGTATTTGTAGGCTATTTGATATGTCCAATACAGCTGTGAGCATCATGGCTGTGGTCATATCAAAATATCTCCCTTGCTTTCTGCAACTCTTTTCAGAAATACTCATACACTTATATGTGAATGAGTATATGTTATAAATAAATAAATACACACGTGAACAAATACACACCTTCTTTCACTCACATTCTCTCATACACGCACCCTTTCTCTCTTTCCCATACTCATGATGCTGGCAGTGATATTACGGGTAAGAAATTAAGAATGTGTGCCTGCACATATGCACCAAACAACTGTGAGTGGTATGATATGAACATCACTGAACATATTTTCATCCTTCTTTCTACTAGGACCACTCCTATGCATTGCCCAATTCTCCTACTCGTCTAAAGGCCAGACTCAGTGAAGCTTTGGCTAGAGTGGAGAGTCTAGGGCGGGAGAAGCAAAATGCAAAGACCCGAGAACGGTGAGCAAAGAAAACTGTAAAGAGTCTTCTGGAAGATCTGAAGGAAAAGAACCTTATAAATGAGGAGTTGAATGAAAGGCTTGGCTTCCATTCTGGTAAAAATAAATTGATAATACCACCTTGAATTGTATATTGTTTACACTCTTTGTCGGACTTTACAAAAGGTATTAGTTCAAGGGAACTTTCTAACTAGTCTGTCTAACTAGTTTAACTGAATTTCAGATCTTCAGGTAGACCTCTTTTCAAAGCGGGGCCATGAATACACCAAAGACCAGAGAGAGTTTGCCCTCACACTGCACCTCCATGGTCCGAAAGCCTACAGTTACCTGAGGGATTCTCTGCATCTTCCCCTGCCACTTCCACATACATTGCAACGGTGTAGTACATGTTTTTTTTAATTACACTTTTTAATGTGTGAGTGTGTGTGTGTGTGAGTGTGAGAGATAAATAAATTCAAATGAACAATCAAACTTGTTTCTTTATTAAAATATATAATTAATTCATTTATACATTTATCAATATGCCATTGTGTGTGTGTGTGTGTGTGTGTGTGTGTGTGTGTGAGAGAGAGAGAGAGAAATAAATTCAAATGAACAATCAAACTTCTTTATTAAAATATAAAATTCATTCATTTATACATTTATCAATATGCCATAGTCTACCATATGTCTTAGTTAAACCTCGTAATACAAAGTATTTCTACATGAAAGCAGAATTTTTCAATGTGTGACAGCGTCCTGTATCATAACTAATTCTCTGCCGTTTGTAACAAACCCAACCGTGTGAAAATCCGGTAAAAACTCGGGGAGTTATGATCATTGTAGTTGAGGAATACACCTTCCTCAGTAGAAATAAATGCGGGGGGGCGGCGCGCTGATACGTCCGCTCCAATAGGCAGCGTCAGTCTATGAGGCGTCTACGTATATTATGTCTATGCAATGGATGTTGTTCTGCTTGGGTCAAAGCCTCTTCCGGGAGACGTCATCGGTGGTGTGTCTCTAAAAAATATATATATATAATTACAGAAGCGTTGTGCGCAGACGCGTTCACACAGGAAGATACGGGCTACCGTTCGCGACATTATTTTTTTACTCTCCATAAAAAGGTAAACAAAACAAAAATGTATACAGTGTAAAATATTATGAATGGTCAAATCGTCATACACAGTTTACCCTTATTCACTCTCTGATGCTTTTAGGCACTTTAGCATAATTGGTTTCCTCTCTTGTTCTGAGTTTGTTGTGCTAACCGGCGTAAGCTAGCGTTAGCATACCCTGCTAACATTATGGACATCAGCTTATTCTTCAGCAAACCCCAGCTTTTGTTTTATTCAGCACCGCTCGGCTGTGCTGGCCCACCTTTGACCTGAAATATGGCATGCACAATCAAAAGCTCAAATATGAATTTAAGTGATATTCTTACCTAGTTACGCCGTTTAAAAAAACTGAATGACAAGTGAGCTTTTCTTTCCGTCACATTGAAGCCACAGGGCAGATGAAACGATGTAACTACTATGTCTTTAGATGCTACTCAGTTCAACTGTAGGAGAAAATAATTTAGGGCTCGAGTGGTTTCTCAAACCTCACATTTCAACAGTACTCATCCTACCCACGCTTATATTTAACAAATGTCATTTGTCATTAATGTGTGATGCTTATCCTTTTTTCTTTCTCTTCTGCTTTATGGGCAACAGCTCTTAGGAGCCCATTACCACCAGTAAAGCTGTATAAGCACTGGGTTGAGGGGACTGAAGGAAGTGGAGTGTCCTACGGGGAGCTAACTGCTGAAATTGCCATGAGTTACAAACCCATTGCTCCAGCGCCATCTGGCTCGAACCACACCCCTCCAGGTTTTGTGATAATCCCACAATATGATATGATGTTGTGGTCAACTTTTCATTTGAGATTCTAAATTAAGACTCTTGATAGTATTTCTGATTTAAAAAGAGCAACAGTGCACCAATGTAATGACCAGGGAATATCCACACTTTTCCCCACATTCAGGCTCATCTGTGCCATCCCCATCTCTGCCCTCATCATCAAATTTTAGACCAGCTTTTAGTGACTTCGGCCCACCATCTATGGGCTTTGTCCAGGTACGTGAAGCTTGGCAATTATTATTTTTTTCAAATCTTTACTTAACTGTACAGTCTTTTGTCCACTTACCCAACATACTGTCAAAGGAGAAATTAGGTAATTTTCAAAAACTATGGAGTTGGAAGAGGTTGCAGTCTGTACAGAGTACAAAGTTTGCTTAAACTTGGGGGTTTCATTTTAGTTTTAGCACATTTCGGGTGCCAATGCCAACAATTCATTCGTTTTAGTTAACAAGCCCTTGGACATTTTTGCATGAATAAGAACATAAATTAAACTCTACATGTACATAGGGTCATTTTGAAGTTTGTTGTCTGCTGCTCATGTGCTTTGGATTGAACAGTGTAGCTGCGGCTCTCTCAAAGTATTGCCACATGACATTTTTTTAGTCTCACAAACAAGATTTTATCAATAATTAATTTAGATTAGTACAAATATACACATTGGTTCAGTTTTGTCAAATCATGGTGTAATGGTTTCTTTTTTCATGAGACATTCTGCAATGCCATTATATTTTATATAATTTTTTTCCACAAAAACAACAGTTTAACCCTCTTCATTTAATTTAAACAATTCTAATTTATCTCTTTGGTTTGTCTATGAACAGCCTGTCAAAGTATCTCAAGGGTCTACCTACAGTGAACTTCTGTCTGTAATCGAGGAGATGAGCCGTGAAATCAGACCTACTTACGCTGGGAGCAAAAGTGCGATGGAGAGGCTAAAGAGAGGTACTTTTTTCCCTCTAAATCTACAGTGGCCTGTTTGTTCCTTTGTTGGAAATGTGGATAGTTGCAGCTCTTGTGAACACCTTTCTCTAAAATATATTTTTGCTCTCTCCAGGTATCATTCATGCTCGAGCTCTTGTTAGAGAGTGTCTTGCAGAGACCGAGAGAAGTGCACGCACGTAACCTTTTGTAATCATTCAACCACTTGCCCCACGTTCCAAATAGGAGTCTTCAAGATCCCACCTCACTTTTACAAAATTTTTTCATCAATCATTTCCCCTTTTTATTTCAGTATTGTCAACTCTTTTCACTGCAGGCCAACTCGCCCATTTCCAGAGGTCAGTTACACACTTGTGTAACTTTCTGGGCACTTGAATGATCAGTTTTGTAACAAAAACAAGTGTGTAGGGAAACAATTTTATGTACTGCTTTGCATTAAAGCACAGTTAGTGGGTAGTGTTTATTTATTATATGACAAATGGTGAAGATTGGCTTTTTATAAACTATATCAATTTTACATTTCTCTGTGGGGTTTTTTGTTCTTAGCATCACACCACATTTACTCTTGCTATGATTTTTCGTGTTAACATACAATTTATGTCCTTATATTCCAAATACCAACGATTCTGTACATCAAATAATTTTGTTATAATGAACAATTTTGTAAACAAGATTTTTGCAGTTCAATAAAAATTAAACAAATGATAAACATATTCAGTGGGTTTCCTTTTTTAAACTAATTGCATATCACAGTGACTATTCCTAAACTTGTCTTTGGAAAATAAAAATAATGTCACATTTCTTTAGACTGCTATCGGTAGTTGACATCAAGTAACCTGAAGCAAATAATGCTGTTCCTTGCTCGTCAGTTTTCCAGACAGTACATGTTCACAAAACAAACCGGAGCGTTTCCAATACAACAGAGGGTTAATAAAAAAAAAAAAAAAAATTCATATGATTTAATGATTGTCGAATGTTAGCAAAGTACTGTTGTCTACTCTGTGACCGAGGTAGAGCTGTGGTGTACATGACTAGTTTGTGGACCAGCATATTTTGAGTAATCAGCATATTACACCGATATTAAACTAAAATGCATTTAACTATTTCTAAAACTGGCAAATTGTTACTGTATACACCGTGTAACTTTTTGCAAAAGCGCACAATATCCTTGTTAAATTCAGCACAAGCATTTTCTATAAAGGCAGAGTAACAGAAGCTGCTGGTCAGTACAAGTCACAAAATACGTTCCAATGTTTCCAAGGGCTTCATTGAAGTAAAGTTTATATCAGGACGCCTTGAATAAAGTCTGGAGAAAGAAATAAGGCATAAATACACATTTGCACATCACATCTTAAGTCAGTGAACGTGCATCTGTGTCTGACAGTGAGAAAGTGAGTGTTTGGCTCAAGTGTATGGACAAAACAAGACTCCAGCAGCATCACTGGCTCTTCTCCATCTTGAAATTTATGGAAATACTGCGAGTACAGTTTTTAAAAATCAACCCTGTACAGAGAGAGAGAGGAAAAAGTCAAGTTTATGGAAAATATTGTACAAAATGTGATGCCAGATTGTGTCATAATTACTGAGAGTATACTAACTGTAGTAGCAGTGGCAGGTGCTGTGTTGGAGCTAAATAGACCTTTATATCGGCCTTTTTCTTCCTTCTCCTTACTGCGGATCCTCTCCTCCATGGCTCGCAGCTCCTTAGTCACACATGGCCCCAAAGAAGGGTCCAACTCCAAAACTTTGGCAAAGTCTGCACGTGCCTCTGCTTCATTCCACACTGCAGCATGGGCCTTTCCCCGCTTGTAGTAAGCTTTCACATTATCTGATAGAATATGTCTTCAATTACAATGATGCTTTTACAGTATTATAAACTCACAATTTTGTAATTACTATTTAAAAAGGGAAAATATGACATTTCTAATATAAACTAAAATAAATAAAATTTAATGTAAATTAAATGGCATTTTCAGATTTGGACATTAAAAATCTGCATTCAATACTTTATAACCAGAATGTGTAGTAAACACATACCCTCATATTTGAAGAGCAAGGCTGAGCAGTGTTCAATGACTTCATAATATTGGCCCAGCAAGAACTGGCACTGACAGTAATTCAGAAGCAGAGGTGTGATCATCAGGTCCAGTTTAACCCATGCCTCATCTCCAGGATGCTCCTTTAACAACAACAGAAGTATTAGTATTAGTAAGTATTATTATAACTGTAATTGTATTTTTGATAACTGTGTAATATTGTAAAGTAAGTACTAAGTCATTTCTATTGTGGCAGTTGACAGGACAGATAAATTAGATTCCATTTGTATAAACCTTCATTTGTAGATTTTTCAGGCAGGCAATGCCATTATAGTATTTTTCAGAGGCCTCGGCTATTTTTCCTAGTTTGAACAGCAGATTTCCCTCCTCGTGGATTTGAGGCACAAACTCCAGTTTCTCTTCATCTGTCATTGCCCACACATCCAGCTGGAAGGTTCCTGGAGGCAGTACCTGAGAAAGTATGAATTCATAAGTGATCACATACATTAAGGACTATGTATCTGGAAATATGGTGACAGTGGATAGATTTTTGTCTATTACTATTTATTTTCTTAGTATCTTATTTATTGTTTTCAACATTGTGTAATTATGTATTTTTCTAATTAATTTCTGTATGGCTGTACCTCTGTGGGATGGGTAGGATTTGAGTGTTGGTTGGGATTGGACGGTGGGATTTGGGTGGGTGGGACTTCTAGGTGGGATACGTAACAGAAAGGGTGGAAAATGATAGTTGCCACTAACTTTTCTGGTGCAACTGTACTGCTAATACGGCATTGTCTATTACTTTCAATAAAACAGAATTCAATTCATATGAAAGATCAGGCTAACCCTTTCTACTTACTTCCAGCAGCTCTAATGAGAAGACAAGAGGTTGTGGATTGGCCTGAAGATGGTCCAGGTCTTTATGGCCCAGAGAGTGATGTGAGTGGATCTGCGCAATGCCACAGCAGTGCCTCTGACCTTCCAGAGGGTCTTTACCAACACTGATGTTCCTCAGGGATTGGGACACCAATGGGTAAAGTGCTGTGTGCTGTGGAGACATTAGCCATACGGCTCTTCATTAAGAGACAATGATTGGTTATGCTTTTGGATAAACACCTGATACGGGTAGTTCTCAGAGTGCCCCGAGTTTGGGAAGGCAGAAGTAATGTCACACACTGAATACTAAAATATGCCCCATTGCAAATTAGGCTTTTTGAAAAACCTCAAACACTTAACACTGCAAACAGATGTATAATTTATTACCCATTTATTGTGTATATAGGATATTTCAGCCATATATCTAGAGATTTCTTGATAACATTGTTCTACAGTGAGTCACACAGAGACCTTAAATAGTAGAAATAATTGATAAGATAGAGATAAGTCCCTGTTCCCTCCCATCCATTTTCCAAACTAGGTGCACTGACAATTATTTGACATTGATACACTTGTCACATACCTTAGTGTCGCAGATAAAATCAGCAATTTCGCCTGGTCTCATGGTTATGATCAGTCTCTCCCACACTGCCAGCTTAAACTTCTTGCCCAAGATAAGTTCCATGGGTTTGCTGTGACCCCCCATGGTCCTGGAATCATCAAGCATTGTGCCATCACACAAGCTGGTGCGGTAGTGAAAAATTACCTGAGAAAGGAGGCATATATTAGTGTATACCATTAATTGTATATAATTAGGTGTATACATGACACACCTGTTAAATGTGAATGTTTATATTAAAAACCAACGAGCTACGAAGCCAGAAGCAGTTATTTTGACCAATAACAGAATAGAAAGAAATATCGTCCAATCACCACTCACAAACACATCCATCCTGTCCCGCCCCTTAATTTTCTCATGAGATAAAAAAGGAAAATCGAAACTTCGTAGACATAAAACCCAAATAAATAATATTTCACTACAGTAAAAGCAATACACTAAAATGCTCGTCCATCACAACAAATTTCGTTTATTTGCTGATATTATAACCGCACTTGAATGCTTCAATATGGATATCTTCTGTTAGCATTAGCTAGCATATTCCATCGTATTCTTTAGCACTCCGAGGAGCAAAGAGTCGCGTGTCTGACTACTGAGGTTTTACCTTGGATCCATTTGGAAACCCGGGTAGCTCTCCTTTACCAGGGCTGATTAATTTCTTTCTTATTCCTTCTTCGAGTAGCTTGCGAGCCTCTTCCTCCATCCTTGATTGTATCTGTGTTCACGACGAATGACGATGTTTGCCGAGGCCTGCAGCTTCGTCAAATGTCAGCTGAATGGCGCCCCCATTGTGTGGCACGCGCGTACAGTACAGCAATATTTATTGAAAAAACATTTAACATTTATTTGTGTAACGCTAGCTCCTGTTTTCACCAAATTAATTTATGGTCAAAACTAAGCTAACAATTTATGTACAAAAGTTTTTTTTTTTTTATTGTAATTTCACAGTCATTATTCACACAACAGAAAAAAACAGGCAGGGCCATTTCATACAGTGAGAATTCATGCTTGATTCATGTAGTGAAAACATAGTAAAAAGTGGTTAAATTTGTAGTGGTTATTACATTATCTTGGGGAAAGGATAATATTTTGTTACCAATACACACCAAAAAAGAAACTGACAGCAAAAAAAGAAACAATTAAAAACATAGTGTTCAATAAGACATTATTTCTCAAAATAAGGCAAGTAGAACAGCTTGAAGCCTCTTCTTCCTCTGACAGCACAGCTTATGTATATCACATGATAAACTAAAAATAACAATGGTATTGTTAAATTCAGAGAAATTATACATACATTTGTTATTTCTGGTCAAGCAAAATATGAAAAGATTAGTGTTTACCTCCAGGAATAAAAAGGAGAAATCCAGGAACAAAAAAAATGGCACTTGAAACACCTGAAAAGGAACATAGTGTAAATAATACAGATCCACTACTGTATGTAGATAAAACACATGACCTACACTTTCTGGCTAATGATTAAAAATAAACGCATCTTTTATCTCTTTTAGTCATATAACAAAGTGACTAAGAATACTGCAAACCCAGAAACCAAAATATTTTATGGACAGGTGGAGACACAGTTTCAGTAAGTTTTTAATTTGAACTATATTTGGGAGTTGATTAATGTCACATGTTCAATGATATGTAAATTAATTGTAGACATTCTTTAATTCTCTTGATTCATCCTGTTGTGTTTGTCTTTTAATTTGTGTATTTTCTGCCTAAATTGCAGGAAAAAAAATGTATAAATGGTCTCTCAACTTTACCTGCATTTGGATTCAGCTGTATGACAACACCAGTAAAAATAAGAGCTGCAAGGAAAGCAAAAAAATACACATCAATGGAATTTAGGAACAAGCCTACAATTTAATTTGGTAATCTTGCTAGCAGTTATTTCAGTTATTGTTAGGATCAGTTATTGTTAGTCCAAGTGACTGATTAAATTAAGTAATGTTAAGTCCTTGGTTTAATTGAACATGTTGATAGTGAGTTCTGTTTTACACAATTATAATGAGATGGGTCTATGTAGTCTGTATGTATGTCTTGGACACTCGGGTGAAGAGAGGGGCAGAGCTGTCAACTGATCACCACCTGGTGGTGAGTTGGATCCGATGGCGGGGGAGAAAGCTGGACAGACTCGGCAGGCCCAAACGTACTGTGATGGTCTGTTGGGAACGTTCGTAAGAGCCCCCTGTCAGAAAGATCTTTAACTCCCACCTCCGGCAGAGCTTCGACCAGATCCCGAGGGAGGTTGGAGACATTGAGTCCGAGTGGACCATGTTCTCCACCTCCTTTGTCAATGCGGCAACTTGAAGCTCTGGCCGTAAAGTCTCCGGTGCCTGTCGTGGCGGCAACCCCCAAACCCTGTGGTGGACGCTGGAAGTAAGGGATGCCGTCAAGCTGAAGAAGTAGACCTACCGAGCCTGGTTGGCCCGTGGGACTCCTGAGGCAGCTGATGGGTCCCGGCAGGCCAAGCGGACTGCAGCCCGGGTGGTCGTGGAGGCTAAAACTCGGGTCTGGGAGGAGTTTGGTGAGGCCATGGAAAACGACTATCGGTCGGCCTCGAAGAAATTCTGGCAAACCGTCCGGCGCCTCAGGAGGGGGAAGCAGTGCCCTGCCAACACTGTTTACAGTGGAGGTGGGAATCTGCTGACTTCAACTGGGGATATTGTTGGACGGTGGAAGGAATACTTCGAAGATCTCCTCAACCCCACCGACACATCTTCCACTGAGGAAGCAGAGGCCAAAGGCTCGGAGGTGGACTCGTCCATCACCTGGGCCAAAGTCACTGAGGTAGTTGGGAAGCTCCTCGGTAGCAAGGCACCTGGGGTGGATGAGATACGCCCTGAGTACCTCAAGTCTTTGGACGTTGTAGGGCTGTCTTGGTTGACACGCCTCTACAACATCGCGTGGCGGTCGGGGACAGTACCTCTGGACTGGCAGACCGGGGTGGTGGTCCCTCTTTTCAAGAAGGGGGACCGGAGGGTGTGTTCCAACTACAGAGGGATCACACTCCTCAGCCTCCCCGGGAAAGTCTATGCCAGGGTACTGGAGAGGAGAATGCGGCCGATAGTTGAACCTCAGATTCAGGAGGAACAATGCGGTTTTCGTCCCGGTCGTGGAACACTGGACCAGCTCTATACCCTCTCCAGGGTGCTGGAGGGTTTATGGGAGTTTGCCCAACCAGTCCACATGTGTTTTGTTGATCTGGAGAAGGCATTCGACTGTGTCCCTCGTGGTGCCCTGTGGGGGGTGCTCTGGGAGTATGGGGTCCGGGGCCCCTTCAGGTTGGTGGAGAGATCCTGCCTCAAGTGGAGGAGTTCAAGTATCTTGGGGTCTTGTTCACGAGTGAGGGAAGGAGGGAACGTGAGATTGACAGACGGATCGGTGCAGCTTCTGCAGTGATGCGGTCGATGTACCGGTATGTCGTGGGGAAGAAGGAGCTGAGCTGTAAGGCAAAGCTCTCGGTTTACCGGTCAATCTACGTTCCTACTCTCACCTATGGTCATGAGCTTTGGGTCATGACCAAAAGAACAAGATTACGGATACAGGCGGCCGAAATGAGCTTTCTCCGCAGGGTGTCGGGGCGCTCCCTTAGAGATAAGGTGAGGAGCTCGGTCACTCGGGAGGAGCTCAAAGTAGAGCCGCTGCTCCTCCACATCGAGAGGAGCCAGCTGAGGTGGCTCGGGCATCTGTTTCGGATGCCTCCTGGATGCCTCCCTAAGGAGGTGTTCCGGGCATGTCCCACCGGGAGGAGACCCCGGGGAAGACCTAGGACACGCTGGAGGGACAATGTCTCTCGGCTGGGGAGAGGGTAGTCTGGGCATCTCTGCTTAGGCTGCCCCCGCAACCTGGTCCCGGATAAGTGGTAGAAGATGGATGGATGGGTCTATGTAGTTTTTATTTTTTGGAATATTACAATTTAAACAAATGGATGCTTCAATATATTTATCAAGCTCCATCAGTGTTGCTGGGAACGGCTGGAGATAGATACATGAAAACATATTTTCAAAAACTTACCCACTCCAGTGATAAGGAGGAGGAATGAGGCAAGTACAACCTTTCTGTTGTTTTTGATCAGCGGGTGAGAAACCCACCTGAAAAGACATGTTTTAAAGAAATTGTTATTTGTGGATTTTTATATTTGTGTTGAGTGTTGCTGAAATTACCCGCAACAGTGTGCAGAAAGTTGTGTGACAGAACTCAAGGTGCTAAAGGACCACTGGGAGCTGCAGTAAGACAGGGTCGAAGGGTCACTGTAAAAAGAAGAAAAATATATCTACATTTATACTACACTAAAAGATTCACGGATGAATACTTATCACTGCGCACTTACTTGATTTTAAAGAAATTATTAAAAGTGGAATTTCCATTATTGCCTAATGCCTCTTCATTTTCCAAATTCTGAAAAGACATTCAAATTAAAGATTGCACATGTTCTTTGACTGATGGATTAGTCACTGCATGGGGCCCTGTTTACCTGATACTTAAGGTTAGTGTGATCAGGGGAGCCAGCAGTGGCAGGTGAGGGATGGGTTTGAGGTTTGGTGAAAGTTAGAGGGCCAAACGTCATGTCCCCAGCTTCTCTGTCCTTATCCTTGCCCTTCCATCCTTCCATTTCTCCATCAGACACAGCTCCCTCCTCGTCGCCCTCCAACACAAAGGCGTCATCAATGCTGAACTGCGTTGCCATGGCGATAGGCTCCTACACCCGGATGTCCCGTGGCTCAATGCTCACTACAGGACGATTAACCAAAAACAACCGTTACTCTTCAGACATGTAATGCAAACAAACACAAATGAAAATCGTGTTGTGACGACTATTATTAACTTTGTTTCGATTGTATCTTCTTCTACCACGACTACAACAGTTCCTACGCCGTAAACAACCTAAAAATGTTTAACAAACTATTTACGCTTTTAAGTTTGTTCCCACCGGTGCTTTAATGTTTAAAACTGTCAGACAATGCCCCGAAGTTTTCTAACTTCTAACAACTTCTAACAAGTAAATATAGGCAAACTCATCAACTTGTGGTCAAGACTTTATAAGCGAACTAACTACTTATGCCGTTCTTGTAGTTCTCTGCCATTGTTGTCTTCTTTCCGCTAGGTTAGTCAGTGAGATGACCAAGAACATTAAAACTTACTGTCTCAGCGGTTTCTTTTCTCCAAACAGGTTGCAAACGGCTTTCCTGTGTTTAGTAGGCCCTCACATGTCTGTACGAAGTTTTATTTGAAACTTTCAGCGTTTTATAATCGATAGCGAAAAATTCCTTTCTAAAAGTTTACGGCTTTCCTTTATTTCTTTTACAACCGGCTCTCGATTGCTAATGCCTTATTCCGCCCAGCGGTCTCGTCAGTGAGCCAGTCTGCTTAATCGAGCGCAGAGTTGTTAATCTATTTAATATTTAGGCTATTTACATAGATTGAGCAAACTATGAAAAACTTTTGAATGGGTAGGGTTTTAAAAGGTTTTAGTAAAGAAGAGTTTGAGCACAATGTGTTACTTTGTGTTCGTTCTATATTTAAAATGTGATATGACTTTGCTATACAATGTTTATTTTAAGTATTCTGAAGCAGTTGCTGATAGTTGAGTAGAATAACCCAAACAATGATTGTTGTGCTCAATCTTTATCTATGCATTCTATAAACAACGAATGAATGGAAAATGAGCACCAGACGACTCACAGCAATGAAATTACAACATTACAATATGTTTGATCACAAGTGCCGGTGTGCTAAAGGCAGGACTGCAATCTACTAGGCGGCCACCAGGGGCGCGACCATTTATTGAGCATGCATGCAGGCTGACCACTAGGGGCGCGCTCATTTTTTGAGTAGTTTTGAGGAAAATGGAGTTTTCGATTTAAAAAAAGCATTGATAGTATATATATATATATATATATATATATATATATATATATATATATATATATATATATATATATATATATATATATATAAATAAAGTAGCAGTAAGGTTTTCTTTGGCGCTTATGGTATGGCTTCTGGTGTGCGTCCATGAGACCATGAGAACCACACACACATATTAAAGCAGCTTTAAAAATTCATCTGGCACATCATTGTTTGGGGGTCATAGAAGCCTCCTAAACGGTGCCGTTTTTTGATACCGAATCAGCGATCATTAGTTAAGTACGTATTGTCCCTATATATAAATAAATAAATAAAATACAAAATACAAATACACCTAGAAGTAAGCAATCCAGAATCTCAAATTTATAAAATAGCTTGCTGTTATATCTGTTGCCAAATTGAGAAACCATGTGATTTCCAGAAAGTCAGAAGACCTGCAATATACAAACAAACATCTCTAAACCAACAATCACAGGTTAGTCATTACTGGTTACACTTTTAGAGAGACAGTCAGAGCAACTGGATAAAGCCAAGTGAATGTTAGTAGTAAGTGCGCACATTCTGCTTCTCTGTGATTCTGGACACAGCTTAAAATTTAAGAGGTACGTTGTTAACTTTCCTTCTATTATTTCCACACATATGCATATTAGTATAAGCAACTTATTTTTCTACAACAAATCTTTAAAATAGAATTTGGTGTTACAATGTCTGGGAAGTCAGATATTGCTCCACATATTGATTTTTACCCCCGGCAAGGTGCCATACTTATTTTGAAACCTTTCCCTGTTAAACTGTGTTCTTCTTTTGTATAGATGAAACAGTGGGCTGCATACTGCCTTATACTGAAGCTCTATTTTGAGGTAGATCTGCATATTTATTTGTACACTGTTCAGAGCTTCTTTATTCAGATTTCACCTCAATCTGAACATTTTGTCTATGCTCAGCTTTGTTTAGGGACACATATGCAAGTGGTTCCTGGGCCCTCTCTGGAACTGCCTTGTATCGACTTCGCAACAGAATACACAAAAATCATCTGGAAATTCAATGGTCATTATCTATTTGATGTTATTTATTATGCTGTAAATAAAGTAATTAAAATGTGCAAATTGTCCCACCTAAACAGGTGAGGACATAAAGGCCCAAGAGGTTACTGTGAAAAAATGGCAAACATCTTTCCATATCTCCTGTAACGGCAGCACTTGAGGGCAAGTATGAGTGCACAGTGATGGACAACAGTGTGGAGATGAGCAGAACCTTCAATGTGGAAATTCAAGGTAATTAGACATAATCTTAATATCAATCAAATACATTTAATTAGGATTAACTGTAATGAAACATTTGTGTCTGCGCAGCATTAATCAGCTACACTGTGGTGGTGGAAGAGGGCGCCAGTGTTAGCCTTTATTGCAGTTTATCGCCTTCAACAGACATCAAGGCCAATGCACTCTGGTTCAAAGAGACAACCGAAGGCAAAAGGACGCCGTTGATTTCTGGCGAGGATACACTCAGTGAAGATAAAAGAGCAGAACTACTCTATCCCCTTGACCAAGACCAGACCATTAAAATTAGAAATGTGTCCAAGTTGGACGAAGGTGTTTACCACTGTGATTCTGCTGAAGGCAAAACGCTCAGCAGTATTAGACTTACTATAAAATGTGAGTTTAGATTTTATTTTTATACTTTTTGATCCAACTATATATTCCTAAAGGTAATTTTCCCTTTTTTTATTTTTTTATTTCTCCTTTAGCTGATCCAACCCCAGTTCCTCACTCATGCCAAGGCTTCAATACATCTTGGGAAACGTGTAAGGATGAATACAGACGGACCTCAGAGCCAGTGTTGCAGGAATCTCTTACAGAGTTTTCCATGAAAGCGTATTCATACCTTAGAGAATCAAACCCTAATAGCAACCTGCTCTTCTCTCCAATCAGCATCAGTGGGGCTTTGTTACATTTATTATTAGGTAAAAGAAGAGAACTAGAGATTAAAATGTCAGCCACATAATGCAGATGTCTATAAAAAAATGCATTTCCTTGTATATATTGTTATTTCTTTGTTCTTGTGACCTTTAGGAGCCAGAAGTAACACTCGGGCTGCCATTGAGAGGGCGGTCTGTTTACCTCATGAGTTCTCTTGTGTTCACTTTCAGTTGAAGAGTCTGAGGGAAAAGATGTCCAGCTCTTTGGAAATGGCTTCTCAGATCTTCTACAACACACGTATTCATTTTACTGAAAATAACTGCACCACTTATTGCTAGCCTTTCATTCTGAGTATATTGCAGAGCTCAGATTTTACCTGCATTGCATTTATGCTCTCCCCTTTCCTCTCAGCGTACAATCTCAGCGAATCTTTTCTAAAGCAGTCCATGGAGTTTTATGACTCAGAGCCTGTCAGACTCCATAACAGCAGCGAGCATAATACTGAGATGATCAACAGCTGGGTGAAAAATAAGACCAAAAATAAAATCACACAACTGGTGGATTATGTATCACCCTATACTCAGCTGATGCTGCTCAATGCTGTCTCCTTTAGTGGTAAGTGAACAGTTTGTCATTAATAAAAAACTATATAACTACACAAGAGTGTTTTTTTTTTTTAGGAATGTGGCGTATAAAGTTTGATGAGACGCCCATGAAAAATAATTTTACCAAACAAAATGGTGATCTGGTCACGGTGCCTGTTCTTCACAATAACAACTTCCAAGGAGCTACGGTGTATGCACCTCGGCTGAAAGCACAGGTAAAAATGTATGATTGATCTCACCTGATAGCACACGTTCACTTCTCAAAACTGTTTTTCAACAGGTGATAAGGTTTGGTCTGACAGGTAACAACAGCCTGTACATCCTACTGCCTCAGTCCAACAGTGCCAGTGACCTGCAAAAGGTTGAGTCAGGGATGACGGATAAAAATGTCCATGAAATGATAAAACAACTGAGAGAGGCACCTCTACAGCGTATCGAGGTCACCCTACCGCAAATAACACTGAATGACGAGCCAAACATGAACGCACTGATAAAGAAATTAGGTAGGATCATTTTTGTGTCTGTGCCCATCTCGGTCCGTCTGTGTCATGTTTTCTTTCCATTAAAATACCACACACTAAAAAGCTCATTCAGCCATCATCTCCAGATCTGTGTTTAAAATATATGCGTCACCAGCTGCTCTTTTCAGTATCTTACCCACTTCCTTCTCTATCCTCACACTAGGTCTGACTTCACTCTTCGAAGACGGCAACATGTGTGGCATGTATTCGGAGGAGCCACTGCTTTTGGATGAAGCCAAACACAAAGCCAATCTCGTGCTCACTGAGAATGGAGTCGAGGCTGGAGCTGTCACTGCTTTGAGCTATTCTCGCTCCTTCTCGTCTTTCTCTGCTCTGCGGCCATTCATCTTGTTATTGTGGAGTGACGAAGCCAAGGTGCCCCTCTTTATTGGCAGATTTACTGAGCCATGAGGGACAACAAATGAAGATAGAGGAACACAATACAATAGAAAGGAGAGAAATGCATGATATTAATCAATATACATGGCATAATGAAACTTAATTCATAATAACTTTTAAGATCTTCATTAAATACATAAAAAAGTGACTGCTGTTGTTGTATCATGCTTATGTGGGTTATTCTGCTTGGAATGGAATGGAAGTCCAAAAAAAAAACACTGAAACAGCTTCAATTTATTTTGCGTAGTTACACATACCCACCACATGATGGCAGCCATACTGTGTGACAGACTGTATATACACAGGGACTGGAGTGCTGAATTCCCATGTCTTTATTCTTAAGCCCTCATGCAATGTTACCACTTCAATATGAATGGAAGGAAGACAATTGTCAAAATCTGACGGAAGTAAAGGTTTTTAAAGCAACACAAATAAATACAAATACCCTGAATCATTGTATTCACAAACAGAACCATTACTCAGCAGGAGAGAGAATGGATGGAAGTGTAAACACATCAGCATTCAAGAGGATTAGCTAAGGTTGCACTCTATTATACAAGCTCCTGATGATTGCTAAACATGCAGCTGTATTTGCAGATAAAAAGATTACATAAGCAAAGTGGGGTTAATAGACAGGAGTCAGATTTTTTTAGTGACTGTAAACAAATCCAACAGAGCCCAGAGACAGAAATGGGCAGCTATCTGAACAAAAATGTGTACTCAATCAAATTTAATCACGGTTGCCCGGTTTAGACCCCTGACCACCAAGTATTCTCGTAAATGTGTCCTTGTTGCACAGTTAACGTGTTGCCGTTTTGGTTTGATTATGCTCAGAGTTTATGTGGTGTGCATAGAGAGCATAGAGCATAACCCTGACCCAAGACTTCTGCGTTGACGTTTGGGAATGTGCTGCAAAGCTGTTATTTAAGTCTCACTTTAAATAAGCCCTTTTACACTCTAATTTCTTTTTATGCAGTCTTCAATAAAACATCCACAAGGTTGTTGAAGGACACCAAGATAATGAGCAGTCGGATTGATTTGCCAATTTAAAAAAACTCCCAGAAACCACTCTGGGTTTTGGCTGTATGTCTCTGTGAACCAGTGAATGGTCAAGTTGTAGTGACAGATGAACTGGATGAGTCTAGATCTACTTTATAACCATAATGTGCATCGAAACTCACATTAGTAAACTGATACTTAATATCACTCGCATAGTTTCTTTAATATCTCAGGACCCTGCTCTGTGATCACCAGATGTACCTCACTGCCAGATGTGTTTCCAATGCAGAGTATAATCCCTCTTTACCTCCTGGAGTTAAATTGTAGGGGGTCTTATTCTCTAAGGCTGTACCTCTCCTGACTGAACAGAGTTTATCGCAGCAGGCTGTGCGTGACTTGTGAAACATCATCGCAGCAGTCCCACCCTGTACTTCTGCCTCCTGTCCAGAGCACGAAATATATGCCTCACACACTAATGTTAATAGGTCAGAAATAATGGCGTTAGCGGAACATTGATCAGAATGACTTCCCACTGATGGCTCATTTTAATTTTCTACACACGTTTTCCTGGAAGTGTCTTAAGCCGTATGAAGAAAATTAGATCAGCATTTAACCAATCAAATATCTATCTTTTAAATTAATAGCTATGAGGTGATCATGCCCAAGAGAGGGGATACATATCATTAGGTAGAATTGAAGCTGTGGAGCTCAACATGCAGGAAAGTATTTCACAGAGCTGCAGGACATCAATAGTTCAGGTGGCACTTCCCAAAGCGATATTCATTCTGTCTGCAGATACTGCCTTCCTTCAGGGAAAGTCAAAGACATTGGTCAGAGGTCGTTTATCAAGATATATCCATTTGTTGCTGAAGTTGCTCTTACAACAGAGAATGAATAAGGTCTGGCACAAATGATTGACAACTTGTCAGTGTACTCCACACATCAACACTAAGACCACAACGCTGTGTTGATGGTAGAGCATCTCTTTAATATTTGTCTGTCTTGTCTTTTGTTATTTCTTCACACCTCTGTGCTTTTCATGTACGATAGACACAGTTCCAATGGAAAATGATGTAAATCCAGAAAGACAAATACAGCACAGACAGCAAATGTAGGCACTCGTATTCTCTAAAAGTCCATTGTGTGCTTACACACAAAAACGCAACACTCACACTGATGAAGATGTATAGAAAGCCACTGTCACTCTAAGACAATGAAAGACATAAGAACAAGAGTACTGAGACGGTAAAGGTACAAATCCAACTAATGGATTGTTTTGTGCTTTATAATATGGTGCGTTGTTTGCATCAGATCAACCACCACCAAACATCTCATCCTCTCTATATATCTTCTCTTTGAACTATATACCAGCTTATGAATCAGGGGGGTGCACACACCTGACCTGTAAGAACAGAATAAATTTTGCGTAGTGTAACTGTGTAGTTCTTTTCATTAGGTGTAGATTGAAATGACAAAAATATGATCAACATCCACTATACATTTAGGGCTAAAGCACAATTTTGTGTATTCTTTAGTTATGTCTACACTTTTATGGGGACATTGTCACAATTTGGTTTACCTTTAAAAATATATTTAGATTATATCTTCTTATCACTATGACAAATATTAGTATGAATATCATATACTAATACTTGGCCTTGTATGTATTGGCATTAAATGACAACTTTTATTTCCAACATTATTGCATGTTTAAGCATTGCTCTTATTTCTGCTTTGCTTGGTCTCTGCCATCAGCCATCTTTTAGTCAGGGCATATGTCAATGTGTGCATCTGTGTGTGTTTATCTCCAATGTCTTGTGCAATTTAGTCCGGTTTGTCATTGCTCGGGGCTCCTTGCTGTGTGAGTGTGTGCCAGTATTCCACTTTCTTCCCTTTGTTTTTGAGACACTCAAACCAGTGTCTGAGTCTCTGTCCAGTTGCATTGATGCCCAGTTCCACTCCACCTGCAAACACAGTCAAGGAAAATAAACATTTCATATATTTCATTCACTTGAACTTTAACACCACTATGGTAACATAAACATCAATTAATAATATCAGAGAACTCTGAATTACAATTCACTGTTGTATTTACACTAATAAAGATACCTGCTCTTTAACAACAAGTGCTCATATGTGTATGTATTTGATATTACAGTTTAATTTGTTTGTCTTCTGTTAATATCTTATTTCTTAGTAGCGCTTTTTATTCTCAGTTGATTTTTTAGTTCATTTTTTCAGAATATGAATGATAACACAAAAACCTTTTTTTTTACTAATAGTAAGTGGTTGGGTGAAGCCATTTATTGTCAAACAACTCTTTTTAAATCATAATGACAACAGAAACTGCCCAAATGACCCTGATCAAAACATACTCTGGTGATTCTGGCCTGATAACATACACACAAGTTGACAAATAGGTTTGAATGGCTACTAAAGGTAACCATCCTCACCTGTGATCTGTTTGCTTGTAATCAGTGTGTGTATAAAAGGTCAGTGAGTTTCTGGACTGACACTTGCATCTTTCATCCAGTGCTGCACTGGCATTTCTGTATTCTGAGTCATGAAAAAGCAAAAGAATTGTCAAAGGTTCTGCGGTAAAAGGTAATTGAACTGTATAAAACCAGGAAAGGGTACAAAAAGATATTCAAGGAATTGAGAATGCCAATCAGCAGTGTTCAAACTCTAATAAGGAAGTGGAAAATGAGGGATTCTGTTTAAACCAAACCCATGTCAGGTAGACCAACAAAGATTTCAGCCACAACAGTAAGGAAACCTGTTTGCAAAGAAAAACCTATAAATAACTTTAGCTGAAATACAGGTCTCTCTGGAAAAAAAGTGGTGTGGCTTTTTCAAGATGCACAATAAGGAGGCACTTACAGTCCGAAAAATGGGCTGTATGGTCAAGTCGCCAGAAGAAAGCCATTACTACGTAAATGTCACACAGCATCCCGCTTACAATACAACAAACAGCACAGAGACATGCCTCAAAACGTCTGCAATGAAGTCATTTGGAGTGATGAGACCAAAATTAAACTTTTTGGCCACAACTATAAATGTTACATTTGGAGAGGAGTCAACAAGGTCTATGATGAAAGGTACACCATTCTTACTGTGAAACATGGAGGTGGATCATGATGTTTTGGGGATGTGTGAGCTATAAAGGCACAGGAAAAGGTGAATGCAGCATGTTATCAGAAAATACTGGAGGAAAATTTGCACTCATCAGCCCGGAAGCTGTGCATGGGACGCACTTGGACGTTTCAATATGACAAATCCAAAGTACAAGGCCAAGTTGACCTGTTATTGGTTACAGCAGCATAAAGTGAAGGTTCTGGACTGGCCATCTCAGTCTCCTGACCTCAATATCATTGAGCCACTCTGGGGAGATCTCAGACGTGCAGTTCGTGCAAGACAGCCCAAGAATTTACAGGAACTGGAGACTTTTTGCAAAGAAGAATGGGCAGATTTACCATCTGAGAAAATAAAGAGCCTCATCCACAACGACCACAAAAGACTTCAAGCTGTCATTGAGGTTAAAGGTGGCGATCCACGGTATTAAGAATTTGGGTATGTAAACTTTTGATCAGGGTCATTTGAGTAGTTTCTGTTGTCATTATGATTAAAAAAAAAGGAAATACAATTGTTTGACAATAAATGGCTTCACCTAAACACTAACTATGAGTAAAAAAAAGATGTGATCATTCATATTCTCTGAAAAAGTATGCTCATAAGTTTGAGCACAACATGTATATACGTCTACTATGTGAAAATTTCCAAGTAAACATTCACATAAAGTAGAAAGCAAGCAGAGTAAAGTTGAAGGCAGACATTTGAGACAGATTTCTCCAGGCATAGAGAAATAGAAAGGTTGCAGGTAAGATTGTTATAACAAGCGAGGCCACTGACTACAATTGATGTTGGTTCCATACAAATGCAAAGAAGTCAATTTGACTCAAGTAGAAGTGAACAGAGGTGATAGAAAAACAATGTAGACCGTAAAGCAATGACAGGCAGACATTTGGCATGCTGGCGTTATTACAGCCCCATTCCCTTAGCAGTAATAGTACACCTAATGGAGCATAAAGTTTTAAACACATTATTTTGACAATTTTCCTCTCAACAGAATCTCAGAGAATGAAAGCCACTTGCAAACATGCCATAGGTGTTGATCGATGACTCATCATGTTTTAAGCCTAAAACCTTGCCTAAATGTGTCTCTCCCAGAAAGCCTGTGAGCAACCATTCACGTTCCTTTTTATTATCAGATGTTACACTCAAAAATCTCAGGTCTAAACTTGGTCACAGGGAGTTTTGACAGGATAATCATGCACAGCATATCACGTCTGTCAACTTCACCCTTGCCCCCACAGCTCTCCCACTTCTCTGAACAGAGATCGATGAGGTGTTGCCTGAGCCTGCGGGATGCAAGTGAAAAATGAATGGTCAGCCAACGTGTAGGGGGACAGAGGAAGAAGGATGGTGCGCTCTGAAGCTGTAGGAGATGAGATAGATGAGGCCGAGGCTGACATTAAGGCAAGGCGAGCTTGTGGGAACCGATAGTCTTAGTCCTGTTGCATTTAAAATGACCTGACTCATTGGATGAAAATAAATGTCAAGGACAATAAATGTGTGTGGTATAATCAAGACTGAGAACCTCCACTAACCGGTGTGACATAAAGTAAAGTATGTGAACTTTTTTGAATTTCATGGTTTTCTGAATACATTTGTATTAAAAGTCAACGGTATTGACAAACATGTGTCTAAAAAATATTACACAAATACATTTTGATCTTTCATGTCTTTATTGAACACACTCATTCAACATTCAAAATGTCAGTGGAAAAAGTAAATAAACCCTTAGATTAAATAAATGGTTGACTTCTTCTTGACCTCTTGTGCAAAGCAAACTCCAAAGGTTTTTTTATTTATTTTTTTATCAAAGTAGCTGCAGTCCACACCTCCAAACGTATAATCTTAACCAGACTCCAGGTGTGCTAAAACCTGACTCCAATAAGCTTTTTTGAGGTCATTAACTGAAGGTTCACATACTTTTCCACAAGCCGTATGAGGTTTTTTGGTTGTTTTCAATAGAGACTTAAAAGATCAGAATTTTTTGTGTTATTATTTTTAGACACATTACGTTTGTCAATACCCTTGAATTAGATAAAGATCAGATCACATTTTAAGACAAATTTATTCAGAAAACCATGAAATTCCATTCCATCCAATGCCAATGTAGCTAACAGTTTATCCACTCGGTAAAACTCAGTAGTATAATGGTGGTATTATTTTGCAGCCGGCAAATAAAAAGTGCAACACAATAAATTTGAATGCTACTCTGATTAACTTTAACTAAATGTTGTATAGGTTTGATTAAATACTAATGCTGTACAAAAGGCTAGCATGTAGACAGTTGATGGGTGGAGGATTTCTATTAACACTATTAATGCTTTTGAAAACAGACTGTGTGTGTAATCATTCTAGTTTGTCCCATCTCTTCAGTCCATATGACAGCATGCTTTTCATTCTGCCTTTAAGGATGGGAATTTAAAGTGTTCAGATGTCTCTTTGCATAAACAAATTCATTAGGCATTCAAAACCCTGAAGATTTTGCTCAGATTTGATGGCTGTAACAGTCTGAAATGACTCTGAAATGACTCTTTAGTAATAATCTAGGATTGAGTCTTAACAATGACATTTATGAATCAGGGTTTGACCTTTGAAATGGTCTGATAAAAACATACCAGCGCAGGATCCCGTACTAACAATGTAAACGTGTTATTCTTGGATTGAAAAAAAATTCTGATTTGAAACAACACTGGTAAAATCTTCAAGTGTAAAGTTGTTTTACTTTCCAGCATTCAATGGATGGAGATTATCTTTCAAAGATTAGAGAACAGTCCTCTAACTTGAATACATAAATACTAAGAGGGTTAGATTCAGATTCAGTTCAGAGAAAAAAAATCCATTCCTTTGTTTCCTTCATATATTTAGCTCTTTCAAGTGCACATAATATATTGTCTGTGTTTTCCTAAGTATTAGCGCCTCTACCTTTCCCATCTAATGTTAAATTTTCTCCTCTGCGTACCTCTAAAATCTCACCTTTTACCACCTGACACGTCTTATAGGCCAACCTTCTGCTCAGTCTATTAGCAAGCTTGTTAGTACTTGTCATTCTCATAGCGCCGCACTAATATTGCCTTTACTCGGCCTCTTCATTCCCTTCATTCTCCTTTGTGTCCATGTCATTTTTCACCCAGTTCCTAATTAACATAACTGGCAGACCGCCGTAGCCAGACCAGCAATGATAATAGTCAAGGGAACGGTTGTTATCTGGAGCTTCACGTTTGACTGATGGCCTTTTCTCCCAGTGGAACTAATAACTCACCCAGCTTATCTTACGCCAAGTGTGTCCCATCAAACCCACCAAATCAAAAAACACACCCACACCGGAGAGAGTAAACGCTTTGATCTAAGGTCTTCAAGCTTGCAGGGTGGTAATCTATTCCCACTGTGCATCCCCTCCAGTTTTCCATCATTCCTTAAGCTCCCCAAGTGCTCAACTGCGCTCACAAACACGTGAGGCCAGGCCAAAGCTGTTCAACACTTTGACGAGGCAGCAATCTGTTGTGCCAGAACCGCAGTGAGTAGATCCACAGAAAAAAACTTCCTTTGACTCTCACTGTGTTCAGCTTCATAATTATCTTTTTATATTCCCTACTTTGCTTCCACACTTGCCCTCATTTTTGTGTTTCCTGCAATTGAAAACGTTTTCATTCAAAACACTAATGCACAGTTTCTTCTGCTTCCATCTCCACTCCTCCCCTCGGCTTCTCCGTTTGTCAGCCTACCTATGAAGTCGTTGCTCATTCCCAAATCGTAGTCCCACACGGTGATCTCCAAGGTTTTCTTTGCCACCTGGTCCAGGGACACTTCATATGAAAACTCCTGTGCAGGTGGCGCACACAAGAACATATTCATATCAATGATTCATGATTCATGAGACACATGAAAGGAGCTGAATTCCTGTTCAAGGAGTTGTATGGTGCCAGCAGAACATGGCAAGTCATAATGTGCATGAGCTTAGAAGTGTTGAGAGGTTTTTTATGGCTATTTGTAAATAAGTCAAGTAGTACCTCATTGAACTCAGGATTGAGAGTCTTCTTCTTCACTGACGTCTTGTACTTGGACTTTTTTCCCATATCAGGTTGCAAGACACTGAAAAATGAATAAAAACTGCATCGAAAAGTGTAGGTAATCCACACTGTATTATAATGTAGAGTCATTTATTAGCATATCAAATAAATGCTTTCAATTTTCATGTGAAAAGAACAATCAGTGTTTGGCACATCAACATTATTTTACAGAAACAGACAACAGTTTGCGAAATGGTGAAAGAATTGTGACTCTGAAGTCTTTAGTCCAAATTTAGGGACAAACATAAAAAGGCAGAGACTGTAGACATTGAAATCACAATCAAGTCATGTTGGGGGAAAGGAGGCCCCAGCAAAGAGGCTACAGAAGGATGGCTAGAGGGCAACAGGAGTCATCATCAGCATAAATTCAGAATCAAGATGCTCAGCCCCAGAGTGAGATATCTCACTCCTCCAGCCTTCCCTCGACCAGTGACGAGTCCCTGCCTGACAGCTGATGCATGAGATGGGCTCGGGGCTGTCACTGTGAAGCCGGAATCAGAGCAAAAAAAAGCATGGAGGGATGGAGGTGGGAAGGAACAGAAGGCGGGAGAAGGAATTGATAGTGAAGTCAGTGTATATTAACTCTCAGCACAGAAAAACGCCATGTGAAATAAGCAGATTAAAGTTCAACATACATAGCAGAGACGCTTCTGTTGACAGTTAAAATATATAAACGCAATAATTCTGTCATGATAATCACAACCTTCTACAGCTCATGTCCAACACAAATATGTTTTCAGGTATCTAAATGACTGCAGGAAAGCTTCAGGTGTACATTCACATCTACAATTTGACAAATTAAAGATCATGAGCTGAAATAAAAACATTTTTTATTTTACCGTGTGCATGTTTAAGGTCCAAGGGCCAGGATAATCTTTCCTACTCCGAGCTACTCCTAAACATAGTCAAGGTTAATCACAGAAGCCATATTTAAGAAATGTCCATACATTCTAATTGGAAGACAAAAGTCACATTATATGGTTCACAGTTAAAATCATCTGTCTCATCAGTCTCTGTTATTGCCATGGAGTTTTCAAACCATAGCACAATCCACAGTGTTTTGTCCACAGCAATCCTAGTGAAGGCGCTGCAAGAAAAGACAACAAAAGTAAGCTGTAAAATGTATTATGTATTTGTTTGGACATTTAGGCTTTGGTTCCATGGCTACAATCTAAATCACAACATGTTAGCAAGGACTAGTCTTGACTGATCACAAGCTGTGTTTGTGTTTATTGCGTTTGAAAAGGTCATATTCAACGTGAGCTAATCAGCATTTATCCTGAAATACCGTGGTCCTAACTCAGTGCTCTGACTCCCTTCACAAGAAAGGGAACGGGGGGAAAAGCTGAATGGGAGGAATCAATGGAAAGGAGCAGCCAAACAAAGCCAGTGTTTGACCAGGCGTATGTGAGAAGGTGAGGTGAAAGCCCGGGGGACTTGGCCAAAGCACATTCTTCATACTGCTCTGAGGCAGCGCTGACAGAGGAGTCCAATTTACAGACTAACACAACATCATTTGACAGCAACAGTTAGAATAATGATGAAAAATATTCTCTTCTGCTGCAGCCCAACTGCGCTGGAATTACTGTAGAAGATTTGAATAGGAAAAATAATTTACAACTGGCTGCTTCATGGAGATAGGAAGGATTATCTCCCTTTTTTAGTTATGTTGTTATATTACACAGTAAACTAAATGACACATGAGAATCTGTAACCAAGTATTTTAACCTTGTGTCACCAGCTTTTTTATACAAGTAGCTTCAATCAACTCTAGGACAGTCAACCACATACAATACCTAGAAAAAAAATCATTAGGATTTCACATCCACAGTATATGTAATTCAAAAATAGCATAATTGTTTGATTGTTTTAAACAGCTAAAAACAGAAATGCCTTTCTGTCAAATGTTTTCACTACAATGATTAAAATTAGTTTTTATGTCATAACTTAAAGCCTTCAAGTGCTGAGTATGGAGCAGAACCAAATTCATTCTGTAAATGTGTAAAAGCATGGACTTAAAGTGAGAAAGAAAAAGAAAAGTGACAGGGAAAGATGAGATACAAAGTTAAAACAGAACACAAACCGAAACAGAAACAGAGGAGCAAACATGCTTTTCAAAGTGATAAAATAAGATGAGTGACAGTAGGAAAGAGGAGCTAAATATATGCTCGCTGCAGAAAGCACTCATGAATTTCATTTCTCACGAGCATTCAGAGGACAAAAGAGAGAGAGAGAGGCAAGTGTGGCGCTTGGTCAGCACAAAAAATCTGACATATCTGACACATTTTGTTACCCTTCACATGTCAAACTTAGCCTTTTATTTAGGATATATAACCTGTATTGAGAGGGGTACGAAGGAGTGGGACTCTTAAGGCACTACTCAATCCAGTTTGTAAAATGCTAATTTGTTCTTTTAGATGGAAGACAACTTCTGACCTTTTGCCACTGCCATGACTTCTAAAGGCTGACTGTGAGTCACAGAGTGAAAAGCCTCCTGGACAAATGCACACAGCACAGAGGCCACAGTGACTGGCACCAAGATCAGCTTGAGTTACACTTAGACGAGTAAATCGCTGGTGTTACAGCTGCGAGATATCATCACTCATTTAAAAAACATTATCTTTTTTTTTTAGGGATAAATTGCAGCTGTAGTATATGTATACCTACTTCTAACTTGAGGTAAATAAAGCTCATTTTGAGTGTGTTATAAAAACACAAAGAGGAACAGAGTATGACAGATTCACTGAACACACTGGAAAAAAAATATGATTAAAAGCTCCAGAAATATAAATCAGAAGAATCTCAGCTTAAACATAAGCATGTAAACAAAAGGCGGAGTAAGAGACAAAGTACTTTTACAGGACACAGATACAAACCAAGGGGAGGAAACACAATAGAAGATTATACAAGGCAACTAAGATGATAATAGGAAAAGATGGGGTGAACTAAGAGGAAGAGCTGCTTCTTCTCTACAATCCATTTACCCCTGTAAGAGAGTGACTTCTTAGTGGTTTCACGAACAGCCTCATGAATGATGAGTAGTTGTGTGCTTGCTCGAGTGAACAAGGGTTTCCACGGGCTTTTAATAATTTACTTTAATTTGTTTTAAAAGAAATACGAGGAAAGAGACGGTTTTAAGTAGGTAATTCGATTTTCTTCTTTGCACTCATCAAACAGAGACAGACAGGAACAAATTAAAAGCCCTTGTATTGGTTTATTTGCATATGTTGTGCAATGTAATTTAGTGAAGTGCCTTTAGGCTGTTTTAAAAATGAAGTATAGTAGATTACAAGAGAAGATGAGCAGAGGCTACACATGACAGTGGCTGTTCACTACAAGTAGAGTTTTTAAATCATTTCTAAAACATTGTACATCACAATGGAGCGATAACGTTCCAGGCACCGGAGAAGCAAATCAATATTTTGTTAAAGATGAAAACAGATGCCTGTGAGCATTTGGTGAAAAGAGTTGTCTTTAGCCTTTTCTCATTTTTATTTTTCAGAATGAGAAGAGGATATAAACATTTTAGAAACTTACAATTGGAAATCTATCTTTCCTCAGCATTTACAACTACTTTGTTCAATAAAAGTCTTTAGTGGAGCTGCTCTTCCAGGACAAAGCTCTGTTGGTAAATGAATTGCACTTCTTTAACGCTTCATAAAAGTTGACGTAAACCATTTAAAATTTGCCTTTTGAGGGCAACAAACACGAAGCGATCTGTTCTTACTGCCTCCCACTGCTGGAGGTGGATGCAGGTTAAGCACACTGGGCACATCAAAGATTAAGCTGTGTGGGTTTCTACAGTCAACAGTAAAAGCCATTGAGGCAGCTTTGCTCTGGCGCACAGAACCACTTCACTTCTGTTTCCCAGTAAAAGCTCTTTATCTTCTGATTGGTTTGTCACTAAAACACTGTATAAACCCGTGCCACAAATTATGCATAGGTTTCTGTTTTGTTAAGCGCAGCAAAATGTACAATAATGTGATGATTTCAGAATTGTTCATTATGCCATGATCATTAATCATTTTCACTTTTTAAACACTTAAGGATTTTTCTGTGCTGAGTTAGATCTTAAAACTTACATTTACATATCTTTTACCAAACAAGTGAGACCATATCGTTATTGCTTTTTATTGCATCCATTTTTGCTCGACACCATGATTTGCGCCTGGGCATGATTAGCCAGAGTTGTGTGACGTAACTTACATTTTAACAAAGGGGTCGGAGTAACCGTTGGAGTCCATGGCGGCCAGATGGGCACAGCGTATGATCCCCACCAGTAGGCAGCCTTTCTCTGTGTTGTAACAGAGCGACACCAGGATGCGACCGCGCTGGAGACACACAGAACAAGCCTCAGACAATGGCACACCTGCTTCCACTCAGACATGTCCCCCTTTTATAAGTACAGGCTGTAGGGAAGCCTCAGTTTAAATCCACTACATGAAAAATGCATAACCCTAAATAATGCATGCAAATAAAGTATCTGAGATTTCTGGTGAGAGTAGATGCGGGTGGGCTACAGGAGCGTTGAAATTAAAGCTTCTAATTAAAGTCCTTATCTTTGACTTGGAAAATAGCACTGCCCCCTTCTTCATTTCATCTTCAGGCTGTATTATGAACCATAGTATAATCAATGACCAAACACTAAGATTATTAGCCTCTGTCTCTAACAATCACAATGAGCTCCTGTGTGCAGTGTTCATTTAAGGTACTCTTTTTAGACATCTATACTGATTCAAACACACAATTAAACTTCTTTTTATGGAAAAAGTTTGAATATGGTGAAAGATAAGGGAATGCATTACGTGTGGAGATAATGGAAGTTTGCACAGCAGTCATGTTTAGGCGGAAAACAGCCATATAAAGATTGGCAATGATAGTAATGATAATGATGATAATACTGTTACCTCCTCCTCTGCCTCTGCCTGGTCCATTGTTTGATTGTTGCTTTCCTTGTTCTGCAATCAGACAGTGAGAGAAAGACGCCACATTTATAGCATAAAGAACCTGCAGGTGAATATCTATTACACAATATAAGGCTGCATTTGAAATGGATGCCAGACACTTTTCTATATATGCTGTTATGTGGACAGAAAATCCATTTTCTAAATGTGTGCAGGCACACATAGATGTCACAATAAATTCACCTGTGCAATTCTCTCCAGACCCATGTTGTAGCGTTTGCTCTCGCCTTCTTTCAGTTTTTTCAGAGCTACCCGCACCTCTCCGATGAATTCATTTCGGCCGAGTCTGTCCATGTCGCACACACACAGCCTATACAATATGAAAAAAAAAAAGAAACATGAGTCACTGAAGAGTTACAAATGAGCCCCCCCAGCGCTGATTATTGTGCAGGAAGTATTCACCAAAAAGCATTTGAACAATCAATCAAACCTTCCACGAGTAACAAATAAGGAGGTCTTCAGTGGTTTCTCACAAACAGCTTCATGAATAATAAGTGGTTGTGTGTCCCGCTGAAGTGGTCAGGGGGTTCCACGAGTTTTTATATTGATGTTATGACTCCTCTATCTCTTGCATGACACAAACCTAACTGAAGTAAAAGCTACACATAGTATACACAAGAAAAGAGATCTTCTAATCATAAGTCATTAAACTCTCACAGCCAGACTTTAAACTTTAAACTGCAAAAGGTAAAATAAATTAAATACCATGTATCAACCACCAACCATTGCATATTCTTTTGCTTTCAATCTGCTACTGAGCTTGAGGTGAGTTAAATTCAATCTGCGGAGTGATTTATGCATTGTTCTCACACCAATTAAACACGTTATGTAAGTCTGAGAGAGAAAGATTAATCTTACAAGTTCTGTGCTCATATTTAAAAAACAGCTATTATTGATGACAAGACTTTATACACTACACATTATTTGTTTTTTGGAGTCAGTCTTTTACTTGGAGCAAGCTAATGGTTGCATGCTGCAAGTAACACTAGTAACTTTCACTTCACTGTTTGAGCTGAAGTGACAGAAAAACATGACCTGAAAATCTATGGTCTACATCTCACAGATTACCAAAATACTTTTTATTTATTCATTAGATTGATTTTCAATGGATTGGTGGGTCACCTTTTTGCTGTGTTTTTACAATATACTTTTTGCTGTGTTTTCTGCTGCACAATATTAAAGGTTTTTATATTGTACTCATTTGCAGTGAGTGGAGTCTACGTAGTGTTCTCATGGCCTCCCACTGTCAACTGTGCTTATAATATGATTTTAAATAATTAAAGCCACAGCTCAGAACATTGACCATCAGATGTTTTCTGTTCTCCCTGTGCACTAACCACAGTTCATTAGTAAATTTAAATACATTAAGGACCTGATGTTGTTAGATGGAGTGTTGTAAATCTTACAAATCTGATATTAGTCATACAGCACTATAACTAAGAGTGACTTGAACTAATAGACCGCAATGCTTTAAAATTCAAATCAGGCATTAAACTGGCACATGAAAAACCTCTTTTATGCATCTTAAAGGAACTCTTTAAGAACTGTTTCTGTGCCTGTATCTCTTTTGTTCCACTTGAATCAATATATTTTCTGCTGGTACAGTGGTTCTGTCAAATCCTTCTTACAGAGTGGTGGTGATATTCAATGGAGGGTGAATATTCCATCACAGCTCATCACCTGCTACAATATTCCCTCTGTGCTGGAATATTCCCACATGGATTGTTGCTCCCAACTCCCTTACTCTGTATGCTCACCCTGTCGCTCTCCTGTTTTCTTCCTGTTTGCGTCCTGTCCCTCTGACATTTGAATACCGGTTCCAGCCTTTTACCCATAACTGATGAGTATCTCTAGCAGAAGACTCCAACTAGCTCTGACTCATGACCAGTGCAGTCACATGATTTATGTGCCTTTGCCTGTCACTAAGTTGACTGCCAATGATCACATGAAGCTTCTGTCCAAACTCGTCATTACCTTCTGTTCCAACACTCCATCCGCTCACACACTCTCCCACAGACCTCCAGCTTTAATAATCGTCCAAAAAACAAACAGATGCTCAAGGACGCAATTCAACCTGTGCTGCCAGATTTGGAGGGGATGTGCTGTCACTAAATTGCACATGGGCTCTTAGTTTATCAGATGGTTTTCACGCTTCTAAATAAAGTCCTGACTTGTGAAACTATCTCACTTTAACTTTCATTAAAATACAGTAAAGTATCATGAGAAAACATTGGCGTCCAGCCCCCCACGCAATAATAGGCAGCACAGTGGTTAGCAGTGTCGTCTCACAGCAAAAAGGTCCAGAGTTTGATTTCGGGGCTTTTCTGTGTAGAGTTAGCATGTTCTTCCCATGGTTGGGTGGATCCAGGTACTCCGGTTTCTCCCACCAACATCAAAACATGATATAGTCTCTGGTTAGTGCAATGACCGGGGTACCTGGGCGATGATAATACAACACTGTATATTGTGGTGACTGTACTATGACTGGTTGCTAATTGCAAAATTATGTTTTCAATCTTTATAGTCTTAAATGAAGAGCAGAAAGATCCTTAACCTACACTGTAAATTGCAATATCCATCAGAAAATCTCAATCCTAACACCTTCAACTGTAACTCAAACAGTTTATCAAACTGATTTTTCACCCATACAGCAGCCTTACCTACATCTTACCTAAGGCATCCAATTCCAGCCTCCATCTCTATCCAGCACTAAATCAACTCCTCTTTGTCCTGAACAACTGAGGAATCTATTACAAAGCCAGACAGAGGCGTGGGAAGATAGAGGACAAGAAATAATAGGAAAAAAAGACTACACCTAGTCACTCACTTCTTGCTACTACTAAAACACACTCTGGCACAAGAGACTACACATCTGACATTATATCATAACTGAATATGGGAATGTATAAATAACATAATAAGATAAGGGCCAAGACAGTCACATTATTAGTGTCACAGCTGCATTTAAAAACGTGCCTTAAGGCAGAGGTAGATTGTGGGGAAAAATAAATTCTATTCTTCTTAATATTGTGTTAGACTCATCGTAAAAGAGCATATATCTATGTATGTATTTAGATATTACCATATAAGACTAACAGAATGATTAAGACCAAGTAAAGTTTATCACAAGACATACAGTATTTTCCACAAATAACACACCAAATTAAAAAGATGCAAAATGCATTAGGCCAATTTTTTTTCAGCACATTAAACTTGTTTGACTTTAGTAAAGACCAAAGACCCTCAAGCAGCCTCACTGTGGCAATTAGGGGATTAGCCGGTATGAGACCAACCGTGAAGTCTGGATTGGGGATATGTTATTCTTTTACACAGCTGCTTTATTCTTAATAACTGGCTGGACCTCCAGTGGACCTTAGAGATAAGATGTGCACACTGAGGAATAGACTACTTGAATACAACATAGAAAAAAGTATAATGCCTTTACAACTTTTGTTCGTGGAAGGCTTTTTGTATGCACCTTCCTCGTATTCAGCCATTAAGTGCATTCAGCATAATGGTTTTATATAATCAGAGGAACTGCAAATGAGGGAATGAATGGTGGGCCTTTTAACTTCCCTCAAGGAAAGCTTTTTTTCTTTTTTAGAGAATGAACACAATGCCACAAACTTTTAATGACTTGAGTGGCTGCAACTTTAAAAACGGAGTGTTAAATTGAGATTCTTAATAGCGTTGCTAAATTATGCCTTAAATAACAGCTAATGAACTTGAGTGTTGAGTATGATGGTGGAAACTTTAACAACATTTAAATGTATCTTCTCATAAACTTGTGCCAGAAGTTATTTGGCACAAGAGCAGAGGCAGGCCTAATAAATGCTTACACACATGGACAAAATTGTTGGTACCCTTCGGTCAATGAAAGAAAAACTCACAATGGTCACAGAAAAAACTTTATTCTGACAAACGTAATAATAAATTAAAGCCGCAAGCGGCGATAAAGGCCCTCGCCTCCCTTGAGACCGCGAGGACACATGCACTCAGAGGATTGCATTTCGTGCTTTAAAGAGTAAACTTCACGGTAATGTCAAATAACCGGGCCTGTGCTACTGCTGGGGCCTGCTACACCACCTTGTAATTTAGAGTTAAAGGTCTCCACAATCCCTGGTTTTCCTGGGAGCTGTCTGAACCTTTGAAAATAATAGATTATGCTTGGGCTAAGGCGAGAAAAACAAAGTACTGGCTGGAGATTTGAGATGACTCAGGAATCGCTGCACCCCCCTGTTTAAAAAGGCAAAATGTAAATTTAACTTGTCTAAAAGTACAAGGTTACAAGTTCCAAAGGATTCTGAGGAGTTTTCTAAGACTCTAGCCTTGGCTCTGGAGGGGCCTCCTCTAAAGGAAGGATCCTGGCAATTGGGAAATGGCATTTATTTCCCAAAGAAATGGCTGCCTCTTCACAGACTCATTACGACCACAGCCACAAATGTATCAAAAAACAAATTGATAACTTTTTTGGCACATGTGTCTAGATGATACTCACCAAATTTGGAGCTGTTTAGATGAAAAGCCTTTAGACACAAGGGGTGCGATTTAGCTGGTCACGCATTCCACCCAACATAGTAGATTTCCTGTTGAGTTTACGATATGGCTGTAATACACTTTTCTGTTTGCCCTGAGGTGTCCTATGGATGTACCAAGTTTTGTATTTCTACGTTGGAAAAATTTACTTTCATTTTCCATAAAACCAATGTATTTTGACTTTTCTAGGGGTCGCCACTGAGTCATTTTTTGTATATTCTTTTCGGGGACTTCAAATACATACATTTTTCGCCGGGCTTGAAGTCTGGGACCATTAAAAATGACTAAGTTGCACGTTTACTGGGTCAAATTGAGGATCATTTTGCAGGAAAATTATAATAAAAAAAAAATATACCAAATTATAATAAAAAAATATATAACTCGAGCGAAAACGACAAGAAAAACGCCTGTCTATTTTACACACATGTGTTTAGCTCATTTTGCCCAAGTTTGGTGTCTGTGGAATGAAGCAGCTACTTTTTGTTGTTTTTTAAAAGAGAGGTGTATTTTAAGTCGGTTCACATCTTCAATTCAAAATGGCCGCCTTCCCGTGTGTGATAGGGTGTGGTCCCCATTGGCTTTTTTGTTCATAAGACCATGCTGGATGTGTGTTCCAAGTTTCATTTGCCTACGACAAACTAAAAATTTCACTTCTCATTGACTTTTTCCACATATTTGGGACGTTGCTATGGCAACACATTTATAGATAGGGGGTGGTTGTCATTGGCTTTTATGCTCGTCATGACATAAGAGATGGGTGTACCAAATTTTATGTCTCTATGATAAACTAAATTCTTGGGTCCCATTATAAGTTTGTAGGGGGCGCTGGAGAGCCATTTCTAAAGATAACCCTTTTATTTACATATTTTTTTGTTCAGGTCATGAATGTGCACAAACGCCTTTTTGGGTCCAACTCGATCCGAGAAGGCGTTTGAGAGTTAAGAGACATTTTATTTTCACAGAAATGGCCACCTCGTTACAGGCTTGCCACACCCATACCCGATAAGATATCAAAAACAAAGTCACAACTTTGGTTGGCACACGTGTCTAGATGATACTCACCAAATTTAGGGCCATTTAGATTAAAACACAATGATTTGCATCTTTCTGCGCAAGATGCGATTTTAGTGGCGCGCGTTTCACCCCCACATGGACTGTTAAGTTTAGGGTGTGGCTGTCATAGACTTTTCTGTTTGCCCTGAGGTGTCCTATGGATGTACCAAGTTTAATTTTTCTACGTTGGAAAAAAGTTACTTTCACTTTCCATAGGCCCAATGTATTTTGACTTTTGTAGGGGTCGCCACTGAGTCATTTTTCGTATTTTTTTTTCGGGGACTTCAAATACATAAATTTTTCGCCGAGCTTGAAGTCTGGGACCAATAAAAATGACTTTTAGTTCATGTTCACTGGGTCAAATTTAGGATCATTTTGCAGAAAAAAAAAAAATTCCGAGCAAAAACAATAGGCCCTCCCGGTCATCACCGGCTCGGGCCTAATAAAAATTCATGGAACAGGCCTAGACAAAATTGATGGTACCCCTAACTTAATATTTTGTTGCACAACCTTTTGAGGCTATCACTGCAATCAGACGATTCCTGTAAGTGTCAATGAGACTTCTGCACCTCTCAGCAGGTATTTTGGCCCACTCCTCATGAGCAAACTGCTCCAGTTGTTTCCGGTTTGAACGTCTTTTCCAGACGGCATGTTTCAGCTCCTTCCAAAGATGCTCAATAGGATTGAGGTCAGGGCACATAGAAGGCCACTTTAGAATAGTCCAAATGTTTTCTCTCTTTAACCATTCTCTTGGGTGTTTTAGCTGTGTTTTGGGTCATTGTCCTGTTGCAAGACCCATGACCTGCGACTGAGACAAAGCTGTCTGACACTGGCCAGCACATTTCTCTCTAGAATCCCTTGATAGTAGTCTTCAGTTTCATTGTACCCTGCACAGATTCAAGACACCCTGTGCCAGATGCAGCAAAGCAGCCTAGAACATAACAGAGCCTCCTCCATGTTTGACAGTAGGGACAGTGTTCTTTTCTTGATATGCTTCATTTTCCGTCTGTGAACATAGAGCTGATGTGCCTTGGCAAAAGTTCCATTTTTGTCTCATCTGTCCATAGGACATTCTCCCAGAAGCTTTGTGGCTTGTCAACATGTAGTTTGGCATATTCCAGTCTAGCTTTTTATGATTTGTTTTCAACAATGGTGTCCTCCTTGGTCGTCTCCCATGTAGTCCACTTTGGCTCAAACAACGACGGATGGTGCGATCTGACACTGATGTTCCTTGAGCATGGAGTTCACCTTGGATCTCTTTAGAAGTCTTTCTGGGCTCTTTTGTTACCATTCGGATTATCCGTCTCTTTGATTTGTCATCAATTTTCCTCCTGCGGCCACGTCCAGGAGGTTGGCTACAGTCCCATGGATCTTAAATTTCTGAATGATATGTGCAACTGTAGTCACAGGAACATCTAGCTGCTTGGAGATGGTCTTATAGCCTTTACCTTTATCATGCTTGTCTATAATTTTCTTTCTATTCTCCTGCGACAACTCTTTCCTTCGCTTCCTCTGGTCCATGTTGAGTGTGGTACACACCATGTCACCAGACAACACAGTGACTACCTGAAGCCCTATAAATAGGCCCACTGACTGATTACAAGATTGTACACACCTGTGATGCTAATTAGTGCACACACCTTGAATTAACCTGTCCATTTGGTCACATTATTTACAGTCTTTTCTAGGGGTACCATCAATTTTGTCTAGGCCTGTTCCATGAGTTTATTTTTTAAAATAATTCCGTTGAAGCATGGTTGAAAAGCAATGTCTGACTTTCATTGGTTAACATTTATATAATTTTTATTTATTATTACTTTTGTCAGAATAAATTTTTTTCTGTGACCATTGTGAGTTTTTCTTTGACCGAAGAGTACCAACAATTTTGTCCATGTGTGTACTTCAGCAGCTAGCAGGATCAAGAGAGGAGCACAGTAACACACATTTGTTGTCAGTCAAAATCACCAGATGCAAAACTTTAGTGTTTAAACGTAAACTCTAATGAGCAGTGTCTGACCATAGAAAAAAGGCAAAATTGTGTTAATACAAAAGTTGAGAATAAACTAAAATGTTGAGAATACTGGTTGGATAAAATTTAAGACAAGTGACAGTGGTGTTCCAGCTGTAACACTGGTGAATAGAAGCTTCATGTAAGTCGCTTTGGATAAAAGCATCAGCTAAAAAACTAAATGTAAATGTAAGAGGTTAGTTGAGTATTGTGCTTTACTGTACTCAAATAGAAGGAGCAGAAAAAGGGTAATAAACTGAACCCTAGCAGAGATGTATTGTCCAAAATTTCTTCCAAACTTGCCGGCTTGGATAGTGTCCACTTGTAAAAAGGTGACTTACATGGCTGTTGTACATCTGTAAGTTCGAAGGATCTGCGTCCTCTACTGGCTAAAAGGTATGCAGTGGCGCTTTAAGATGAAGTCTCAAAAGTTCTTCTGACTCAAAAGTGAGCAAATATTATATTATGCCAAAATATATTGTCTGTGTTTACTTAATTTTTATGTTGTCTATATGCCTTCCCTTTTGAATTGAAAGGGCTTTTGTTTTAGCCTATGTTACACCTTTATCTAACCTTTCTGTGTCCAGAATCCAGCCCAGTGTCTACAGTCTACAGAGAGTGAGCTCAGTGAAGCATAGAGCACGCAGGTATCAAAAAGTGCAGCAGTGCCTGCTCTATGTCCTGCTGGGACAAACACATGCAGCAGGCCACAACCCAGCGAGTAAACATCTCTCCGGGGAAGCCTCTCTTTTTTGTGCTGTAATGAGAACACAGTCTGTTTTATTGGCTGCTGGCACTAGAATCCAACTGTAGACAGTCAAAGGGTATTTTTTTCTTCCTTTCTCTGCTGTCTGCTTTGCCCTGTCTCTTTCCATCAGACAATGCTTCATTCACTCACATATTTTTCACTGTCCTCATTCTTTCCATTTTTGGCTCTCCTTAGAGTAAACCCGTCTTAGTCACTCAGCTTTTTATCTCAGCTATAAGTAGATTTCCCCATTCATCACATTATCCATTTCACTACTCATTCTTCCCTTTTGCACTGACCCTTGGCTTCTGTCCATCCCCTTGTCCTGCCAGCCTTCATAGTTTTCTTTTCCTCCCTGCTCCTATCTGTCATGACATCATTCATGCTTTTGCCAGGCTGATTTTGGCAGCCTCCTCTCTCTTATTTCATCTCTTCGTTGACACTCCTCTTCCTCATTTTGCCTACCCACATTCCACATGCTGGTTTGCGTCTGCATGCTATGTCCTTGGCTGGAGGTCAAGTGGGCTTTCTCCTGTTAACGACTAAAGAGGTCTCTTCTCAAGCGGCTCTTTACATGCGTCTATTTTTGGAAGCAGAGTAAATGTTCTTTCCGAACGTGTGAGTATTTAATGTCAAGGACATGTGCTTTGCAGCCGGTGGTCTCTCAATGTTTTTTTTCAGTCAGTGACTGCCTTTGGCATGAGAATAAACACACACCTGACGGTCTGAGTTGGTGTGTGAAGTGTGGTGCACGAGTTAGCGCTCATGCTTCCTCAGGATAAACAATGCCACTCAGGCCTGTTATGACTGTGCTGAGTAAACAGACACTGATTGTTCCCAGCATTTTAGTCCATACAGTAACAGAGATATGCAGATAGCAACAAGTGAGTTTTTCAGTCCACAATGACTACAAGTGAACTTACTTCCTTCACAAGAAGAAGCAGAAGAATGTGGTGGAGATGATACTGCCACAAATTAAACTGCTGGCTGCCATTGCCAGGCCGTGATAATGAATTATCTGAAAAAGCCCACTGGAAAGCCAAGCCGTCTGGCAGTTTCCTGGAGAATTAACCATGGATCTTTATCCTTTGCATAATAAAGCTGTCATCTGCTGTCTAGGGAGTAATGCTCTTTGCTGACCAAAGTGGAATTACCTACCTGAGGGTTTTTGTGGTCATGTCTGCTGCTGTAATGCCATGGTACACCAGCGTTTCATTCCAAACAGGGTTCAGAGTGTTCTTCAGGGTTTTGGTGCGAAGCTTGTTTGCCTGCAAAGAAAGAAATAGGGGAAGTGAGAAGGGATTTTTACGCTTATTGTTATATAGTGTTAAAATGTTTTATTTTCTTCTTTAAAGGTGCCTTTTGTACATCTGGCAATAGATGAAAACTAGCCTTGTACTGTTGTAATATGCACTGTCCTTTAAAATCAATCAATCAATCAAAATAAAATAGAGTTTAAATCAGAAAAGAAAAAAAAAGAAATAGAAAAGGGAGGGACCCTAAAAGATTAAGAAAGAAATAGAGCGAAAAAAGAGAGGGAAAACATCATTTATCTCAGTCCCTCAGGATATGGCAGACATCTGCTGTTGACTGTAGAGGAGAACAAGAGGATGCTAGCCCTCCCTTGCCTCACCTGTCCGTCTGTCTTCCTCCAAAAAATTATATGACAGCGCCAGGCAGAGCCACAATAACACACTGTGGTGCATGGTTCACTAACAGCAGCCAATTAAACTACACAGTAAAATCACCTTTAAGTTAAAGAACAGAGAAAGAATAGGCCCATAGATTCACAGTCATAAATAAATCAATTCTGTAGCCTCCTTCTTCATCAGTTCACATACTTGCTTTAAGATTTTATTGGCTGGTTGGTTTCTCTTATTTATGCCAGTTTATTTTATTATTTATAATAAGTTCTTCCAGAAACTGGGCATGCCTCCCAACCACATCCATTTCCAAGTGCCTCCCTATACTCAAAAATAAAAGTGTCCCAGCTCAACCTTGAAAATCCACACCTCTGGCTTGAATGTTCAAATTACAGAACACATTTTATAAATTAATAAACATGTAGAGCCAAAGGCAAGTCAACAGGGGATTTTAGCAATGCAAGTGAGAACTATTAGTAAAATTAGTACGTCTAATAATAATTTTATAATACTTTTTTGGGGGGTTTGAATAAGTGTTTAGTATGCAGCGTTCATGTCTGAGGTTTAGAAGATAAACACCTCTCTTCTGACTCTCTCTGCCTCTTGCTAACACCTTGGGGCCATATGCTGTACCCTCCCATCTTCTCGTCTCGTTCTGTGTTGTCCTCTTATCCTATTGTTCTGCTTCCTTACCCCCTTCCCACCCTTTTTCCCCCCACATTACCATCACTATCTTCTTTTCATCCTGTTTTGAGCTGGAAACTTGGGTCTTATCTGTAAGAGTCAGCCTCTCCAGAGCTCAGGGGGACAAGTGTTTTCATTTGTCATTTCTTTGATTTGTTAATGGTCGTGAAAAGCTATAAACGTCACAACTCTTGTCGGTTCTGCACTGATTCATGTAACAACTATTTCACCTACTTTGCACATCTTCCTTAAAAAAACATTTTAAACTACAGCTCTATATCCATCCACACTCAGCCCGACTGCTTTCCTCCCCAAAATATGCTTATGCACGTTTCGAAAGATTTTATCAGTAACCCCCCCTCACCCATCACAAGCATAATTCCACTCCTTCCAGAATAGATACATGTCTCTTCCCCTCTGAATTTTTGGAATTATGGATGAACAATAGTTGTTTGAGGCTGAATCATCTTGTCATTTGCAGCTTAGTCAGTAAATGCATAATTCTAGATGTGACAATTAATTACATTTCACACAGACTACAGGTGCTGCTAATAGTTGTAATGAATATACAGACATTCATTCATTCATTTCCTTCCGCTTTGTCCCATTAGGGGTCGCAGGTGACTGGAGCCTATCCCAGCAACTTTGGGCCCAAGTCGAGGTAAAACCACTGACTGGGGCTGTGCAATATGGACAAAATTATCATATTGTGATTTATTTAAAACAAATCTTGTAATAGTAATTTTATTTTCAATTTTGGTAATTGTTTTTGCTTTTTTAAACATGCTAAATTTTAAATGGGGCGGCAGTGGCTCAGCGGTAGAGCGGTCGTACTTCATCCGGAAGGTAGGCAGTTCGATTCCCGCTCACCCCACAGTTCATACTGTTGTTGTGTCCTTGGGCAAGACACTTAAATGTAATGGAACCTTAATGTAAGTCGCTTTGGATAAAAGCTAAATGACTAAATATAAATGTATTCAGTGCACAAAAAGTGCATAACAAAACATTTTGTAAAGTTTATATACATTCTGCTCCCTGCACAGCACAGGGTGCAATTTAGAAATGTGCTCAAATTGTGATTGTTTTGCGATTGTGATTAATTGCACAGCTCTACCCTGGACAATAGCCAGTTACTTGCAGGTCTGATACAAACACCCATTGACTTTTACATTCATGCACTAGACACATTAGATATGCCAGTTGACCTGTACAAGCATGTCTTTGGGTGGTGGGGGGAAGCTGGAGTACCCGGAGAGAACACGTGGAGTTCGCCGGCCGTGAATGTTCGAGTTGGCCAACTTTCTTACTGTGAGGCAGGAGTGCTAACCACTCATATATACCACCCCATATATACATATTATACATAGACAGTATATTATAATTAAATAATTAAATGTGTGAAAAGAAAAAAAACATTTTTATCTCTTAACACCCCAACTGTAAGCAAGTGCAAGCCCTGCCATTTCCTCTTTTAGCTCATGTGCAGTGCTCAGCTGGTAGAGCAGGGCGCCCAATAACCAAAAGGTTGGTGGTTTGATTCCCTCTCTCCCCAGATCATACTGTTGTTGGACAAATGTGTGTGACTTTGTCAAATGAAAGAGTGTATTTTGAAACTTCACACAAAAGATATATGCAAGACTAAGACATAAGTATTTGCCCAATCTTACTTATTGACAGTTGGTGTGTGAAAAACAGGGATAGAGTGAGGGCTAAAGAAAGCGTCACGCCTCTGTGATATAAGCCTTCCCATGTGTCTGCATAAATGCATGGCCATGTGCTACTGGTGTTGCCGCATGTCTCATTAGTTGTGCTGCATATTAAATTAAAAAGCATATGTAAACGAAAGACAGAGGTGAAATGTCTAAGTGTTTTGCTTTGTGGCTTACTCAGCCCTGCACCTCCAGACGAACTGGAGGTGTGCTCTTTTGTCATCCCTATGTGTGCCCACTCCCACTTCTCGAGTGACGCGGCCCTGTCTGCTGGATATTTAACAAGCCACGGGTTCATGGGTACTTACCTAACTCATTGACGCTCTCTCCCACCGCCACCACCCATCAACGCTCGCCTGTTGACGTGAGCCGTGTAACAATCCGCCCTGTTTCCATGACAACCACCTGCTGCTGTCCTCCCCTCATCTGTCTTTCCCTCCCTCCTTTCTATTTCACCAATCCCTCCATCCACGTTTTCCCTCTCTGTTGTCTGCCTTTCCTTTCCCCTGCACACTGTTGGTATTTCAAGGTCACAGAGGGTCACAGTCAGAGAGTGAGATACAGACGGAGATAGGCTTGAAAAGAAAAGAACAATAGCAGAGGGAAGCTGGAGGACACAAAATCCCCCAGATATTATTGTTAGCTCCTTGGACCCAAGACACTTGCCACAGTCAACCTGTGGTGTCCTTCTCTCTCCTACTCTTATCATAACCTCATTTTGTGTCAACCTTGAGCCAGAACGGCACACAACAAGTTGCTATAACTGTGGATCTTGCCAGTCGTAGCAAGCCTTATCTTTTGTCTTTACTGCTTGAGCTGAAAACAAGACAAGAGCAATGCAGCAGACCAGAACGTGTTTGTGCTCAATAAAGCACAGCATTGGACGAGCCACATTAAGCAGTAACCAATCGAAAATGCACTCTGCTCAGTGGCTCGAAACAACGCTCTACATTGGCTGGCTGTCAAGTTACATACTCTTTTCAACTGTTTTTAGAGACTCCTCATAGTCTATGACATACGTAGGGTTTTTCTAAGAGATTCCAGTGTATGATCAGGTTAGTGTCTGGGACAAAGTGTGCCATCCAATCTGGTCGCATGCTACGCTAATTGCCATTGAGGTAAGGCTGTAGCAGTGACCTTGCTAGCCCCTGGGAGAAGATGAAGCTTGACGTAAGGATCGGCCAGCCCGTTGGAATCCATGGCTTTCAGTCCCTGTGGACATAGGGAAGACACACACATATTACACACAAAGGGACATGTCCACCCACATTTATAGTTTAGTTTCAAAGGTGACATCATGCTGCCCTCAAACATTTCACGCAATGACAGGGTCAGAAAAAGACAGTGAATATGAGGGGGCAACTTTGGTTACGTCATTGCTACTGGCAGTTTCTTTCCATCCCACAATTTTGAGTGGTCCTCAAGGTAACTGTCCAGAAAAACTACATAATTAACATTATGTATAGCTCAAAGTCTCTAATAAAAAGGCTTCTATGATAAATACTACAAGACAAAAGAGCTCAATCATTTGGCTGTGACTGAAACTGACACAGCCACATGTGTTGTGTGGCAAATTAAAGTAACAGACATACTATATATAACAGACACAAGTGACCAGTATCTACGGGGGGAGAAAATGAAAGTGCAAACCTTTGCTTTGTGAATTGTACAGTGTAGACAGTTGTTCTCTTGATCGAAGAGCAGGTTGAACTCCAGTGTTCCCAAGTAGGCTACATAGATAGATAGATAAATACTTTATTAATCCTGAAGGAAATTCACTTGTTCAGCTGCTCACAGCACCACAATCACATACAAATATATAATATATACAAAATATATAAAAATAGTAAAAAATAAATAATTGTAAAGACACATGAATATCAATAAATTAGACAGTACTATCAAAAGATTTAGTAAATTTAGTAATCATATTTTATTTTACCGCACGCCTCAGTTTGTCCATGGACACACAGACATAAGCAATTGCCGGAAGTAAACAGACAGCAGTAGCTCAGTGGTAGAGCAGCCGTCCTTCAACCGGAAGGTAGTAGGTTCGAATCCTGCTCTCCCCACAGTTCATACTGTCGTTGTGTCCTTGGGCAAGACACTTAACCCACCTTGCCCTGTATGAATGTGTAAGAATGTTTAGTGAATGTACTTGGTGATGGTCAGAGGTCAGTCAGTCTGCCCCAGGGCAGCTGTGGTTACAGATGTAGCTGTACCACCAGTGTGTGACTGTGGAGTGAATGAATAATTGATATGTAAAGCATCTTTGCGTCCCCGGAAAAGCGATATAAAGTTGATGTAATAATAATAATAAAAGCTCTGAGTCATATTCATAGCAGATGGCCTTTTAAAAACTACAGCTATAACAATATTAATTGATCTGTCTGGGTTGATTACTGGTTGGGAAGACGCACACGCGAGATGAGGCCCACTATTGCATTATTGCAGTATCAGCTAATAAATCATCACTGTCACATAATGTGGGAGTGACGAATGGTATTAGTAAAATGCTCCTCAATTACACTGCAATTTAAGAAGAGGTTTCTTTGAAAGCATTAGAGTTTGAGCTCCAGTGTTAAAAAACTGTGTAACACTTTGACACAAGTAAATAAACTTACTATCTTCATCATCAGAGTCAAACACTTCCTCCCTGTCTCCCTCGTTTTCCGCTGTCTTCTCTCCATCCCTGTACAGTCCGCCCGTCACACCATTGAAAGTCTCTTCTTTTAGGATCTTCTTCTCCCGGGGAGGTGGAGGTGTGCAGGGGTAGTCGTGGAAACGGGGGAAAAAGTCTGAGATCTGTGGGATGGGGAGGATAGGCCCGGGACACACATTGATGGCAAAGTGCTCCTGCATAGAGATCTTGACGGGCGAGGGCGGGGGCGCAGCTACTGAGTGGGGCGGCGCCGAGGGGGAGGTTGCCGAGGACGAGGGTGTGGTCGAGGAGGAGGGAGGGATGGCCAGGTGGGAGGTGGGGGGGTGTGGCGGCGCTTTGGAGACACTCATGTGGACTGTAGTGCACAACTGAAAGAGAACAAGAAGCAACAATAGCTGCAATCATGACAACCCAACAAAAAGAGAAAAGCACAATAACAATCCTCCTGTGTGTCAACTGCACACGTAGAGTTTATACAGGAACTGCAGAGGGGTCAGATCTATTCAAAACAACAATATATGAAGAAATTCACAACAAACAAAACACTTCAAAAATATATTTTTTTTCTTTTGTATCCTGACTTTTTCAAAGCCAAATTGAATTTTCCCAAAACCTTTTGCACTTCAAATATGACTCACACATTGTGCCAACAAAAAATCTGCCACACTAAGTCTCTGCACTGAATCAATTTTTAAATGTGCTGCTGTAAAGTATAAAGTGTGCCTCTGCATTTGACTCTAATCCTTGTCTTATCTCGCATTCACTCTGCTTTCTTACACATCTGCAACTCCTTCAACAGTATTTACATAATACCACTGAGCCCTTCATTCCTTAGCATATTTGTCACCTAATGAAACGTAATAACTGTTAACCAAGCTCTAACCTTGTTAAGCTGAGTCAATGCTGCAGTGTGTTTTTCTCAGTCTGATTAAAAAAAGACTAAACGCATGTTTACTCCACTGGACTCCCAGAATGCCAACATGGGATTTTATTAATTAAGTATCTAGTTTGATCTCAGTCATGACAGTGAGAAAATAAGTTTACTTCTTCAGGTGTCTTCAGCTTAAAGAGTCTGTCATTTTAAGGTCGAGTCTGCAAATACACTTCTTCTGGTCATAACTCATCACATTAGTGTAAAAAACTATGACCATTACAAAAAATCTAGTCTTGTTATTTGAAGATGTGTGTTTTAATTTCATGGCAGGTGAGTGTCAACTTTGTATAGCACCAAACTGCTATGATTTTATCACTTTAAACTCAAGGCCAAATACTTCAGCCCTCTTAATGTTTGATGTGAAAATCCTGTTAGCCAGCCTCTGTAATTGGTTTGGGGTACTTTCATAAATGAACTACCGCAGTAAATGAATGACTACAGAAAGGGGAAAGAAATCAAACAGAGTGCACAAAAAACAGAGGCTGGCATTATTCTTTTTGATGAATGTTGTGATACGCTATAGTGTGCTGACAGTTAATTATGGGATATGTTTTAGAATTCAATAAACAATATGCTTAGTAACTTAGAGCTACAACATTTACCATTTGCAGCAGCATCATACTAAATGCGTTAGATTTTCTGTACCATTTCATGATAGCAGTAAGTGCTCCTTCAGGCTAATCTACAAAATGATTCAGAAACAGAAGTGAATTTAGTCTTCCTTTATCTTGAAGACATCTCAGCTGCCATAACCCAGCTTGTACACATTGTTCTGCATGACAAAAATCACACTCAATATTTCAGTGCTCAAAGCTGAAGCATCCATAATATTTTTTTTGATCTGCAACAATCCAAGAGCCTATCCAAAAATATCCCAAGCAGACCCAACTCTGTAAACTTGTATTTCCTGGGAAACATGCGTTCTACCTCACCAAATTTCTGAGTTCCACTTCTGAAATCGACTCACACATGTGCGTCAAGACTCAGCAGATAAAGACTCCAAACTGCCTGTTCCCAGCTTCGGCACCTACAGTCATTTACTCACTCACGCTTACATAACAACCCAAAATTTGCTATCCGGGCACGCAGTGATCACTTGCAGAATGTTGCTTTCAAAGTCAATCCATGTCAGCGTCCCACATTCTGAGGAGCGACATGCGACCGCACACAAAACACCTGAGAAATACAGCCACAAAAAAACATACCCAGGGACAGTCTTCATCTGTGCCAGCCCTGCATCTCGCCTGCTCTCACGTCCTCTTTCTCTCACACACTGAGAAACATGCAGACCAGCTTTGAGTCGATATATATCCCTCCGTACTCTCTCTTGGCCCCCTCTTTCCGTGTCTCTGTTCATCACTTGTACTCCTTCTCCCCTCCTCCGTTCCTCCCTTTCTCGCTTTGCCTCGGTTGTGACGTATCCAGTTAAAATCCCTGGCAGTGATTTGCAGACTGTGCATTCACAAGTGTTCCAGAGTCTATGGAAAACAGGGAAAAAGAAAGAGTGAGGTAATTAAAAACATTGTTCAAAAGGACTTACAGAAGAAGCATGACGCATGAAGCTTTTGTGATGAAATCCAACATGGGACATGGGATCACTGAGTTTTCTGCTGCAACTAACCCCGCTGTCAATAGTTCACAGTTGTTCAGACAATTGATATCTGAAAGAATGACTAAATTAATAAAACAACCATTAAATAAGCCCAGTTCCTAAAAGTGAGCCAATGGTATGTGATAGAGGGAGCTCATCACTCCCCCTACTGGTGCAAAGGGCCAGGAGCAGCTTTTATTTGAAGTCACTGTAATATAACAAACCCATAGATTGTAAAAAAAAAAATGGATGTAATCCGCCCATTGGTCCCCTATTCACCGATATTGTCGTTATGTCAGGGCAATAACATGGCGGTTACATCCGGGCTTTTCGGCTTTTACTCCATAGTAAAACAATAGTTTTACTATGGAGTTGTCACGTAGTAAAAACTTAGCTCTAGAGACCGGAGCCATCTTTTGTAACAGGCTGTAAACATGATTTTTACACTACTATACACTATACTAAGTCACCATTGGGTTTCTCCTTATATTTCCGTATTTGGACCCTGCCCTCTGGTGGACGGCGGTATATTGCTGTATTTTGCTGTAAAATCGCCGTATGGCGGTGCCTTTACACGAGGACCGTTTAAGAGGTTCCATGAGAGAGGCTTGAGCAAACCATATAATCTGTGATTGACAGTTTATCGTTTTTTTTTTTTTTAAGATTATTTTTTGGCTTTTATTTCATAGTACAGTAGACAGAGAGGAAACATGATCAGAGAGAAGAGAATGACATTGGGCAAATGACCTGAGTGGGAATCATACCCGGGTCTCCCAAGTATATGTTGGCTACCAGGTGAGCCTTATTTATACTGTTTTTACTACTGGTATTTCATTTATTGAAATAAATGTATTACATATAGACACTTTAAAAGAGGACAAGAGCATCAAGCTAAGCAGACCGACAAAAAACATATTGTGGGACAAAGATGAGGGTAAATGGGTGTAAAGAAGAGCTAACATATATACTAAAGGATATACTAAGATGGGAAAAGAGGAAAAAAAAACTTGCCGCAGGACAGAGAAAGGAAATTAAATTTAACATGTTGACTGAACGGCACAAAACACGCTGCCAGTTATGGAGTCACATCACCAGATTACTTTGTGCTGGCCGTGACTATAGCCAATATCAGCCAAGCATATGTGTGACTGTGTGTGTGTGTTTTGTCTGTAGGCGTCCAACTGTAGCAACCCTCATAGTGCGGCTGACACCTGCCTCATGAAATTAATCACAGACAACAATGCTCAAGTAACAGTGGCGAGTGTGCGAGGTTTCAGTGCAATAAAAAGCACCACAATAAGCAGACTGACGCACAGATAAGAGGATAAGGGACAGAATGAATGCTTGACAAGAATAAAAAAGGCTGATTGTAAATATGAGACTCAAAATACAGTACTTTAGAATAATATAGATAATGAAGATAAAGTGTGTGCATTTTCTTTGCCATATATAGGCAAGCTGTGTTGTTCATAGCAAAGTATTTAAGAAGCATATTGCAATTTGAAAATCATTAGGGAACTTAAGTTATTTTCCATGGTTGAATAGTCACATAGATAACATAGATGGCGGGAAACTTCAAAGTAAATACACATACCCATAAATATTTTCATTTACTCTGAGAATCTCATTAAAATTTGATCATCCACATTGCGTTAACAGACCGTTACATTCTGTATTCATTAATTCGCAGAAAGAACATGAGGACAAAATGAGATGAAATGAGATAAATGGACACTCAGTGTACCATTGAAAGCTCTCAATCTATAAATAGGTGCTTCATGCGAGGCCATGGCCCTAGATGTATGCACAAGTGCTGCTCGAGTGTATCTCTGTTCTGTTCTGAGTTCTTGTCACATGGGTCGATGTATTGTGATGGTCTTAGTTACTCCAGGGATGCTCTTCAGTCCTGTGTGGACAAAAAAGCACACTTTTTTGTTCCAGTGGTTGCCTCAACCACAATATTAGTTATCAGGCGACTGCAGAGCACTCACAGCTGACCTGCTGGACCACCAAACCTTTCAGACACATCCAGGATGCACTGAGCACTAACAGGACTCTTATTGCAACATTTTTAGCTCAAACAGATCTGTCAAATGTAAACCGTTTATTATCAATATCACCATTTTTACTTAATATATCAAGCCAGTGTGGTTTTGTCTAAACATAATAAGTTATTACTGATGGTAGAACTTTTCCACCTAGTAGGCACTCAAAGCGCTTCTATCCTATGTACTTTTAATATATTTTGGCACAGGGTTCATTGATGTTGCGTTTAGATTAAACCACATGGATTTGCCTGGTTTCCAGTTGGGCTGGGAGAAATGAAGACTGCACAGTGGTGCTGTGGTATTGATCTCTGGTGTTTACATTAGTCTGCCAGTCAGATGCATACTCAATCATATTGGCACAAAAAAGTAAATAGACCAGCAGCAAATAAAACCATGGATTTACAAGATAAAAAAGCACAGACGAGACTTGTAAATTCTATATTTAGAAGCATAGCATACATGGCAGAACTTGCTTATCAACCTGATTAAAACATAGCTCATGACTGTAATATACCTACTGTACCTTACAACACCCTTAGAATGAGAGAAGGAGAGCGTGTACAAGCAATTTGTGGAGGGGTATTTAAGTGGTCCTTCTGCATGGCATGATAATCTGCTCCCATTACTACAGCACAAAGAAGTGGAGGTTTTCCATTTGTACACAGCATACAGCCTCTCAGCCTATCATTAGGTTCCAAGATTAAGTAAACCTCCATTTACATACTGTTGCAGGATGCTGAATTTTTCAACACTTGGTGCATAGGATTAGAAATCGCACAGATTTTCTGATTAAGATCAAAGAAGCGTCTCATCATCTCCTACACTTGCCTTTCAAAGTTAAAGCAGACTTCTTTGTAGCAAGGTGTAGATTTTCTTCTAAATGGGGCAAAAAATATGAATGTAGTAATTTGCTTTGCCAAATGATATTTGAAATGAGCATATGCAGCATGGCGTGTTATTCAGCGGCAAGTGCACGCAATAAGACTTTGTGAAGTTGGCGAGTGCATTTTTAACAGGTGGCTAGTTGTTGACGTTCCCTCGAGATGGCGGTTGGTGTCACAGGTGCTGCTTGTGCTCCACATCACTCTGCTTCAGGGAGAGTCATCGGCTGTGTTGGCAGAGAGTGCTGTTCTGTCATGGTGCATTATTCTTCTCTCTATGCAACACATCACCAACTTTAACCCCTCGTGGCTCTGGGTCTCATGTGAGAAGCAGCTCACCTCGTCATCTCCCACCACAAGCCAACGTCAACCTTCCTCGCCTCGTCTTGCTCTGATACAGAGATCCCATTAACCCTATCTTTGGTTGCCTTTAACTCTGACAAAAAGAACCTAAATGCCAACCCCAGCCCAATGTCACACAACACATTTAATTTTTCAAATGTTTTGTGACAGGCCTAGACTGCAATGCAAAAGAAAGAATGACCCCTGTCAAGTAAAATGACAGATTGAAGGAATGATATTGCTTCGGGTTAAATGTGTTATTTTATTCTTTGTTTGTTGTATTATTCTACTCTGCTCTTTTTTTGGCACCACACGACCACCCGCATTTGGATGACTGCTCATTTAACAAAACATAACATAAAAACCAACAGTGTGCTTGAAGAGCAGAGTCAGGTTATTTATTTTGCTGCCTAATTTCTCATTTTATCTCTTATGATATTGAATTACTCTGCTCCTGATGCTGATCTCTAGCCTGCTGCTGCAGCTCTAAGCTCAGCACTAACACAGCCACATTATTTGCCACTGACCCAATTAGATCCTGAAGAGATCACACTATACATATTTCTCTCTGTCCTTTCTTTCCTTCCCTCCTATCCACCCCTTCTTTTATTTTCCACTGCCCTTTTTGAAGAATGGCTCTGCGTTTTTAGCCCAAATGACAACTTGGTGATTAATTGTGTGTGCCCTTTCACCATTTCTTCTAAGCAATTTTATGATTTCTGTTTCTCACCCTGGAACTAGAAATATTTGTTCTTCCCTGGGTTTGTCCAATCAGCATATTCCCATAAATAAAAGCGGGAGCAGTGGCAATGAGGGGTGCAAGCCCAGAGGCAGGGCAGCAGGCATGTGTGAAAAAAGAGGGAGGGGGGTATAGCGAGGTGTGTGTGTGTGTGTGTGGGGGGGTTTGAGCCAACTGCTCCAGATCAGAAGTGTGAAGGTGACTCCATTACAAAGACAAAAAAAATACAGACTACAAAAAAATTGTAAATAATAATTTTACAACTGTCCAAAAATACTCAGTACATGGGCAACTGCTTTACCAATTTTACCAACAAAATCTTCAGTTGCTGAAGTAAAAAGTAAAAATGGAGCCCATGTCAAACAAATCAGCAACTGAACCGTTGGAAAGTAAGTGGGGGACAGTAGAAGGTTGGGATGGTGGGGATTGTAGCGGGATGCAAAGCCAGCTACCCTCTGGCACCACGTCACGCTGTGCTTAATGAGGCAGCAGCACAGGCAATTAGTTTCTGATACGACGTTATCAGTCACCAATAAGTGAACACGTCATTAACTCTAAGACCCTCTCCGCTTCTGTCTCATGCTTGCTGTCACTTTGCACATGCACACGCATGCACGTCCACACCAAGCAAGTATTGATTTGTGATCCTAAACCCAATGTGAAATTTACAATTTAATATGTTCATAATTGCATATAGACAAGAGCTTAAAGATAGTTAGAAATGACGTCTAAATATACATATAAAATAAAATGGGAAAATACACTTCTGTTGTCCTAACAGCCACCAGCCAATCCAAACTATGCCCACTCCAGAACTTTCTACTTAAGTCAACAATTCAAAGGTCCACTTTCCACAGGGAGCTGACTGGTGCATGAAATGCGACATTATTGCACTGCCATGTCTTTTTCTGGAAAGGTAAGGGGTGAAATAAGTTTTCACTTCTTCAAAAACCAAAGTGCCAAATAAGGGCTTTGGTCCGACAAACTAAGCATATTTGAGCGTAGCGAAGGTCTGATAGCACAGCGAATAGGGTCCTCCACAGTTTCTCACTGCAGCACTGCCTCAATGTGTAAAAAACAAACACTGAAACAGACAAAGCCAGGAGAAATGATGGTAGAAAGCAAAAAAAAAAAAGACATTTTGCCTCAAATGCATTTTGTTATTTTTTTTACTTTAAGAGCTATAGCTGTTGTCCAACTTACTAACCATCCATCTGGTGTAAGTTAGGATAAACCTATACTGACATCATGTTTAATTTTAAAAGACTCATATTTGGCAACCTTTCCAGTCCACACAAACAAAAGTGGTGTGTGACATTTTCTGAAGTCCCAGGTCATCAGCAGTTGTTGCCCCCTAAAGTGAGACAAAGTTAAGGTAATGGTGCCTTAGTAACCACTGCAGAACAAATCCAAATGCCACCCAGAGATTCTAAAGAAAAATAATAATAATTACAGTGCATTTTTAAAAAAAATATAAAGAATGTGTTTGTGTATAACAAAAAAAAAACAAATTCTACCCAAGATTTAACTTCAGATGTCCTCACAATACAGAAACAAGTTTCAGACAAGTTCCCAATCAATTAACAGCGAGGGTTCAGAGAAAGTGGCTTCAGGGGGCTGAAATCCCTTTAATCCTTTCCTGGATTCAAACAGCCGCAACTGATTTGTGTCAGTAAAACTATCTGTGATGAGAGGATAGGCAGCACAAAGAGAGGAAGACTGTCAGTTCGTCAATGTAGAGACGGACATATACAAAGTGCCCTCAGTGTAAGAGTGGACACAACAACCATATAGTGTATATGGAACAAACAGATTTATTTATTTTTGTCTTTTATGTCAATTTTATGTTAAAAGAAATTTCAGCTAAGACTGAATGCAGTATAATACTAGGTCACAAAATGAGCTGGGTGCTTGTCCAGTACATGTGCCGTAATTGTTCTCTAGGACAGAGGCTGCCAATAACATTTCTAATCCAGACATATGTAGCTTGATAATCACCTTTCATCATTTAATCCCAAGGTTGGATGAGTAAGGTTTATATAGGTAAGCCTCATTCGACAAGGCAAACAGGGCACAAGGGATAACAGCCTTTTCTACTCACTTCCTTGGTGTACAAAAAAGGTAAGCATGTATGACCAATTCTTCCTGTACTTATTATTTCTAGAGAACTTCTTATTGTAGTTTACAGAGATAAATAATTAAGTAGAATTGAACAAAGCACTGGCTTGTTTGAATCCTTCAAAAGCATGTTCCCAGCAGGCAACTTGTGCTGTAATTAGTCAGCCAGACGTGCCTTCTCTGCTGTATAATATTTGATTATCTGGATCTCGAGTATATTTTCCTGTGCAAGCCAACAGATGGCCAGCCCACTGTTTGCATTTGTTTTAGTTCAATATTTGTGCCCTTCTTGCTTGCATACAATCCTATCACATCCGTACACTGGCACAAAGCAGAGATGTGATCAGGCGAATGTCCAAAAACACAAGCAATTGTAATCAAAGAACAATTATATAGTATATGTAATAGTTGTGAATATTCAGATTAAAGAGAAAAAGACTCACTCTGCGCTCCCTGCTATCTGCTCAGATATTGAAGTCTCATTTCAAAGGCATGGCATAAAATCAGAGCTGGTGAGTAGGGTTTGGTGTTGAGGAGGAAGTGAAGAAGAGGTGTTGAGGGAGGTGAAGAAGAGACGGGGTGCCAGTCCTGAATGCATTAGTATCATTGGTTTATGGATCACACATAAGGCCTTTGCGTACCTCGGATTGTCCTCTAATTGGACGGAATAAAATAAAAAACAGAAGGATGTAGCATTAACCCCAGTTTGCGCTATTGTTTTCAAGTTGTTTTTTTAATGTTGAATTGAATATATGTCCATTTTATTTAATATGACAGTGCCATTTTCAAGATAAAAAGGAACACAATGTAATGGGGCGCAGTGGCTCAGTGGTAGAGTGGTCGTCCTTCAACCGGAAGGTAGGCGGTTCGATTCTTGCTCTCCCCACAGATAGACCCTATTCCACTGCAGCAACTTTTTTCATTTACCCGGTAAAACTTTCTCTCCACCCAAACATTACCTGAGGTGGAAATGCAAACAACACAGATTACTGCTACCAGGTAAATAAATTGTTGATAATAAATGTTCCTGGAAATGTTGGTGGAAAAGGAGCTACATAAGGCATATTTTCACTAGAAACATTTTGAAAGACACCCAATATTAGTGGTGAATCTAGCATAAATGCATTGGTGACAACATGATGTGTTTGGATGGATGTCACTTTTTTTCAGAATAAAAGCTCTATACAGTCTTTTTGAAGCCTCTTGAAACCCCTCTTTTGTGTCTTTCTATGAACTGCATATGAGTCCTGTTTGTGTGACAGACTCCAGTGCTCGCTCCAGTGGCTCTTATGAAATATATTTAGTTTCCATTTAATGTTTAACCCCCAATAATTCAACCATTTTTTAGCACAACACTGGAACTCATCAGCTGTGTTAAGTGTGTTTGTTTTAGCCCCATCCACCTGGCCCTCCATTTCATTACTTCAATTAGCGTGATTAGAATCTAAATTTGCTTGTGTTGGCTTTGTGATTGACAGCAATTGGCCACTTAGGGAAGAGCGCTGCAGACACACAATGCTGCTCAATGGCTTGTGCAGTATACAGTCTGTGCATGTGAGTGTGCATGGGTTTATTTACCCCGGCGGGAGTTGTGTTCACTGAAGGTGAGTGCAATTCTTTATGCAAACCACCGTAAAAAAAAGTTTAGATAGCTTTCTGTATCCACATGTGTAAATGAAATGGTATGGGAGATTTAAGAGAAAGACATTTGTGTGTCCCCTTTTTGTCTGTATACTTGAGAATATATGAACTTCACTGCAAGGTGTTTTACACTCTATAAAAATACTATCCAAGCCTCCAATCATTGTATGCACATAAATATTCTGCTCCTCAACCCGTACAGCTTAGCAGGCTCTAAGCATGTTACAATTAGCTTGTATCACTGATTGTGTAAAAGCGTGACAGACAGGCAATCACTACAATGTAATGGCATGTTTTATCTGGCCCAGTGGGAGCTAGGATTGGGGTTTGTTGGCAAGGCACATTAAACGGTTGGGTGTAATTTAAAGGGCTGCCTGGTCTTCTTGTCTCTTCTCATTACAGTGTTCATGGTCTATACACAGCCTTGGTAGAAACTGCTGAAGTAGATCTTGGCTAACTGTTTTGGTGGTTTCCTCATTGGCATGTGAGGTTGCGGAGTGAGGTGTTTTGTTTACAGCACATCAGCGCCAAGAAAGACTATTTGTCATCAAATATTGAGTGTCTAAACTCCAGAGGTTTATGACAGAGCATTAATCTGTCTCTCAAACAGGCAGACATAACTCTCTCATAACTTGTCATTCACTCCCCTTTTCTTCATCATTCTTCTCTCCTCTATCTTTCTGACCTTTTTCATTTTTACACCACCATTGTTCTTCTGCTCACCTTTGTGTAGTCTGTCATGACTGGAACTTCCACCCATTCCAATTAACAATCATTTTTATTTGACACTTCAGGTGTGAACCCCTGTCATTAGAATTCATTCATTCATTCATTCATTCATTTTCTACCGCTTTGTCCCGTTAGGGGTCGCGGGTAACTGGAGCCTATCCCAGCAGCTTTGGGCCTGAGGCGGGGTACACCCTGGACAGTGGCCAGTTAGTCGCAGGGCTGACATTTAGAGACAGACAGTTACAAACATCCATTCACTCTCACATTCATTCACTAGGGACACTTTAGAGTTGCCAATTAACCTATACATGCATGTCTTTGGACGGTGGGAGGAAGCCGGAGTACCCGGAGAGAACCCACAGTAACACGTGGAGGACATGCAGACTCCTCACAGAAAGACCGGAGTCGGCCAAGAATGTTTGAGTCGGCCGGGTTTTGAACTCACGACCTTCTTGCTGTGAGGCAGGAGTGCTAACCACTCTGCCACGTGCACCCATGTCATTAGAATTATTTTGCTAAAACACACAAAGACGTTATTAACACAACCTATTTAAAATGTAACCCAAATCCGTCTAATGCTCATAATGTAAAATAGTTTAATGTTAAGTGTTTCTGTAAATATGTCTTTAGTAAGTAATATATTCTGTCCTTATTTAGATGTCTGTAAAAACTGCTAAAGGAGGACCAGAAATTAGGCCATCACCAACCGCCGGGTCAGTAACACAACACCCACAGAAACATAAGAGTACAATTTTACAATTCACTGGAGCCAACCCAGCTACTAGCAACTGTGACCACCCTTAGTCGCAGGGTTAACACTTAGAGACATACACAGATGGGACAACTATTCACACTCACAGTAACTGACTGATCAATTGATGAATATAGATTCATCAATTGACCTACACAGGACTCCACATGGAGGTGCCTGCCCAGGGATTGAACCCACAACCTTTTACTGTGAGGCAGGAATACTAACCACTGTTAGATGTCATATCAGTTGAGAGATTTTGGGAGCATAAAGGCCCAAAATCTAACTTGTTGGATGTTAAAATATCTATTGAAGCATAGCATACAAAAGTAAAAGGTTTGACAAAACCTACCAAAACTTCCAGTAGTAAGGAAGTGACTATTCTATTAAGTTTTTATTGATTCATCATTTCTTTATTGTTTAAACATTATTGAAAGTATTTATTTTAAATAACAATCTATTAAGTTTAAACCTATTATGTGTCATAAAAGTCTAATTCAATGCTGTTGGTTTAGGGGGAGTCATTTTAATCACAAGCCATTAAATGCTGTTTAAATTGATTAATTTTCCTTTCTCTCATAGCATGTCTCAACGAGGAGGGAGAGGTACAGCAGCTGTCAGAGCACCCACCACTGGGAGATTCAAACACAAGGCCCTCCAGCTCAGCCTCTCCAAGAAATTCTGGTTATTATCCTTCTCTGTTTCTATTCAACAGTCATTAAGACAAGCGGTGGGTTGTGTTGATGGGTTACTGTCATCGATTTCCGCATCAGCTCTAAAACAAGCATTATGAAACTTATCTATTTAGAAATTCTGCCTCCCTAACTTCTGCCACGGGTGAATGATGTAATAAATACCCAGCTGATTGCCTTGCTGACATTTTTCAATTCACAAAAGCACAGTTTACAGCTAGATATATAGAAATAGCTTATACTTTAGTTGTACAGAAACAAAATTAATCCTCAAAAATACAACTTGCGTAATAATTGTGCACACAGTGTATAGACATCAACACAACACAGTAGGCTCTTAAATGTGTTTGTTGACCATGCAAATGCGCACCTTACAGCACAAAGTCACCGTCGTCCCCAGCTCGGGAAAAAGGCTCTGGTGAGGAGCGACCAAAACAGCAGCGTGGCAAACGGAGCCTCAGCAACAGCTCAACGGTGGCAGCTGCCTACATCTCCTACCTCAATAAACTCTTTGGCCAGGTCAGTTCAACCACACATTTATCTGTTAGAACTGTCAGAACTTAGCTTTATCGCTAGGTTTGTTTATCTGTCCATCATTACATTTTGCATCCACAACAGTTTTTTTACTGACAGGCCTGTGCACATCTGTTTTTGTCCTTGATAGTGTTCCCTGCCTAAAACTGCTCATCATTCAGGCCAAGCTAAAATCATAAAGCAGCTCTTTTTTTGGAATCTATTTGGTAGAGGGTCAGATCTGGCCCAACTGTCCCCTAAATAAATAGTAAATGTTGCTGCAGCATGGGCAGTATAAATATGTACAAAAAAGAATAACTAATGTAGAAAGTTTACAGAATACACATAAGAACTGGTTTACATTGAACTCACAATTACCTCCATTGTCACAAAAGTCACTGTTACTTTAACGTTTACGGATTCAGGGAGAAAAGATGGAATCAACTGCTTAAAACAAAAGTGTGTTGTTGCTGGTTTGAACTAATCATAACAATCTATGCATGTCTTGTTCACAAGATGGTAATTGCTGTAGAGAAGAGTGGGAATGTGACCACGAGGAGTCAATACTATTACACACCACTGTTCACCCAGACATGAAATTATCTGACTGTGCTCTGTAACCTGAAAACACAACTCCAATAATTCACTTCAGAAAATGATAGACCTCTTGAACGCCCGGCCGCCTTTCTTTAAAATTAGCTAAACTCCGTGGGTCTGTTCATGTCACAATGTTTAAGAAAATGACAGCAGGAAATTTATCAAATAGAGAGGGTTGCCTGTAGCACTTCCATAGAATTTTTCTTTTTGCTCCTTTTCAGTTGTGGGGCTGTTGGGGTCCCAAGTGAAACCTTCTCTTGAAAGTGGAGTCAAAGGCTTTTGTACACTCATTACATCAGAGGGATTTACTGTAAAATCCATGCCAAAGGGGAACTACATACATCCTAATGATACTTCATAGGTCATACTTCTTAATTATCTACGGCCCAGTGTCATTATTTTAAAGTGTTTTATGGGAAATCAAAGCCGTTTGCTATGACCTTCAGGTTGGTCATCATCCGCTCATGGCTCACCTCACCTGCCACAAGTGATCGGCCGCTCTTTGACAGTACAGGGTTGGAAGTCGCTGGTAGCCAAGGTAGAGAGGGCAGCATCACATCTACGGGATATAAGACACGCTGATTTGGCTGTTGCCCCTGAGTCAGATTCCTAATCTTGGCCTTAGCGCAAGTATTAATAAGCCCTTCAGTAAGACTCACTGTCGGCCTTCATTAAATCCAGCCCAAAGAAAGAGGCGGACAAACAAAAGGCTGCAGAAGAACAGTTGATGCATTTACATGGCAGATAAAGGCTGAGTGGAAGACACAAAAATAAGAAGCTAAACAGATATCAGTCATCAGACGTAAACGTCCCATATGACTTTTGGCTATTTCTGAAGTCACTCCTCAGTCTGAAGGCCATATGTGCATTTCATGTTGCGCTCACATGTGCCTATGTAGCCCATGCTGCTAAATGGCCTGTGTGAAGGCTGACAGAATGGGCACATTCAAGGGATGAATTAAAAGTCTCTGTGCCATGCTGTCCTAATCCTTTCTGGATGAAAAAAAATCCAATTATTGTCCTAACCTTTCTATCTAAATATGTTCTTGTCGTTAGCAGAGTAAACAGAGGTGCACACTTAAAGTGTGTGTGCTACAGCCTGAAAAATTACATTAAGACTTTAAAGTTTTGAAATGTTGATACTTTTTGGGTTGTGGTATTGCAACTGCTGAAAAAAGACTTGATGCAATATCAGCTTGGCATTGCATGGTGTTTCATATGGGCTGATATTTGTGCCACTAGAAACTGAAAATGTTGTATTTGAATTTGAAGTGCTCAAACTGAATCTGAATTGCTCCAGTTGAATTAATGCTTTTTAGAAACTGAATTTATAATCTGAAACCAAATAAATTGGTTTCTAAATGAATTGCAGTAAATTGAAAATGAATTAATATTTTGAAAATGTATTTATTTGCTTTGTAACTGCTTTTCCTGAGTAGAGAATTCCCTTCAATTTTAGCGTTTTTAAAAGAATTCATTCAACTACAACATAATCAGTTTCAGTTTCTAGTGGCACAAATATCAGGCCATAGTTTCAACTCAAATATTAAACAAGTAACAATTATTTGAAAGTCTGTCGTGCCAAGTAGCTTCCAAATAAACTGTGGGAGCCTCTCCTTATCCTGAAGCTATTGGGCACCTGAGCAGGATGGCCTTGAATAATTTATGTATTAACTATCCCAAGTGCCAAATGTTCTACAAAAAAATTGCACTTCTCTATGCATTTGAGTTTCACTGTGGCTCAGAATAGACCTAAAAAAGAACCGAAGGTTAATATGGTACTCAGGCCTTTTTTTGTTTGTTAAAGGTGACACTAAATTCTCTCTAACATTCAATTCAACTTTAATAATCCCCAAGGGAAATTCAGTTGTTAGGACTCTTCAAATAAATGAGCAGCTAATTCACTGATTTAGACTTCCACAGACTGATCGATGGTACAGTCGTATGGGAGTTGGGAACCTGTGTTCCTGTGGCCCACTGGCTGCTCTCTCTTGTACAAAAGCCTAATGCAGGGGATGGTCCAAGTCGTTCAGTATAGCATCCGTCCTGTTATGTGTCTGTTGCTCCACTGCTAATTCCTGATATGATAAAGAGGGTATTAGGATCTCTGTTGATTCTCAGATCTGCAGCCTCCTTATGTCCACTGGAACCAGATGACAAGCATTTCCTCATAAAATATTTTAAGGTTAAGATCAAGTTGTAGTATCCATTTAATGCAGAAAGAAAAATTAAAAATCTTTAACATTTGAAGAGGTCCTGACATTTAAAACCTGTCTGAAAGGTGCATTTAAAAAGTCCCTTAATTGTATTGTGCCCTGGATGACTGAGAATGTCCACAGACAGACTAATTGAAAAAAGAATACAGAATTTAGTCAGGGCAAGGTTCAATGACACGGGAAATATGGGTATTCAAAAGATTAAAACTTTCAATAGGGTCTTTTTCAATACAGGCTTTCATTTCCACGGGGTATACAGACTGAAATAACCAAACCAACCATTTATGCAGTATTTGCCTTCCCTTCATGAAAGAACAGAAAAATATGCTGACAGCCACATCTTCGATGTGGTAAATTATTTCTGCTTATGTGTGGCTGTCAGGCTTGTTTCTTCGAATTATGGAGCTTTAGACTCACAATGACATTTCTATATGTCAGGCTTAGTTGCTTTACAGTGTGATAACTAAGTTTGCATGTTTTCTGTTTCCCATGAGGGACTTGCGATGAAAATATCTCCCATTGCGTTGCATTCAGCCTTGATGAAAATCTAATGTTTAATTACTTTCAACAATAACATGTGTAATTTATACATACTGGATTTACTGTCCTTGAATAGTTTAAGAGTTCATCTGAATGCCAGCTAATCAATAAAGAACAACTAAAAAACAGCAGACTTTTCGGCGCTTGCTGCAGTGTGGTAGAGCCACTCTGGGGGGTGGGTTAGCACATTGTGAAATCTTGTGATGCAATGTGAAAGAGAGCTCACTTCAGCTTAATTATGGAAAAGCTCAGTGTGGCTGGAAATGGGATATCTATTAGTTTTCTTAGAATACTGTGGAGGTGTGGAATAGATGGCTACGCAATTACAGTGTCATTACAGTCGGGCTCCTTGTGACATCCTGTTAATAGCTCAAAGAGAAATGCCAAACTGGATGGTAGATGTTAGCATACAGTATTGTTCAAAATAATAGCAGTACGTGACTAACCAGAATAATCCAGATTTTTTGTATATTTTTTATTGCTAAATGACAAACAAGTTACCAGTAGGTGCAGTAGATTCTCAGAAAACAAAAAAGACCCAGCATTCATGATATGCACACTCTTAAGGCTGTGCAATTGGGCAATTAGTTCAAAGGAGTGTGTTCAAAAAAACAGCAGTGTCTGCCGTTGACTGTACAAACTCAAAACTATTTTGTACAAACGTTTTTGATTTAGCAATCCTGTGAATCACTAAACTAATATTTAGTTGTTTGACCACAGTTTTTTAAAACTGCTTTACATCTGTGTGGCACCAACTTGTGGCACCTCTCAGCTGTTATTCAACTCCATGATTCTTTAACAACATTCCACAATTTATTTACATTTCTTGGTTTTGCTTCAGAAACAGCTTGGATTGGATTAAGGTCCGGGGATTGGGCTGGCCACTCCATAACATTAATTTTGTTGGTTTGGAACCAAGACTTTGCTTGTTTACTACTGTGTTTGGGGTCATTGTCTTGATGAAACAAACATTTCAAGGGCATGTCCTCTTCAGCATAAGGCAACACCTTCAAGTATTTTGACAAATGCAAACTGATCTATGATCCCTGGTATGTGATAAACACCATAGTAGGAGAAACATGCCCATATCACGACGCTTGCTTCACTGTCTTCACTGTGAACTGTGGCTTGAATCCAGAGTTTGGGGGTCATCTCACAAACTGTCTCTGGCCCTTGGACCCAAAAAGAACAATTTTACTCTCATCAGTCCACAACATGTTCCTCCATTTATCTTTAGGCCAGTTGATGTGTTCTTTGGCAAATTGTAACCTCTTCTGCACATGCTTTTTTTTTTTTTTAAACAGAGGGACTTTGCGGGGGATTCTTGAAAATAGATTAGCTTCACACAGACGTCTTCTAACTGTCACAGTACTTACAGGTAACTCCAGACTGACTGTCTTTAATCATCCTGGAGCTAATTATTGGCTGAGCCTTTGCCATTCTGGTTATTCTTTGATCCATTTTGATGGATGTCTTCCATTTTCTTCCACGTCTCTCTGTTTTTTTCTCTCCACTTTAAGGCACTGGAGATCATTTTAGCTGAACAGCCTATAATTATTTGCACCTCTTTATAGGTTTTCCCCTACTCCAATCAACTTTTTAATCAAAGTACGCTGTTCTTCTGAACAATGTTTTAAACAACCCATTTTCCTCAGGCTTTCAAATGAATGTTCAACAAGTGCTGGTGGCTTCATCCTTAAGGGGCCACCTGATTCACACCTGTTTTTTCTCAAAATGTATGACCTCAGTGATTGAATGCCACACTCCTTTTTTTTTAAACACCCCCCTTTAAACTAATTGCCCAATTGCACACCTTAAGAGTGTGCATATCATGAATGCTGGGTCTTGTTTGTTTTCTAAGAATCTACTGAACCTACTGGTAACTTGTTTTCCACTTAGCAATAAAAAATATACTAAAAACATTGTAACATTGTACTGCTATTATTTTGAACAAAACTGTATCTAAAATTGCAGAGAGCTTATGTAAAAGTTTAAGGTTATTTATGTATTTTTCAAAAGTAAAACTCTTTACTTATTAATTTAAATACAGCTTTTACTACTCTGCGCATGATTATATGCTTTATCGTATTGTATCATGGTTGTGTGCATCAGTTAATGTTTTCAGGCTCTTACCTCTGCATTACTTTTGTCCAACCAACTCTCCATAATTCTATGAGCAGATTCAAGCTCCAGGCTTTGCCTTAACATCCCTGAAAGCACAAGAAAAACGAAGTAGACAGAGTCACCCTGAGCAAATGTCAAAACGAGGTAGAGAATACTGAATGTTGAAGCGACTGGGCTGGATGCAAATTGTGTGTTAGGTAAATATTGTATGTGGGTGTGTATCTGTCCAAGTGTACATGTTTCTAGAGTTTGTTTGCATGCTTTGTGTTTCTGTGTGGGTGTTTATTTGCATGCACGCGTCCTAAGCTTATGCTGTGTCCCCTTAGACGTGGCAGTATCGTGTCATTCTGCAATTTAGAAATACATGTCGCCGGGTGAAATCCCATTAGAGTATACTGTCAGTATGCTGCACTTTTGACATGATATGCGTATTATTCTAATTTGAAAGTCAAAAACAGACCATTGCTGAAGTATTTCTCCCGGGAATTAGCCGCTTTAAAGACACCCTGATTTCAGCCCTCATGCCGTCTTCTAATTATATTTCATGATCTTTCCTTTTGTGCTTTCCACTCAGGAGAGAGAGCTCATGCCGGGGGAGCTTGATGGTAAGTCAGTACTGCAATAACCACATAGGTTGATAATACATTTCTAGTCTATTTTGCAGCACACTATTATTGATGTGAGGATTTTAAGATTACATTTAAATGTTTGCAAGTGCCTTACAGTTACAACATCATTTTAACAAGCTCATCATTAAAAGCTATCAACTTGGTCAACAACTTACAAATGAGTTCTCACAAAAACTATATTAGCTGGTGCAGAGTCCATAGCAGTCTCTCCTGTTCAACTTTTTTAAAGCATTTTTGTTTACCCACAACTTGTTAAATGTGCTACTTTATTTTTGTCAGAACTACAGGAAGCCTTCAAGGAATTTGACTATGACGCAGATGGGTTTATCCATTACAAGGACATAGCCGACTGCATGAGGACCATGGGCTACATGCCAACCGAGATGGAGCTCATCGAGATCATTCAGCAGATCAAGATGAAATGTGTGTATTCACCTGGGTTTTTAGTTATTCTTGAGTGGATACTACTGTGTGCGTGACTAATGTAGGATTTTGAAGTGAGCAGGTGTGAGTGCATGAGTAATATCTTGTACGCTGTGACGTACTACCCTGGATACATGCCATTTTTTTTCCTACAAGTTTACTAGGCAGAGATGTTTGTCTTTGGGACGTGGAACATTTCAGACATTTAGGCATCAGACTGATTAATGGCTTGAGCAGAGGCAGGTGCAGGTGCAGGGTTTGTGAATCTGCAGCTAGAACTGGATTTGGACTTTACCTTCCTCTCTGTTTAGAACTTTTTTTTTCTTTTTGCTTGTTCAGTTAGATTAATATTATAGAGTTAATATGTATGTTATAGATGCTTAAAGTTAAAAGTAAAGAAACCCATTGATTCAACGATTCTTTGACAACCAGCCACTAATGTTATTTGACATTAAAGTTAAATGGCCCCACTGATCTTGGGGTTATATCACATAAGGTGAGATGTGTACTGTTGCTTTTATTAAATTTGAGAATCAACAATGAAAAAGACATTAATTGTCCTCTACAATTACTGTTTTCTTTAACTAGAATGCGGCTGACGCCCTAAATGCATCCCAAAATAACCTAAACCTGCCCAAAGCACTATCAAACATAAATGCATCTAACCTCAATAGATAATCTAACCCTTCAAGTTGATTACCGATGGATGGCTTAGAATGCTCTGTAATCCTCGGGTGGACCAGATGAAAGACAAATGATTCAATTACACTTGAAAGATCAGTTAGAGCACTGATAGTCAACATAGCATATAGTTGAAACATAGCATAGCTTTTGGAAACTTAACTGTTCATGTTACTGGCACTGTAGGAAGTGGATGTCAGCTGTGCTCCTCTGGGACAAGAGGCCAGCTGGATTCTTGTCCTAGTGAGTTAATTGGCTTCACCTGGTGTCCCAGATCAACATCATTTCCTGATTAAATTGATAACTGGCGACAGAATGCAGCAAACCTGAAAAACCACAGTGTATTCTATTTTTTTTTTATAAATGTTTGCTTGAAATTCAAACTATTAAGAGAACAGGGATAACCCTTAATTTGAATACCTCTAGCATTTTGAAAACAAGGATACCACTTTTCTGGTTTAAATGTACTTCAAAAGATTCCATTACCTACTACATACAACTTACAAATAATGGGAAATCAATCAAGTGACAAGAATCAGGCCAGGCCTTTTGGGAAGCCTTTCCTTTTCATGACAGTACACTGACCCATTTGGTGCAAAAGTTCAAGAGTTCATCTCAGACTTCTGCTTCACATTGTTATAGCCAGTGAACTAAAAATAGCGTTCCTTTTGGCATATCTCAAGCTCTGTTGAAAGCAGGAGTAATTAATTTAGTTGTCTGTCTGCTATTTCAGAGTCCTTGGGCTTCTTGAAGCTGACAGTTTGAGACATAGATTCATGATTCAGCACCATGGAGAGCTCTCTTGTGTAGGCGCAGTATCGAGTATTTCATCAACAACAATTTGAGATACAGAACTTTGATTAAATATTTGAATCACAAAATGGAGCATGGATTTATTGGAGTAGTCTTTCAAATTACAGAGACACAGATAATAAAAACAGACCAAGCCTATTGGCCAGCATTATTAAATAAGGCTGCCTTTTGACAAAGTAATAATGTTTCTCTTTCTATTGAAATTGACAGATTTGATTAATATCATGGGGATGAGGCTATAATGAACACCTAGCTATGGTTAAAGCCTAGTTAAATGTGCAGTGATCAAATACAGCTATTGTTCTATGGTAATATTTAAAATTATATACATAAGTTGAATGGTATTTTAAATATACTCATTATTTCTTAACTTATGTTTCAATATGGTAAAAGAAAAAGAAATTGATGGACAAAATATTGTATAAAATGTGACCTTTTCTATGCTAGCATAACGCTACCTTTTACTAAAAATTTAACCAGCTTCTAATGTAAAAAAGAGTTAAATTATTTGTGTTAATAAAAACTCATATGGAGGAATGTCAACTTACCTTCAAAATTAGACGCTTCCTTGGCTTTTCTTACATTTTCTTGTCTGTTTTTCTTTTAAGCGGGATTTGGCCTGGAGTTTTAGCTAACGCTAAAGCTAGCTTAGGTCCTGGTGCTCTATTCGTTTCAGCTACCAACCTTTGCCTTGCCACAAATAAATAACAGTTGCTTATTCCTTACACTGTTTTCTAATTGGTAACGTAAAAATAATTAGAATAAAAAATACAGAGAGTCCTTCAACAATTGGTTTTGGTTTGATGCGGGTAAAAAGACGCAAGGTACTTTTACAGATGGAGTTGTGTAGGGCCTCTCTCTCTGGCATAGGCCTACTGTAATTTGTCTTATAGCACGCCTTTGTTTCTTATTAATTATTGTCTGTTGTGGCCCATCATATTTCCAGTATGTATTTTATTACTGCCTCATACATAAATTCTTAAAACACATAAACTCTGGAGAAACAGAACTGCGAGCCACCATTACATTGTCCTGCTTGTGTCTGTCCTATTATACTTCAGGGAGAGAACTGCGAGCCACCATTACATTGTCCTGCTTGTGTCTGTCCTATTATACTTCAGGGGGTGGCCATGTCGACTTTGATGACTTCTGTGAGCTAATGGGACCAAGGATGGTGGCTGAGACCGCCCACATGGTCGGCCTCAAGGAGCTCCGCTGTGCCTTCAAACAAGTAAGCAGAGCATCCTGGTGAAACCATACAAGTTTGGTTCAAGCCAAGTTATTCAGTCAGGGATTACGGATGACAGGACTTTGAAGGAACTGGGCCCATCCTTCGAGAGTGGTAAAAGATCTAAGACAGGTAAATATTGGCGTTAATGATGTCGATTGTGCTTCTAGCCTGCTATACTCCTGCTAATTTGTGGTGACAGGCAGCCTAGTGCAAGTAAATGTGAGCAAGAAAACGTATAGGGCTGACGTCAGTGGAGTGAGAAAGCTAGTATTAATTTCATTTGCTGCTTGTTGGTATGACGCAGTTTCTGACTAAGCAGTAGGTAGGAAGAGGGCCTCTGTACACCTGTGTTCAACTTTTCAACACTTTGGTGTATTAGCTTTCCACCCTGTCACAATGATGAGAATGTTTTCATAGAAGTTTTCTTTAAAGGTCATTGATTTATGTTTATTTGGCATACGTTTTCTCCAGAGAAAAACCTGCTCTCTCACTTCTATCCACATTTTGGATCTGGTGTTCAGTTGCTATTCCAAATTACAGACTGAAGAAATGTTTTACATAAAAAGGTTATTTATGATAATACGCTTTTATTCACACACTTGCTCATAGTTTTCCCTTGCAGCATTGTTCAGATTGTGAATTAACTTGTTAAAAGATGTACAAGTTTTGATACTTTTGTACACTAATTTGTTCCAAACTTTGGTGCGCAAAGTCATGGCAGGCTTTCGTAACCAATCTTTTCTGACACATTTCAGCCAAGCCTGCTCACTTCCAAAGTGTTTCTCACTTGGGTTCTCACACTGCCTGAATCAGCATTGCCCCATCTGCAGACAAGCTGTCTTGAGACTTACAGAGAGCCTGAATTTCTACTACTAACTTATCTATCAATTGTTTTCTGACTAGTTTGACTCTAATGGTGACGGAAAGATCACATCGGAAGAGCTAAAGGAGGGCATGAAGACCCTGTTGGGAGAGAAGCTGAAGAAAGGCGAGCTAGAGGAGATCCTTGGTGACATTGACCTCAACAAAGATGGCAACATTGACTTTGATGGTGAGAACAGACACGGGATAGTGTGGGAATTAGAACAATTAATAAAAAACGATGAGACAGGTGGGTCAGGGGTGTACAGGGAGGAAGAGAGACAGGGAAGAAGGTGGCAACAGCAGACAGAATTAGCTTGAGGTGAACGGAACAACACATTGCAATAAAGGAGAAATGAGACTAGACAGAGATGAGAACATAAGGGTGGTGAGTCAAGGTATGTTAGTTGGAAGGACCAGTCCAATCTAATAAGACGTGGTTTACGCAAATCAATACATGCTTTGCCACAGCTCCAAGGACATTCCTGCAGGAATGGCATTATCAGATATCATGTTGTAAGCAAATCAACAATAGAATGAGAATCACACTCAAATGCACCACACTGCATGTTGATGTCTCTGTTTGCTATTGAAGTTGTAACGCAAAGAGGGCTTAAAGGTGAGATCTTGTTAGTCTTGTCTCGTGTGTCAGTCTTACTAGGGATCAATAAGCAGGTGCTCCTTATTATCATCAATTACCCCAGAAGGCAGTGTATCTGTCTAGTTTAGCCTTGGGCTGAATATACAAGGCTCCTGGTTAAACTGTGTCCACTCACCATAGATGACTAAGGGAGCTTCTTAGGTTTCCTAGACTGCTTTTTATAGAATATGGTTAAAGGAAAGCCTGGGGGTTATTGTTATTGTGTCAATCAGGACTTTAGCTACTTTAATAGTTCACCAACCAATAGCTTCACAGCTACAGCTACTATCGGTATTCTTTCAAACCCTGGCACTTAATGAAGACAGTAGAAAATAGAACGCCTTGATTGACTGCATGAATTCAGTGGATGGTGCCTCAAGCCATATGCAACTGGTTTTCATGGGCTACACTCATCGATACCTGCCTTGATGGAGGTTTAATCACATTGATTAATGCTTAATCAAAGTGAGTGAGGTTTGTTGTCAAGAAAACTTGGTAACAATGGGTTATTTTGTCCCTATATCATGTCATGAGCTGGAATCAGGACTGATAATTATGAGGCTGCATCCTGTGCTGTTTTTCTTATGATATTAAATTGTCATTAGCCCTTATCAGTGAATCTGCTGTCCTTCCTCTGTCTCTCTACAGAATTTGTTATGATGCTCTCTGCAAGATGACCTCTGTTGGAAATAATGGAGGGAAGGCAGTGTGGATTCAGCAGCTTATAACGTCATCTGTTGCCACAAGTGCAATGTGTCACTACGACTCTGTGTTTGTTGGCATTTTTGTAAAAAACTATGAGATTGATACATAGAAAGGTTACCTGGTGAGTTATAAAACACACTTGTTTTTGACAAAAATGCAATAACATTGCCCCCTAGTGGTTGGTTAAAACAATTAAAACCAAAGTGAGTCAGGTTTAAAATGTGCAATGTTTATTGAAAAAAGATGCCATAAAACAAAAGAAAACCTTTTTTATAAACGAGTTACAATGATAGCTTTGACTTTATAAAACATAATTAACACATTTGAAACAGAGTGTTTAAACTGACTCGTTCAATTTTCATACAATAATAACACAGAATGGTAACCACGCTGACGTTTAATGTTTTAAATCACAATGCAAGATGGTGTAAGGCAAATGCAGTCCCCTGACTGAAGCTCTGCAGGTCCCATTTCCTCCATGCAGACATAGAGCAGCTTTTAATGAAGAACAATACAAACCCATCATCACATGAAATGAAATGTGTACATGCCGTTCTGTAGTTTGATTTGTTTCAGTATTGCAAAGACCCCTTCAAATTTTGTACAGAATATACAAATATTATATAAATAATTTAGATTAATAGGCTGCACATTCTCTTGGTTTGATGACAATACAAAATCAGAATCTTCACTGAAAGTTCACAACCGTACTAAGCATTTTGGAAGAAATATGATTGGAGTTATGCCAAAGGCAATTATTTGATTAAAAGGAACAATCAGTGGAATAATTTGGAAGAAAAATATAAAGTGAAGAAACAATGGGCAGCTTCACTCATCGTGGAAGTTTTTTTTCCCTAATATGCAGTACTGCTATTTGTGAATAATAGACACAAAAAATGTGTTGTAAAATCATAAATACCTATCAGTAATTGGTAGAAATAAACTACCACTTGTTCAATCAAAATTAAGATTTTGTTCCAAAACTCACTTCAACCACTAATAAAGAAAGAAATATGTTTTTTTACTGACTTTTAATGACTAATGTAACAACACTACAGGAAGAATAGACTTTCTGTAAAAAATATTTTATTTTAGCTGAATTTAAAGAAAAGAATACTTCTTTAGGGAATCACTGTAAAATACAGTACAACTACCATTTTCCAGCATGAGAATTACTAATCATGACTATTAGGGGAACTGGCAAAAGCTATTGGCAGATTCATTTTTTTGACCAAACACAATCACTGGAAGTATCCCTGAGATGATTGGCCTTACACATAGCTTCAGTAATCTGAAAGTCAATCCCCTTCATATTTGCTCAGCTCCCCGGAAACTTTAGAAACAAAATTTGAATGATATTCATATTCAAGAATCAATGGCAGCCGATACTTTTCAATTTAAAGCCTAAGCAATGTCTGTGGTGGGAAGCTCTAGTTGTTGGGGATACATTGCAAATATGTGAGGATGTGCTGGATCTTCACCAGGCGTTCTCGAAGGCTGGTCATAGACAAGACAGAAAGCTGGTGCCGTGGATCAATGGGAAGAACAGCGAGGAGCCACCAGCACCAGGCTGGCCCATTAGCTGTTGCCTAAGGGAAAGAAGCAATATTTTAAGATATACATACATTTGAACAAGGCTAGCTTAGTCGGTAGCGCGCATGCCAAATACGCAGGGGACCTGGCTTTGAATCTTACTCGGTAAATAAAATATTATAAATAATAAATAAACACAAAGATTTACCATTTAAAACAGAGAAAATACAATAAATAATCATCTTTCATTTTAATGTAATATTTATAAACAACTTGTCTTAGAATTTAAATATTTGGTTAATATACTAACATCTACAAAGCTGAATGATTTGAAACGCAAATGACCTTTTAGGGTAATGTATTTGTGGAATGCCTGTCTGCATCAGAGTTACATTTCTAAAGAAAAAAAAAAAGGTTTGGCAGCAGCCTAAGGCAGTTGTGTATATATAAATCTATTTAGACCTCAGAGTATAAAGAAGAGAGAGCTTCTTTATTAGTGCAATGTCTCACTACAAGAAAAATGGCAATTTATTAAACAGATTTGTGTGTGCTTGTGTATGTTTGTATAGATATGGGATGTTAATGCCATTTGTGATGCACCATGAGCAGTCAGATTAGCTACAAACACCTATAAAGCTCTTTAACCTATATTGTACTGTAGAATGACTGCACCCTGTGGTTGTCCTAACAATCGAGCTGTAATCCGCTTCAGTTCTGTCGGATGAGCCATAGTGAAGTACACACGACTGCATTCCAATATTTAGACTTCTCTGTGATTTGTATTAGACCAAGATTATGCAGTTATCAGAAAGCATTATTCATCAAGCTCATCACACAATATACTAATAATGTGAATGAAAGCTACCAATAAATAAAATTATCTTTTTTATCTGATCATTTGAGTCTCAATTCATTCAGGAGCATCAACATGACAACGTTATTCACAACTAAGTTATTTCTCTATAACAGCTTTGCAATTGCACATCGCTTTCTTGGAAAAAAGGAGAGTGACTATTTAGTTTTGACATTTACCTGAATGTTAGCTTCTTGTTCTGGCATTGCGCCAAAGTGCTGTAGGATCTGGTTGCGGAAGCGATTTTTGAGGTTTTGAAACCATGCACAGGCCTGCTCGTATACTGCATCGTGTAACTCTTGTAGTCTCTCCAGCTCCTCACTGTCCTCCACCTGGCAGACAGTAATCACAAACACATTATTTCAAAGTTTAAGTTCACATCCCAAAGTCTACCTGTAGCTAGATTTAAAAAGGTGCAGCATATGAACTAAGTCTTCTTTTAGATTTTCTACCTTTGTGTCTTCTAAGTGCTTTATGTTTGCAGTACTGTAGCCATCCTTCATTCCACGAGACAGGACCCGGAAGCGTTTTCCTCCAACTGTGTCCACTACTGATCGTCCATCAGGAAGAAAATGAACACTCCTGATAATAAGCATGCAGCCGTAATCCACAAACCTGGGTGCAAATACAATAAAATAAAAATTACCATTTATTTATTAAAATCTAGGGGTAGGTGATTTGACATAAGATTATATTGTTCTGAATTGGAGCTTACCCTTTCTCAGAATCATTAACACACATCCCAAACTGCCGTGTGCCTGTGTCCATGCAGCGGCGAATCATGAGGCGGTATCGTGGCTCAAAGACATGTAGTGGGCAAGGCACGGTGGGATAAGCCATTGTACATACAAATATAGGCACATTCTTTGTCAAGCTACACAGAAAACATAAAGTAGAAAAAAGGTTAAATTTTCTGGACCTTTAATGAACTTAGCAGAAGGTGCCATGTTGTGAAAAAAGCTAAAAGGGAGTAATACTCACTCTGAGAGTTCTTCAGTTTCCTCTTGATGAACTCTCATTCTCTCTGCATATTCTTCACTCAAATATTGTTTGATGACAGTGTCCAAGAGCATCGTCACTGTGTATTTTCTAGATGCTAGATACTGAGATATCCAGAACATTAATTTCTTCATAGCAAAGGAGGAATATGATTAATATTCAGATAAAGCTGGTGCTGCCTCTTTTGTCTTACCTCTTTTAGACTCTCTTTGCAAAGGGGACATTGGGGTGTGTGGTCCAAACAGCGTTCCAGACAACTTTTACAAAAACTATGGCCACATGGTGTAGTAACAGGCTCATAGAACAATCTGCATTAGTTGTTAAAAACAAAAGATTATTACTTTGCTGGTTACTTTCAAGTATGAATGTCAGCACTGTTTTTGTATCCATGGTCCTTACCTCATGCAAAGAGAGCACTCAAGGTCATTTGTATCCAGCCCACCTTCGGGAACTATTCGACACGTTTTAGCTTTGGTGACATGCCGTTTGCCTCTTACTAAACCTTTGACAAGCAAGAAGCAAATAATAAATAATAGAACATGATAGGGCAATTACCTTTCAATCTTCCAGGACATCATTTGAACCTGTACCTTGTTTTTTATGCTTATTTCCACTATCAACAAAACAGGGCTCTGTTTCTGACACTGACAACTTCCTCTTGAGTAGGCTTCCCTTCTCTTCTCCCAACTGTGGAGCAGAGCAGACTCTTTTTAAACCTTCATCACTGCAGTTAGATGCTTGGATCCGTAGTGAATGCGCTCGGCTCAGACCAGGTCGCTCTACACTTTCCCAGCGTCTCTGAAAGAAAAAGATCACCAAGATAAGAAAATGTCAATAATTCCGTAAATATTCTGAGCATAAAGCGATTTTCTCAGGTTTTATACCTCCTGACTGTGTGCTGAGATAGCACGGCCTGGGTAGTATTCTTGTCTTTGGACTGGGTTCTGTGGCAGAGCTTGTGCACCAGACACAAGGTTTTTACTGCGCAAGTGAGGTGAGGTGCTCTGTGCTGTTTCTCTTAAGCCGACCTTGACATTCTCATCATTTGGAGAGAGCAGATCACACAGAATCTGAAACAAGAGAACCTTGAAATTAAAATCAGACTGGTATTGCTTAATTCACCTGCAAATTATAATAAATGCAGGCTACCATAATGTACAGAGCACGTACAAGCAAAATGGGTAAAACAGATATATGCCATGTTCAGAAAAGAGTCAATCGGTAGGGCACATGCAAATATAACCAATGTTGTTCTCCTCTCTCTCACCCGGCCTCTCATTAAATAAATGTGAGAAGGCCAAAAAAGAATCTAAAACAAATAAAATAAAAGAGTTGAGCCACACTTTGACCTGGTTGTTTATGTGTCTGTGTGTTCCTGGTAAAGTAGAAACTTGTTTTTTATGGTAGGCAATGAATGTTGAATGGTTTTAACTGTGTGTGTTTTAAAAAGCTGAAAACAGAAACAGACATTTAAATAGTAATGTATCATATGTATTCATGTCAATTACACTGCATGTTAATAACAAAATGTTTTTTCAAAAAATGTATAGATGTGTAGAGTGTGTTACTTGTGTAACTTAAGTGGTCTGTCGTACTTGTGTCATGACAGACACAGTCACAAAACCTAACCCACAAAAACAACTTACAACTTACGAATTCTAATTAGTTTAGTCTATAAAGTGATCAGGGCTTATAATTTATAACCTCTGATTGTGTTATCTGTTTTTTGATCTGCATTGCAAAATGATTTAACTGTTCAGATTTAGTTGATAGGGTTGCCTCTCATTGTTAGGGTATACTTATTGATAGGGCTAAACAATTAATCACATTTGCAATTAAACTGCAATATTAAATAACAAGATTTTCAATCTTGGCCTCAATTATTGGTCATGTGACAAGTATTTGTCTTGAGGCTGTGTTGACTCTTGAGCAGCGCTCTTATGTTATTTCTGTATATGAGCGTCATGCATGGTTGGATGTAGGAATGGAGGGGGCCCATGTGCCACAACCATATTTAGAGTCCTTTCTGGGAAGATAATTACTGTCAGAGAAAAATAAAGTATGCCATGAGAAGACAAAACAAAGTTTAACTTCCAGGGCCACAAACCAAGTTCAGAAGACTTATTATAGCACCACCAGTCTCTCACCTTTTCCACTTGTCTTTTAGCACAAGGGAAGTCTTCATCTACAGACAAGCACTGTAGGAACCCCTGAAGGGACTTGTCCACTTGACCCATCTCATGCAGCACCATAGCTTTCCAAAACAATGCCTAAAAGGGGAGACAGAAACATTATTTTACTTTCTTTAAGTAAGTCTTTAAGTATTCTTTTGAAGTCAATACACATTTTCTATCCACCAAACTACAAAACTGCAGCATAGAAATTAAACCTAATCCAACTTTGAATCCTGGCATTAAGCAGTTATTGATGCAATAGCTGTTAATAACTTTGACCTTAATCACTATATTAGCAAAACCTTAAGGCATAATAATCATTTTTAACTCAACACTTGTTACACCCCCCCATGTAACCTGACACAATTTAGTGTAACAAACGCACCCTAAGGCTCTGAAGGCACCAGTCATTAAATACACACTGCAAACTTTAGTGGATTGGAGGTTACAGTGTTATACAACAGTGTAGTAGTATGACTTACTTCTGCAGAGCACCTGGATCTGGGGCAAAATTCAGTGTCCTCCAAAGCCAAATGGTATTGTTTCAAAGCCAAGTATGCCTCTGCACGAGACAGTCGCACCACTGCTGTAGAATCTGGATCTACGGGTGAAAAGAGAGGAAAAACAACAATTCAATGAACTGTATACTATGTTTTGTTTCTAGTAGCTTAATTGTGGATGAACTAAATCTACTAAATTTGAATTTAATGTTTTTTTTAACCACAATAGTGGTTTTATGGACACAAATACAACTAATTGTATTTTGTTATGGTAAATGCATTGCATATAAACAATATAATTCTTTATTCAGAGAGCACCGAGAGCTGTCAAAAGCAGGTGATGTGAATGCGTGTTTTCTTCCAGAAGAGTGGATGCAGTCACATCTGAACTAATTTTTACATTACGTCATTGCACTTTTAAGACATTAGGCAGAAGAAAAATGCATTGACCGCCTTGTTGGTTGAATTAAAAAAGTTCTTAATCACATGGTTATGTATGTTATTATATCACTTGACCCAAATACAACTAGCTCTCTATATCAAGCTAGGTGTAACTTCTGACAGGTTTTATAACCCTCTAGTTAAGACATTGGAAGAAGAAGAAAAAAATCTTTGTTAAGAAAACTTTAAGTAGAGTTGTAAATGTTCTTATTAAACGCATTACAGCACATAATTACCTAGTAGGTTAATGCCCACCGGCTGCTTTTATTAACTTTACATAACATGCTTTTTATTCACAAACTTATCGGTGATTCATAGACTATTAGGCCACACAAATAACAGAATGTTCTTTTGGCTTTGCAGGTAACAAATATGTCACGATCAGGACTTGCCTTATGCAACCTACACTAACCACGCATGCGCAACATGTTAACTTTCGTAAGCTCCTCAACCCCACCTACGGGAGGAGCTGGCACCGGTCCAAAATATTAAAGCCGATATGTTTCACAATGTTGGTCGCTCTAATTAACGTCAAAATAACACAATGAGGTTAACTTTTCAGAGAAATATTCCGAAAATTATCATGCACGCTTAGTTAGCTCAGACCTATTTCCATCTCCAAAGCATCACTGAGTCTGCGCGCGTTTCCAGGAAACGCCTTTCGGTCACAACCCAACATAGATGTAAGGTTATGCACTCACCTGCTTCAGTTAGCTCAGTGGCCAGGGATACAGCTGCTTGATATTGTTTTCCTTTACAAAGAGCATCTACTTCGCATATAGTTTTTGACTTTTGCACCTCCTCTGGAAACCATTTTTCTAACAGTCCACATAACAATATATTCGCTCTGGCATCACATCTGGCGGCTTCGCTGCACACCTTACATTTGTACAGAAGCCGTCGTTGTAAACATCTTTTACAATAACTGTGTCCACAGGTCAAAGTGACTGGTTCTCCTAAGAAATTATGGCAATTAGGGCAATCAAACACGTCGTCTTTAGGACTGTGGGCTGTATCCAGTTGCTGCTCCGAGCATGGGTCGAGTACAGCTTTTCTTTTAAAATTACGAAGGATACAGTCTACAAAAGTACTGAGTTGTTCCGGTTGTATGGGGCCATACCGCATAGCTACAGAAAACAAACGAATAGCCTCCTTAAGACAGTTTTCCGATGATAACGCATCGGCTTTTTGTAGTATAAGTTCATTGTGGTCTTTCTCCTCAAAGAAATCATTGTCCCAGTCTGCGTCGATAAAGAAAGCGCTTCTCTCCGAAGTCTCTTCCACTTGCGACTGGGCTGACATTTTAGCGTTATAAAGAATAAGCTAAAGGTTGACTTCTTGTAGTGTCTCTGTCCATTTCTACAGAAGCTGCGGTCCTGAAGACTAGCAGCGGACAGGACTTTCCTATTGACTCCCTTTTGTTACATAAAAACAGTGTCACGTGCTCACGAGACTCGTGCTCTGATTGGTTAGATATCCCCGATTACAAAACCCTGTTTCAAAGTTTCATAACTACGGAAGCGACGTAGGGAAGTTTGCGACCAGGTTATAGCGGCCTTATTCAAAGGCAGGATAAACGTTTTATGCGAATATTTTACACATTGTTGAACACATAATTAAACATGAGAGCAACATAGCTATATTTATATCTCTTATGTGTTGTGGAAAATTTAGAAAAAATTTACACGTTAATTTTGAGTAGGTACAGACAAGGTCTTTAACCTGTTGTGTAAGAAGATTTTGTAACACAAAATTCTGTTTTATGTAATTTTTGCATGTTATGTATGACCTATTTATTACTACATTATTTTATTATTTTACATATTTAATTTTTTTATACACATTTCTCATTTAATAAAAACTCCAAACTTTTCAAATGGGACTATCATCACTATAACCCATAGGCCTACCTATGGTGTACACATAAGAATGAGTCAGTTTCACATAGAATACAAAACTATAAAAGTCTTTGGTTTTATTCTAAAAGACAAACATTTGTATGTGCCATTCCTTCTGACTTCAGTGAGAGCAAAAATATTAAACATCAACCTACAACTCAATATCAACAAAACAAAATAAATAACTGTGGACTTCAGGAAGAAGTCCACCCACTCACCATCAACGGCAGTGCTGTGGACTCTGTGAAAAAAAGCACCAAGTTCCTGGGGGTGCATATCCCAGATGACATGACATGAACAACCAACACCACCTCCTTAGTCAAGAAGGCACAGCAACGCCTCCACTTCCTTTGCAGGATTAGGAGAGCTGACATACCCCTTCTGCACTCACCACCTTTTACAGGAGTGCTATTGAGAGCATCCACACTAACTGCCTCTCAGTCTGGTACAGAAGCTGCTCTGTTGCTGACCAGAAGGCCATACAGAGGGTTGTGAGGACAGCAGAGAGAATTACCAGATCAGCCCACAGGCCATCAGACTACTCAACTCACTCAGTTTTCCATAAATATGACAACCCTTATACCTACAAAGACCAACCGACTGTTAAAATAATTTTACTCTTTAAATTTATATACACAAAAACATGACAATGCTCTTTACACAAGAACATACAAGTCTACATATATCTTTATGCTGCTATTCTGAACTTGCATTTTACTGTATTGCACCTTTGGAACTATTGTATATGCCCATTGTCTGTCTATATTTGCTGTGTTTATTGCTTATTTTGTTGATTAATTTATTGTCTTTGTGCACTATTATGTTAAATGTTGTGTGTTAAATTAATACTTGCACATCTGACTTACATTAACATAACTTAAACTTAAACAGTTTAAATAAGAATTATTATTATTATTATTATTATTATTATTATTATTATTATTATTATTATTATTATTATTATTATTTATTTTATCCATTATTTATTTTATCCATTATTTATTTTATCCATTATTTATTTTATCCATTCCACATTGTCCCAAATTTTACAGTTTTCAAATACACCTATAAATATAATATCAGTTTTAGGTGTTGATAAGGTTATTAAGACTTTTTCTGTAATATTAGACGGTGAGCCGAAAAAGTTATAGCCTAGGCTACAATGGATTTTAACAAAATATGTAAAAAAAAAAAAAAGCTCTATAACTAGCAAGTCAGGTTGTTTGTAGTTTAGTTGTTGTTTGCATTTTCATTTATTCATTTAGCTGACGCTTTTATCCAACGCGACTTACATTAAGCTTACATTCACCAGTGTTACAGCTGGAACACTACTGTAGGCAAGGTGGGTTAAGTGTCTTCCCCAAGGACACAACAACAGTATGAACTGTGGGGAGAGCGGGAATCGAACCACCAGCTTTCTGGTTGAGGGACAACCGCTCTACCACTGAGCCACTGCGCCCCCAATGTTGTAAACTGATGACAGTGTGAAGTCAAGCTAAAGTCACGTAATCAACAATGTCAGAGACACGTTTGGTTATTATTTGTGTAGCCTTAGGCATACAGTCAGGTCCATAAATATTGCTACATCTGCACAATTCTAATCTTTTTGGCTCTATACATCAGCACAATGGATTTGAAATGAAACAAAGATGTGCGTTAACTGCAGACTTTTATCTTGTAGGTGTAGGAATTACAACAGTTTTTATATGTGCCTCCCACTTTTTAAGGGACCAAAAGTAATGGGACAATTGGCTGCTCAGCTGTTCCATGGCCAGGTGTGTGTTATTCCCTCACTATCCCATTTACAAGGAGCAGATAAAAGGTTCAGAGTTCATTTCAAGTGTGTTATTTGCATTTGGAAACTGTTGCTGTCATCTCTCAATATGAGATCATTAGGCTGAAAAAACAAAACAAACCCATCAGAGAGATAGAAAAAACTTAAGGTGTGGCCAAATCAATGTGTGGATGTTTGGAACATCCTTAAAAAGAAAGAACGCACCGGTGAGCTCAGCAACACCAAAAGACCCAGAAGACCACGAACAACAACTGTGGTGGTGGATGCCCGAAGAATTCTTTCCCTGGTGAAGAAAACACCCTTCACAAGAGTTGTCCAGATCAAGAACACTCTCCAGGAGGTAGGTGTGTGTGTGTCAAAGTCAACACTCAAGAGAAGACTTCACCAGAGTGAATACAGAGGGTTCACCACAAGATGTAAACCATTGGTGAGCCTCAAAAACAGGAAGGCCAGATTAGAGTTTGCCAAACAACATCTAAAAAAGCCTTCACAGTTCTGGAACAACATCCTATGGACCGATGAGACCAAGATCAACTTGTACCAGAGTGATGTGAAGAGAAGAGTCTGGAGAAGGAAAGGAACTGCTCATGATCCAAAGCATAGCACCTCATCAGTGAAGCATGTGGTGGTAGTGTCATGGCGTGGGCATGTATGGCTGCCAATGGAACTGGTTCTCTTGTATTTATTGATGATGTGACTGATAACAAAAGCAGCAGGATGAATTCTGAAGTGTTTCGGGCAATATTATCTGCTCATAATCAGCCGAATGCTTCAGAACTCATTGGACGGTGCTTCACAGTGCAGATGGACAATGCAACCCGAAGCATACTGCGAAAGCAACCAAAGAGTTTTTTAAGGGAAAGAAGTGGAATATTATGCAATGGCCAAGTCAATCACCTGAATCTGATTGAGCATGGATTTCACTTGCTGAAGACAAGACTGAAGGGAAAATGCCCCAAGAACAAGCAGGAACTGAAGACAGTTGCAGTAAAGCCTGGCAGAGCATCACCAGGGATGAAACCCAGTGTCTGGTGAAGTCTATGCGTTCCAGACTTCAGGCTGTAATTGACTGCAAAGGATTTGCAACCAAGTATTAAAAAGTGAAAGTTTGAATTATGATTGTTAATCTGTTCCATCACTTTTGGTCCCTTAAAAAGTGGGAGGCACATCTACAAACTGTTGTAATTTTTACACTGTAAAGCTAAAAGTCTGCAGTTAAAACACGTCTTGTTCATTTAATTTCAAATCCATTGTGTTTGTGTATTGAGCCAAAAAGATTAGAATTGTGTCAATGTCCCAGTATTTTTGGACCTGACTGTATAGGAAAAAGTCTTCAGGCATAAGCCACATGTTTTCTGTTACATCTGGCAGATAGAGGTCAAAGGGAAACAGGACGTTATATATCTTATAGAATCTTTGCAACAGCAGGGACTAAAAATTGCAGCCGAAATTAGCTGATTAGATTAAATTAAACTAAAATTTGCAAAAATAAAACAGCGAAAATGGAAAAACGGTAGCGAAAAAGTTATTTAGTTCGTAAAGCCCTGATATTAAGTTGGTCATAGGCAATTGAAATTAAACGTTTACCATTCTATTGTAACATTGTGTAAGGTGAGCACAAAGTAAATTATCTGGCCCCAGTGTTGGGAAAGTTCACTTTCTACAAGAACTAGTTCAAAGTTCAGTTCACAAATTTTAAAATGAACTAGTTCAGTTCAGTTCAAACTTCAAAATTTTGAACTAAGTTCACAGTTCCAAAAATGAACTAGTTCATAGTTCTTTTTTCCATATGTTGCTGCGAGCTATTATTTTTTAAAATTATGGCCACAGCCCATATACAGTAAAATCACAGACAGCAATTATAAGCAGAAAAACGTGCTGCTTGAATGGTCTTTTTTAATGAGGAATTATTAAAAGAAAAACAGGACGGTAATCATTAAGGTGAAAACGTTTTTCAATTTTAATAATTTTCCATTGTCCACATGCTAAAACAGAATATTGGAATCCTGGAAAAATATACCAGGCAGGTTCAACAAACAAGTTTCATGAATAGTAGGCTAAAACCCTCTACTAACAGAAACTGAGGTAGGAACCAGGCTGAGGTAGGAAATTAAGGTTGAACTCTTGTCATAAACATCATAAACTTATTTTAAATGATCATTAGCCTTGCTACATGCTGCTGTCGCCTCCGTGCTTTTTTTTTTTTTTTGATGACGTGTCACGCATGCGGCGGACGGCGGTGCGACACAGGTGGCTGGTATTGCCAGATTTGGTGTTTTTCCGCTACATATTTAAACCCGTTTACGGTGTGTTTTAGCCGGGTTTTCGCCTGGAAGGCTCTATAGAAACTGCCACCCTATTGAACGAAGTTAACCTGAGAGAGCGTGCCGTTCACAGACACCAGAATGAACGAGTTCACAGTAAAGTTCATCAGGCAGTAATACAGCACGTTCAGTTCACGTTCGCCCAAAATATGAACGAGTTCATGAACTATCGTTCAATGAACTCGTTCAGGCACAACACTGTCTGGCCCTTTATCATGGTTAATGTTTTTAGAAGCTGCTGTATTTATTTCAACCAGCAGAAAGCAGCAGAGAACTGCATTTGTCTCCATTTGAACCATGTCTGGTTCTCCAAAACAATGTCTTTAGGTTCAGAAGTAAGAAATGATATACTCCTACACATTTTGTTTATTATGACTGAGACATTACCTACAAACCTACAGCAGAGAATTGCAAATCTTCTGGCTGTGCATTTCGTATTGTATTCTGTCCATAGCCTACAGGTTTGAGCTCTTATACCACAAATAGACAACACTTATGACCAAACATACACACAATGCCTGGCCTGTGAGCATCTGTCAGACTTAGATTCAGACGCATCTGGGACAGGAATGATTAGGTCATAAAAAATTACAGTGTAGGTGTCTGGCTCACATCTGTTTATGCTATAGTATTCACCAGGCTAGTTTGAAATCCTCTTTGCCAAGCTTGGAATTTCTGGAATATAGTTACATATGTAAGATAGGAATACAGCATGATAGGGAACTCTGAGTGACAATCTTGTGTGTGTTTTTTGTGTTCAGAATATACAGTGCTGCGATGACACATCTGTGTTAGACTGCCACAACAAAATCCCAACATATCCATCAGAGCGTTCCAGACACACAGAGCCCAGTCAGAGAGTTGGCATGCTTGTGGGATTTCGTGTGCACCAACAGGACGAGTCATTGATCATGTTGGTGCAAGAGGTAAGAGGAAGCTTTGCTTCAGCTGCATTATGTAATGCAATAAAACTATCAATGTTCAATAAGGTCAGTGATTTATAGCGCTGATTGCTCTATGAACAGCTACAGCTACAAAAAAGCTATTTTTGGCATGAGATTTCATGAGTTTTGACTCTGCTTCATTTAGCTTTAGTGTATTCAGTGTGGGATGTGGATTCAATATAAGCTTTTTATACTGTATATCTGTATTTAAAATTTTGCCTTAATATTGTTACAAATTGCATTGCTTAAAAATGAGGTCAGTATTGCAAAGTCTTACTGTGTTGTAAAACAAAGACATGAATCAAACGAACCATCCTTGTTGGGCTGTTGGGACCACTAAGTATGGTTTAGTTTAGTTTAGGTGTGCCCTCTTTAAAGCCAAGAAGAGGCTCTTGTCAATGGTGTTAAAGTTCTGAGCAACAAACTGTAATTGAGAGTTCTGCAATGTGCTGTGACAATGGTACAAATGATACATGATGTTCTGTTTTGTTAACATTCATTTTTCAGTTTCAGGTTTCAAATTAAGGCAATTTTGATAAATGGTTAATTATATTTTATAGCCCAGTATCATACTTTGAGGCAAATAACAATTGCTCAAAGAGCTGAACAAAAAACAAAAGCAAATAGGCAAACAAAAACTAAGCTAAAAGTGAAAAAAATAAATTGTCCAATGCATTACACACACTGGCAAGCATGCACTCACACGTTTGTATGCATTTATCAATGTGGGAAACCTTCTGTTCTCGATTCTCAACCACAGATGCAGGAATGTGGCCCCAGCGCTGACTCTTTGGTTAGCCTTATCTGGCCCTACATAATCTCTTTGAGCTGTTTGGGTTCCCAGCAAAAATACATACACATACTCCCAAAAACATACCAGTGTTTGAAGTCAACACATTCATGAAGATGAGAAATGTGTGAAACAAGCAAAGATCATGCACGGGTACTAAGGATTTAAATGTAAAATAATTTGAGAATTATGCAGGAAGCCTGGGTGTAAAGTGTTAATTAAAGATCAGTGTGTAGAGCAAAATGTAAAGGCATTAGCTGTGGAGTTTGTCTGTCATGTTCCTACTTGTTCTTGCTGTCACTTTGAGTGGAAAGTACCTTGTCCTAAAGCTGTGAATGCACAGCCTCACATTATAGAGAACAATAATTTAAATATTTGGACTGACTGAGACACAGACAGTTCAGTCTGACAGCCGTGGTACACAGTGTTTAAAATATGAAGTGTTGCAGCCTCGGGCAGCTGTGATATAATGAACTCTATTGTCTTTTACAATAAGAAAGGGTTATGCAAAAAGCAAGGAGTGAGGTCAGCTTTTACCAGGCCACTTGATCCATCAGCACACTCCTCTGTGATCACATCATGGCTTTGAGCGGACTGAAGAAAAGTTGTGGAAAAATGAGTAGAGGGGCCCAGCTGAGGATAAGTGTTGTGTAAATAACTCCAAATATGATAAAAAAAAATATGAGCTGTTAAACAAAGCCTCTACTATGTAACAGGTCTCCAAATACCTCAAATAAATTCAAGAAAACCACAGTGATTATTATTTTAATACATTTAATAGTGCACTTTGATTAAACTGTACAGAAATAATATTAATAGAAAAGATAAAACATTTGTTTAACATTTACAATAAAATAACATATATGGTATGATACATCACAAACATACAATATATCTGAGGTATAAATATTTCTTTTAAATTAACTGTCATTGTCATGCGTTATTTGGCAGAAACAGTTAAAGGACACTAAGTTACAGACATGTATCATATGAACAATGGCTTAGTGTATTAATTACACAATTTCACATGAAGCGCATGTAAGGAGCATCATGACAGACATCAGCTTTGTTATGGTGACCCTATTGTAACTTTTAAAGCCTAATAATACAGTTTAAAGAAGCTTACACAAAGATATTTTCCTTCTTTTGAATTCACACACACATTCAGTCTTCCCTCCTCGCTACAGTAAAACCTGTATATCCTCCACCTTTATAAAAGGACCACTTTTTCTCTGTTTGCATCTCATCTACACTTCCATGACTTAACCCGTTTTCTGTCAGGGTTTTGTTTTGTACTGAGTACAACACATTCTAGTAAAAATGCAGGTGCTTTTAAAACCACTATTTCAATAAAGGGTATTATATAACTCACTTTGGCATTTCCCAAATTTGGTCCATGAAGATTTAGAGGCATTAACATTACTTGTGGTTAGATTTATCTTCTACACCCTAAAATCTGTTTGTATTTAAATAAATGAGGACATGCTCTTGTTTTGGGTGAGCCCGCACTGATCTCTTCCTTCATCTAGACAAACACTAAAACCCTCACCATGCTATTATCCCTATCTCATCTCTATGCATCCTGTCTTATGTCTTGCCTGAGTCTGCATATTACCAACACATTCATCCTTCATCATTCTTAGAACTCTTAGATTCATCATCATATTATATAATATAGTCTAATATGTCCATGTGTGCTTTGCTGTAACAGAAAGAGGAACAGATTTAGGTTGAGGCAGACAACACATACATTAACAGAAACAGTTTGTACATTACTGCAGCTGAAAACCAGTGCAAGGAATATGTTTTCATTAACAATTTGTTCTTTTGACCACTCACTCTTCCATATATACACACACATACACACACTGTACGTTGCTAAATCTCTTTGCTTCTCAGAAGCAGTAGCACCCTTTGGATAAGATTTAAGTCTTGTGTTCTTTATCAGCGATGTCATGTCCTTTGGCCCAGATAAATATAGGCGTGACAGTCCGTTTGGCAGAACATGAGGATGGGACAAGAACAATTTTATAGATAAGTCACAATCAGAGTAAAAAAAGTCCTTCAAATGGGATTCAGGGCTTGTCCTTTAAGTGTGTGTACACAGAGGTTTGGAGCAGGTCTACCTCCGCTGGAATGAGTCGTGCCCTGTTTGATCCAAAGTGAGTGCTGCATCCCATTTTTTGCACTATTTTTTATTTGTCCATCGGCACAGTAAATGAATCACGAATCCGTGCAACCTCGGCAGCACATAAGTGTCCATAGAGTTTATTGTACCACTCTGGAAAACATCCCCTGCAAATACAAAAAACAAGATAAAGAGGAGAAATGTTAAAATAAATCTCTTAGTGTGACAATGAGTCATCAGAACTGTTCTATTGAACTCTTAATACTTGTGCTCAGCCTTGGTCTTGGGACCAGTCATGAGACAAATTAGAAAAGGTCTAAAAAAACACATTTTACTTTGAATAAATCAAGGCTATGTGATCCCCCTAGGTCTTTAAACACATAACCATAACATAAGCATTTTCTGTAGAAGTAATCTACTTTGGTCTCAACTCGGTCTAGTCCAAGCTTGACTTGGTTTCTGCTGGTGTGGTCTCAATAGGCCCAGATCTTGTTAGCTCACCTGCAGTCAATCCTAGAAAGGTGTGTGAGTCGAGATTTGTTTGTCCCGCAGGGCTCAACAAAGTAACGGGAGATAAGGACATTGACCCGGACTCCGACCATTGGCACCCCTTCGTGATCCACAGATGAACACACAAGAGCACACGCTCCTTTTGGCAGGTCTGTTGCCCAGGTTCTAGTAGCGAGAGAATTATTTAACTTAGTTTGTAGACCACAGCAGTGAAAATAAAGAATAAAATAAAATAGTAAGTGAAGTGTTACCTTAGCACTAGATGGTCTCTGGTAGGATGCGGGGCCATGGTGTTGCGGACATACTGATAGACATCTGTCCTGTCATCAAGGGTCTCCACTACCCGGCTCTCTAGCAGGTCTTCATCCCAGTGGCTCTGCTCCCTTAGCACACGCGTCAAAACCTCTTCGGGACTCGCAGGAACCTCCACTGTCACCTTCCAGAGCCGCAGCGGAAAACCATCATGCACCTGGGAACAGTATTTGATCAATTAAATCCCAGTCCCATGTCACAATATTGATTGTGTAATAATGAAATAGGTCTCTTGCAAGTAAACCTCATGGTAAAATAATCTCATCAGTCATATTAACTGTGGTAATCCAGTTATGATTTTATGCTCAAAACAGTCTGTTTTTAAAAACTCTGAATAGACTTTGGTCAGCTGCTTCTTTATGCGGTCGGATAGGATAGAGACGGCACACATAAAGCAGACACCATGGGAGCATTGTGCACTAGACACAGGAAATGTAGGTCTGGGATAATGAGAAGCTATGCATGTGTGGATGATGTCACTCTGGGATGGAGCCCAATTCTAGGATGGGAAAAAGAAGCTCACGACACAGGAAAAGCTAGAATCTGCGTGTCCACTAGATATCCATAGGAGCATGTGGAAGAGGAAAGTGAAGGAAAGGACATTGCGGCTTGTTTTTTAGGATTTTTGTGTTTATATGCATTATCCCCTCACCTTTCTGTAGGCCAGCTCCGCATGCTCAGGAGTGGAGCAGCTGTCGTAGCCTCTGAACTTGTCTTTGGCCTCTTTGAGCAGGGCATCCAGACTGTCCTGTAGGAGTACCCTGTAACCCTCCTGTCCAGCTTCTTCACCAGTCAGCTCTTCCAGTCGCTGTGGCAACAAGGCCTGCTCCACGTAGGAATTTCGGCAACGGTTCATTTCCTCTGGGATCTGTGATAAATATGATAAATAGATGAGATGAGTTCAGAATTTTTGAACATTTTTATGTTGAGTTTGACCTCATCATTAAAATTCTGCCATTTACGACAGACAACAGGATTTAATGACATATGTTTCATATTAATGTCCTGCCATTGTGGCATTTATTCCTACTAAATTCTACCATAAATAACAATTAATTTAATTATATGTGACTTGTAAAGGATTTAAAGCCCTCTGCAAAGCCTGTCATATTTCTGGGTAATTTACAAACCATATTATTATTGTGCAAGAAATGACTCTCATGTGATAGGAAATTACAGAAACTCATTAAAACCAATTCATAATAGGTTGTCTTCCTTTCATGAACCTGCATGCAAATATAAATCTAATTTTAAGGACATTAGGCAGGAGATAATTAATTTTCCTGCCTGTGTGATATGGCCATAACAGGACATAACTCGCTCACAATCTAATAAAGCAAAATAACAACACACTTTTCATTTGCAGTAAAATGCCAGAGAAGACTGAACAGGCCCTGAATAATTTGGACTAAATGGAAGTGAAATTAGATTAGTAATACAGTAGCAATCTGATTACTTCCTGTTTTTGTCACCAAGTGGTCTCCTTACACTCTTTAACCTGACTTGTAGGATGCATAATTATATGAATCACCTTTGTACAAAACAGGCCCCAGCAAGTTTCAAGTGTACACAAAGTTAAGTCTACTTTTGTTATGTGATGGACGGAGAGAATGGATGATTCTCTGTATTATTGTGTCGCCTGCATGTAAAGGTTATGTAATTCTGTGTATTTACAGGACAAACACAGAGATCCACCATCTGCGACAACATCGAGTACACCGAGACAGAGGTTACATTTACAGTCAGCAAACACACTATGAACAAGCACACCACACAGATTTTATCATTAGTAGTCTTATATCTGTAGTGAATCTGTCTGGTTTAAGTCTGCAGTTGGCAACAGTTGCTAAGTACTGACCCGAAACAGTTTCCGACACTCCTGGATCATGTGTGCCAGGCCATGAGTGGCAGCCAGGTTTTCATTCAGGTCCCTCTGGTCAGGCTTCCCCAGTGTTGGCTTCCTGTTCATCACCCTAAAATCAAGGAAGAGCAATAGAAGAAAGACATAAGATAAGATAAGTGTCTATTCAAAAGTGTTGTACAGGTCAACAAAACGGAAAACAATTAAATAATAATAATAAATTTTTTTTATATATAGTGCTTTTCCACTTACTGTAGTAGGCACTCAAAGCGCTGTACATACATTAAGCTATTTACCAGTGTTACAGAACACTCACTGGAGGCAATGTAGGTTAAGTGTCTTGCCCAAGGACACAACGACAGTATGTGGGAGAGCGGGATGTTATAATGTTTTGGGATGTTATATTATAAAGGAATTATAAACAATATCCTGTATTGATGTAAGCAGGCAATGCAAGTGGCTATAAGTCTGCTTTCTGTAGTTAATGTAATGAAAATTGTAAAATAGGCTAGTATGAGTCCCCTTTTAAACTTTGCAAATCCGTATTTTCTCACTGTGATTGGGAGTTACATCCAGTGGCAATGGAAAGTAAAAAGTTGAACTTTACATTTAATTTATTATGTTACCTTCCTCTAAACCACTAAAATGAAATTAAGTATGTTCTCCACCGTGTGTTCGTTTCCTTAATTGTTTATATAACCTTTACATTTCTCCTATCTCTCGCTGTCTTCCTCCCTGCTCTTCCCTTTTCCTTCTCTATCTACAATATCCTGCTCTTTTGTTTTTTTAGTGCTCTTTTCCTGTTTTCATGAGATTGTACTTATTATATATTGCATGTTATGTAAGCTGCTGCTGCCTGGGACTGTACAAAGCTGAGATTCTGATTTAAGATACACACCTTGGCGAGGAGCTCTCCTTGCGGCGCAGCGTGTTCAGGTGAAAGAGCGATGGGGCCAGACAAACAGCCAGGTTCGTGGAAGTCATCTGGTTCTCAGACACGCTGGCCGTCACGTCGCTGAGAAAGCACAGGAGAGTCCGCAGTGCCTCCCTGTTTTCGTCGGGCAACATCAGCACAGCGGCACGTGCGGCCTGAAGACGAAGCTCCTTAGGCATGTCTGAGAGGAAGATTAAAGATGTTATGCTTATTTTATAGTATTATATGCACAAATGACCAACAGGAACACTCATGCTACAGAGTGCCATCTGTTGTGTGTTCATTGTTTGACTTGCCTAGCCTTCTACAGTCTGAGTTACGTAAGCTTCTTTATGTGTATGAAGATTTTGTCATGGTTTATGTCATTCTTCCTAGAAAGGACTATTTTAGAATAAACCATGTGTAAACACTATCTATTGTCACAATTTTGCTCTCAATATAAAAAAAACAGCTCCGTGACACAGAAAGTAGTGAGACACTGAAGTGTAGTGAAGTTAACTCATATATCACCTAATTTCCGAGTATTTGTTTTATCTATGATCATCTATAATTTTAAAAACAATATCCACATGTTTTTGTGGATATCGTCTGCTTAGATGTGGGAATGTAATGTGTTTCCTTACACTGATAGATCTGGAGAAAGGTCTCTGAGAGTTTGCTTGTGAGCAGGGGCTCCGGCAGATCTCTAAAATACTGCTTGAGCATATCTGCGACATCGTAGGCAGACTGGCCCTCGTAGTTGACTCCCCCACCATCTGCACCGCTGGACTCGTTCATCTGGCGCAAAGCTTGGATTCGAGATTTCACCCCTGACTTCCTAAAGAGACCCACCTGGACACAAAGGACATAGATAGAAGGGTTATATGGGTTACATATGCACAAAAAACTCAATTTGACAATGTTTTACCAGGAAAGCACAATTACCAATCAAATAATTATTTTGGGTATATGAAACAAAACATAGAAAATATGAAAACTATTAAAACAACAAAAAAATTAAAAGTAGAGTAGTTAATAAATAATCTTGAAATATCCCAATCTCTTTCTACTTTAGGATTATTTAAAGTTCAGTCTAAGAGATAACAGACAGACAAAGGTGTCTGCTGTACACTGTAATTCTGTCCAGGCCTGTATACTTCAGTAAAACTAGAATGAGGAATACTGCTGAAGACAGGAACACTCAAAGATAGTATCACGTTTTTCCATTTCTTATGTAAGTAAAAAAAATACATTAAGTTATTATCTAACTTCCAGCAACTTAAAGGAGGTGGATCTTTTTATTATCTCTGACAGTGCTCAAGGACACACAGGCACAGCTTTCCACATTTGCATTTGTGTTATGGCGTTACCTGGTCTAAGCAATGGTTCCGCAGATAGCGCATGGCCTGCTGAATTCCTTGAGGGAGGGGTTGACCTGTCCGCTGCACAATAACTTGAAGTGGTACACCAAACACATTCCTGTCTTTGTAGTCGCGCACCTTGATTCGCTTCATAAACTTTGGCACAGCCCTGCAACATACAAACACAATGAAGAGGTCAGGAATCACTGTATTACCTTTACAACTGTCGCTTGATGCATCTGCGACTGTGTTATATAAAACTGAGTTTTTTACACTCTGCTGACTGATTATGTGAGTTATATGAGTGTGTCAGGCAGAAACCAGGCAGTGGCAGCTCCTACTTCACGAGGAGCAGATAAACAGGGTGAGGGGGTAAGTATGAATGCTGAGCGTCAAATGGGGCGGATCCCACCTCTTTGTACATCCACACTTAAGTATTATGTGTGTGAATGTCAAATCTACAACCACAGACCATGAAACATGTAACTCAAACCCTTTCACAAGAATGTGCCTACAGATTTATAGCAGTGCGTCTTTCTACACGGGTGTGAGTGTGTTTAGCTTCGAGATGCTAAGCGTGACTCAGGACAAGCTGGTCTTTGTAAGAAAAAGATTTCATGAGACAAACTGTGCTTCTTAGAGCCACAATTTGGAAAATTAGAAAAGGACCACATTATGATCATATGCTGAATATGTGTGGGCCTCCAGCAACCAACAAGCAGCCTCTGTCTTTGAGTATGCCCAGGCCTGTCATAAGACTGTCATAACACCTCCTATTCCTGTCCTGGCCTTGGGTACCGTGCAAACAACATTATCACATCTTACTGGTTAGAAGAGTTTGTCTTTTGAATGTTTGAAAGTTGAACTAAGAATAAAAAGACTATTGGATTACAACTGGACAAACATCAGATCATTTAAGTGGGAGAAAAGGTAAGACGATAGAGAGTTTGTCATGGGCAGATCTTTCCTGCTCCAGTAACACCATGCGTGTGAATGGCCATGATTACCCCAGTAGAAAAAAAAAGACAATGTAGACCCCTTCCCAGTAATTATGGGCCTGGGAAAAGAATGTGAAACCCAACCTCTCTGGACAGCCGTCAGGCTACACAACAACCTGCAGATGGAGGGGATTGAGACAGTGGGATGGCGGGCTAATGGATTAACTCAAGTGGTGTTATTTACGCGGAACACTTAAGAACCACATTGTGCTGATTTAAAATATGTCTTCTAATATATTTGCTTGTTGCCATACAATATGAGAATGTCTTGATTGTACCCACCAGCTGAAGCCATGTTTGTTTGTGGGAGTGTGCTTCTCCAGCAGAGCGGTGAGCTGCAGCAGAGAGAGCTTCTGGAGTAAATTCATCTGAAGCACAGACTGGCAGCTGATCTGGAGCTGTGCTGAAGCCAAGCTGGGACGATGGGAGTTCTGGAAGCTTGGCCAGCGCAGCTTCTGGGGCCTGTCAGGGACAAGGAAATGAAAAGGCAATTGAGATGTGAATGCTGAGAATGCTGATTTGGGGGGAAAAAGAGAAGCTAAAGCTTTTATCGTCATATGTTTGTGTACAGACAAACATGAAAGGAAAGGCAGCCACACACATAGTTCTTTCATTTTATGTACCAAGCGATCAAGTTAGAGATTAAATGGGTTTGTGTACACATCAATCATCGGTCTGTAAAAGGACGAAATCTATGCCATTCAAAGACTTTCTATTAGTAAATTCCTGAAGAAACAGCAACAGTCCCCTTGGAAACCGAGCAGCATTCCAAAGTGTTCTGCAGCATTCCATAAAGAGAGGAGTCTCAGTGTGCGTCCTCTATCCTGTGCTGTCACTTTCTGTAGAAGGTTCAGTTATACGCTGTATGCTAGTCTTTGTCTTTTATGTTTTTAGATAAGAAAGATTCAGAACTGATGTATAGCTGTAAGAAAGAAGAAGAAGCCGTATATCCAATAAGAAAAGGTCATGCTTTAGCTTTAATCCACAGTCTCAAATTCTACATCTGTTTTACAGCTCAGAACAAGTGGGAAATTGAATGTTTGTTTAAAGAAATAAACTTTTGCTTTTGTTCCTTTTCATAATCTTTTTTACTTTTCTCTGCGACTGAACACTAAAATAAAAGCTAGTCAGTTCCAACATCTTAAACCATGATTCACCAAATACTATTAAATGTTGCGTTAGTTTGTTAACTAACCTGCTGGTCCGGGTAAGAGATGCTCCAACACCAGAGTCTCTCCTCTCCCTCATGACCTCCTCCCCTTCTCCCAGAGGGTTTCCCGTGCTGTCCTGATCACTTCCGTTTTCCGTCTCCTCCAGTCGATTTTGAAGAGGAGAGGATGGACACGGGGAAGCCGAATCCAGTGCTGAGTCAGAGTCTTCCTCTTCATCCTCCTCCTCCTCCTCATCTTCCTCACCGACCACAGCCTCAGACCAGTCGCTGACAAAGCGCTGCAGGCCGCTGACGTGTTGGAGCACCTCCTCTAGTTTGCGCTCATCTCCGTCCTCTTCCTCTGCTTCGACGTCTCTTTCGGTGTATGGCACATTGTCATAAAAACTAAGCCGACTGTTGACGGACCCTGATGAGCCGCGATGCTGCTGTCTACTTTGTCTACCTCTAAGAATCCCAGAGTTGCTGGTATCATTTCCATTATTGTTGTGTGCGGCGCTATCATGCAGGGCTTTGGGGAATGTTCCAGGCTTGTGACCCTCTGGTAAATAGAAGAAGATCATGCTGTCATCCTCATCTCCTTCTGTGTCTTGTGTGTTGTCAGAGATGCTGTAGTTGTTCCTGTGGTTTTGTTCATCCACGGTCATCCTCGCGCTAGCATGGCATGGGATAGGTGGGGCAGACATGGGTGATGGTGTTGCCTGTCTTTGTGAACCTTGTTGATAAATGCTAAAAGGATCAAACCCCTCTAAATACATGCCTCCTCTCTTACTGGAGCCGGCTGCTGTACTGTGGCTGCGAGCACGAGTGACAGGACTTGGCGTGCTTACCGCGCTTCCGCTGCTAGCTTCAGACTGGCTGCTGCCGGTGCTGCCAGTGCTTCCGTTGCTGGTCTGGGTGGAGTAGGACAGAGAGTGGTTCCTGTTAAGTGTCATAGTTTGGGAAGGATTGCGGTGGTGATTGAGGTTTAGGTTGATACTAGAGATGTCTACACAGTTCAGTTTTCTCAGCTTGTCATCGTCAAGCCCCTCTTTGATGACCGGCCCGCTGATTTCTATCTTCCCGTTGCCTGTGCTGCCCTTTTTCTTTCTCTTAGAGGAGGTGCCACTGCGAAGTCGCAGACTCTCCATTCTCTTAAGGAAACTCTTAGCTCTGGAGCGTGTGCTTTTGCCGCTGCTGCTTCCTCTGTCCAGACTACCTCCCCGTCCTGCCACCCCTGTTTTCACATCGAAGGTAAACTGTCCAAGTGTTTCCAGGGGTGATGGGGGCATTCCGTCAGACAGAGAGTCCTCATTAGCACAGCCTGAGCCGCCCGTGCCTGAGGAGGAGCACATACTAGCGACAGAGCTAGCTCGTGTAGCTCCAGTGGGCACAGCTTCGCTCAAGGCAGCACAGTGACTCTTGTGTTCCCTTCTGCACCCACTGCCGCTGCTGTGGATGGAACTAACTTCAGGCTGCTCGCTCAGGTCAGTCAGCACACTCTCAGAGCTGTTGCCTTCTCGCAGGACCAACTTGCCTTTCTGTGCAACTTGGTCTTTAGGAAATGGGGGCAGGGTGTCTTCTGAGTGAAGTGAACAGAAGACGTCCAGCTCATCCATTCGGGACCAGCGCTTGCTGTCCCTCTGGAAAGTCCAGCGGCCACTGATTGCACATGGCTCATCTTCATCTGAGTCCTCACTCTGGGGGTAAAGGACAGAGTAGAAAGATTACAGAGACCATTATCTATTGTAATATTTTCTGAAAGGTTTTCTATTTCTAGAATATATTCTAGAAATATAAGCTACTGGGGCGGCAGTAGCTTAGTGGGTAGAGTGGTCGTCTTTCAACCGGAAGGTAGGCGGTTCGAGTCCCACTCTCCCCATACTGTTGTTGTGTCCTTGGGCAAGACACTTAACCCACCTTGCCTCCAGTGACTGTAACACTGGTAATTACATTAGAACAATGTAAGTCGCTTTGGATAAAAGCGTCAGCTAAATGAATAAATGTAAATGTAATGTAAAAACATTGAATGTAAATAATATAGTCATGCACATGGAGATTATGTTAAAAACAAACAACAGCATTTCTTAACTGTGGTGCTGTGGTCAAAATATGACTTGATGAAGCAAAGATATCTGCGCTCAGTAAACATGTCTCAATTATTTCCTAACCCACAGACAATACATACACAAACAAGGACAGCCATTACTGAGTCACATACAGTACGTGCACCTATACAAAATGTAGTCTCCCCCCAAGTCCAGTCAATATATCTCAGGCCCTGGGGAGACTTCAGGAAATTCCATCCTGACCCCCTTAGCTCACAAGGCAGCTGGCCAGACTGGGATTATTCCCCACCTACCGTCTTCATCCCACTGTCTGAACGATCATGCACACACAAGTTTGAAACTGGGCCACTTCTACATCCAACCATTACCAAGTACTGCATTCCATTGGAAGGTCTCAAACAATAAAACTGTTCCATCTATGTGAGAAAGAAGTGTTGATCCTCCTTTAAAAAGGATAAACATTTTTGGCAACTGTGTGTTCCATTTTAATTGCTAACATTAGGTTCTGCCAACTATAGTGAGCTACTTTTTAATGTTAAGCGAAGTTAATGGCAACAATGAACATTTTCAATTGGTCCATCTGTTAATGGATTTTCTGAAGCATTAACAGATTTTGAGTTTTACATGAGGGAGACCTTTAACTGAGGCAGAAGGACCATGTGATAAAGAATTTGAATCTGGGAAAGAGGGAATGTTAAGACAAGGAGATCAATGCATTCCTAAGCTTTCTATGGGGGTTGTTGTCCGACAGAGATGGCAAATAACCTCTTTGACTTTGCTGTTCTCTGTTGACTCCAGAAATGAAAGGCGACACAGAGAAGGTCATCCAAATGAATGCAGCCACACATTCAACAAGGATGTTCCTATGTAGCGATTAAGGCTATTACAGGTATTTAATGTTGATTTGGAGAAATTCTTCTCACAAACAGTGAGTGAGTCTGTATTTCCAGGTTTTCTTTGATACAGGCCTCAATTTTCACAGTTCTACGCTCATTTCTAAGAAAGAGGTTATACTTTTGACTTAAAAAATTACTAATATTGTTGGATGGCAAATTTTGTTTAACTTAACACTTTAAAACTTAGTGACACAAGTTCAGTTCAGCAAGTGCTCCACAAACGCAGCGCATGTGTATGCATGTGAGAAATAAGGTGTAAAGTAATCATGAGAAAGTCCTAGTCAAAACAGAAATTCTCCTTCCACTTAGGGTCCTCACAGCTTGCTCATATAAAAATAAACCTAACAGGTTGCGTTCTCATTAAAATAGACATTAAACACTTTATGCCAGCCTGATGGTGAAGGTGAGGAAAATACAATAGTGGTCCGTGCTTGTGTGTACTTACTCGTTTTCTTTGTGGCGATATCTCAAGTCTCATTAGAGCACACTTGTTCAAAGTGTTCAGGCGCCTGCAAACAAACACAGAACCAGACTGTTACATTAAACATACAGTTTTAAGAACAAACAGAAAACCTTCAACCACACTGTTGCAGCCAGCAGAGAGGAACATGGATGAGAAGTTGAAAAACAAAAACACAGGAAAAGGGGGAGCACCCAGGATGGCTAATGAGCTGCTGAAGGATAATCCCCACATGAGAGGAAAAAAAAAAAGACCAGGAAAAGGCACAGGAGAATGAAATGTGCTGGAATGGCGTCGGCATTTATTTTGGGGGCAGAAAGCTTATCCCCGCTGCCACCTGGAGAAGGGGAGCGAGGGCGGGCCGGTGGGGTCCTCCCTCTGGAGAGCTTTTAGAGGCGATCATGTAACAATAGAGAGAAGAGGGGATGAGGACTGGGGGATAGTCAGGACAGAGGCGGGGGCGCAGGGGGGAGGACATTGAGATGATAGCTTCCAGATGTATAGTAGGACACCTGCTGTGGTTTATAATTCACAGTCTGACTTTGATAAAGGAGTCAACTCTATTAAACAGCCATTAGCCTTCAGCCATCAGCTCTGAAGTGAAAGAAATATTAAATTAGAAAAAAATGTTTGAGGCCCCAAGCCCAAGCAAAAACTGGCTATGCTCACTTGTGATTATTTTGCATGTATCCCAGCATGAAACCAGTTGTTGTGTCCTCTTTTTTATGTGTGTGTATGGGCAGGTTGTGGCAGCGGGGCTGTGCAGTAGGCTGTTGTAGGTTGTTGTTAGTGTGCTGTGGGCATGGGTAGGGATGGATGTGTTTTTGGATTGAAGAAAGGTAATGTGAAGTATTTATGCTATTTTTTTATTTGTATTGTAGTTGCTTTTACCCTGTGGGACAACAGATGGAAACTAGCCTGAGACAAATGGAGTGCTATGAGTTCTAAGTCACCTGCAGAGAGCCTCGATGGCGTCCCGATCCAGAAAGTCGTGGTCTCTGGTTACTGAGGAGATGTCAATGGGAAACTGGGCATCTGAAAAGAACAAACAAAAAAAACAACATATAAAAGTGTTATTTTAGTGAGGGGCTCTCTTCACCACTGATATGATCAATGTATACCAATCCCCAGCCCAGACCTGCCCACTCAAACACCCACCAGGACCTTCCGTCCCACCTTCTCCCCCATATGGTCCCGATGAAAAGCTAAAAGAGGAAGTAGCGTCTTAGCCAGCCAAACAAACACAGCTGCAGCTTTCAGAGCAGGCAGGCAGGGGGGATGTGGAGCACACAGAAGGAACAGGGGACCGATTGAAGAATGACAATAGGTACTCCAGCGCTGCAGAGCTCCACTTCCTTTACTCCTTTTCGTTCTTTCTCTTTAATCCACTTCATTAACAGACTACACTTGTCCTCTAAGTCAAAGCTTTGACAAAGCCTCGGAATACAGCAGGCACAAGGACTTTTTCAAATATTTTTTGCAATATGGAATGGTTAAACAGATCCAACATGTCCTCTTGAATTTGATAGCACAACCCAAAATGGGAATCCTAAAAACCCTTGGGGGAGATGATGATAAGAACATGCTTGCTAGCATGCTGGCCAGCAACTTCAGCCGACTATATTGAAACACGCCTATCAGTCTGCTTATCTTTAGTGGGGCAATAGTCTTAACAGCACAACAATAAAGATTGTCCCATGGATAGAAGGGAAGGAAAAATGTGTCATGGATCGGCACAGATTCCTCCTCAGTGTAGACGGACTCGTGTTGTGCTGTAAAATAGGTTGGTAGTGATTGATTACCACTTGCCAATGCCACTGTTGTTCCTGTGTTTTTGAAAAGTGTCTCAACACCTGAGCTCAAGCACAATAGTTCCCCATTTAGAAAGGGGACCCTTCACGGTTAAGTGGCAACACGCGATCTGTTGACAAAGGTAGCTTAGCGCTACTGTCAACATCCTGTAGTTACATAAGGGCAACTGGAATGACCACAGTATGCCATTATGTAGAAGCTGCTCTATGGAGTGTAAAGGCTGTTTCATGTATTTTAACAGTCTGTAATTAAAACCCACAGATCAGAAAAGACTTCTCTATCAACAATCTGTCATTCAACAATCAAAGCTATAGAAAGCAACGTTTGAGTCAGACAGAGTTCTATGTGGATTATAGTCACGTTATACAAAGGTTAATGTTTGTGGTTTGTGCGTGAGGAGAGCAAAGTCTTGCTTTGTGAAATAACACGCCCTTCACTCGTCAGGAATGTCATGCTACGTGTGGTGGAGCAGGCGGAGGCACAAGTGGTGCCTGTTGGTGTTTGTGCTCAACAAAGGACATACTGTAGCTGTCCTTGACATAGCATAAACATAATCAGCAGATAATGCCAATGTAGGGTGTACTTCCTTGTGCTGTGTTTTTGACATAGCCCTTTCCTCTCTCTATAAGGGTCGTTATAGCAATGAGATGTGAGAAATGAAGAGACACTGGCTAGAGAGATAAATGTTGTCTTACCTTCATAAAGCTGGGCATACTGTGGGAACCCTGCTGCCCGGAGCCAGGTACAGGCCTCCTTAGCTTCAATCTCTGGAAGTGAGAAACACATCATGTTAGCATTTTTGGTACAGACGGTATACAAATATGCACACAACAAAACTAAACAACACTCTATGTAAAACATAAATACTATAAGCTAAAATATAGCTTATAGTATATTTTTTTCATATTCTACGTTTTTAAAACATAGAACACAGATGCAGTAACTCAACCTCTCTAGAACCACTACTTCAGATAACAGGGATTTCCACAACTGGACAGAAGGGGTGTCACCTCCAACACATGTGGACAATATGGCATTTCTAGCCAGCATCAGGAAGAACTGAACAGTCTCTTTGTATGTCCTCAAAGCATTAAGTATAGGTCCTCGTGAACTGGTGAGGAGTTTCTGCCCTATCACTAGACTAATTTCTCTGCATACTGCCAGCCAGAACACTTCAATCTCTCTACACGCCCAGAGACAATGGTATCTAGTCCCTTTGAGTAGTTTACATTTAGGACAGTTTGAAGTAGCTCCTTGAGTGAACTTACTGTATATGTAGGATATTTTGAACATTAAAATAATATAGCCATTTCTAACAAGAGAAAGTTTGAAGTGTTATAAAAATCTAACACAAACCTTAAAACCAATCCATGTACTAAGTGCCAGAGGCCTACCTAAAGTGAACCCTTTGACCCCTTATTAGCTACAGTATGCCACACTCTGTCATTCTCCTCTCACATGCTTTTAAAGCTACTGCTCAAAGCATCATTCGTGCAAACAGTGTTAACCCCATCACAAGTGTGTGCCATTTAAGCTCATTAGCCGCCAGGTAACAGTGGCTTTCAATGTTCATTAACAGAAAACACTTTTTCTTGTTGTGTTTCTATGTATATAAACTTGGCTTGTCCTTATAGGAATAAATATGAACATTTATATTACTGTAGTAGATGTTACAGATGTGGCTGCTCTTATGTGAAACATCAAAGTTGCAAATGGCTGGAATGCAAGGAAGGATTTTGAGTACAGGCTTTATTTAACACCGTCTGACATGTTCTAAATGTTTCTGCAATGTTTCACTTCCTGACAAACAATGTAACTCTTTAAACACAAGGTGTGACATTTTGGCTTGTAATGCTAAGTACAGTGACTAACGTTGAGGTTGTGTTTGTAAGACAAACCATAGTCATGGCTCTCAATAATCTGCCAAAAGCCCTTTAGATGACATATGCCAAATGGCTGCCCACACCCCAGCCACAACCCTGCAGTTTGTGTACAAAAACAGAAAAAAGCATATCTCCAAGCCTTAAATAACTGACTTTACAATGTCTCCTTCAGTGGAACGACAGCAAGTACAAAGGTAGCACAACCTTGACAAAAACCTGTAAACAAAAATAGTGGAACAAAGACAGGAAAAGGAGCTGGTCAACCATAGATGAAAGTGAGCAACACATTGTGATGCACACAAAAATTGACATACTTGATATTGATTGTTCAAGGCACGCACTCACATATTCCATCAAGACACTGTTACTTAGGCAGGAGGTTACTAAAGGCCAGAATAAAGCTTTAACAAAGAAAGTTAGAGCAAAACTGACTGACAAAAAAATCACTACGGACTTCAACTCAACAAAAGAAAAGCAATTATTACAGACTGCCAGAATGGCGAGAAAGGTCAAAAAAAGACTGCAAGGCTGGGTCTGGGCTAAACTACATAAAAGCATTTACATACCAACAACAAGCCTAGACGGCAGACCAAACCCACTAACAACAAGGTGTGACACGACCAACACAGGGTCTCTCCTCTGTCACTGCAGGGGCCAGCAATCCTCAAACAACCAGTGTCAACAGCTTTGTCAAAGAACACATTAACAACCATGTTTTACCACTTTTCACTTTGACAAACAATCTTGAGAATGTCTCTGAATCCTTTAATTTGTGTGACTGAAAGAAAGAACCAAAAAAACATCACTGAAAAAAGAAAAAATAAGTATTCTTTAAAGCTAGAACTAGAGTTGTGTTTACTTCTGTATGTTTGCAGTGACACAGGTCTGAGTGCAAAGAAGTGTGTGTGCAAAGGCCAACCTCATGTTTAAAGACAAACTACTCAAAAGACAGTAAAGCCATTGAAATGTAAATTAGACATACAGACACATGGTTAGCTTTCCACCCCCAAGCCTCCAAAGAGGACTCTGGGGTCCAATAAGGCTTGGGAAGGCAGCTATCTTATGACACACCCCATTTGGCTTGAATGTGTGTCAAATCTACTTTACAGTGACATAATGTGGACCTGGTGTGACTAGGAAATCAACCAAAAAAGAGCAGCATTCACTGCACGCAGATGGATCAAACTAAATAATATTTGTCACCACACCCCATTGTGCTTCCATTCATTCACATTGAGGATAAGGAATATTTTTATCTATTGTTTGGATACAGGAAGTGGACAGGGGCATGGGGCATCTGGCACAAACAACCTAACAATAGAGCAGTACAAATACAGTTGCAAGAAAAAGTGGTTTGGATCAAGGGACATGGTTCTAAAAATGTTATTCTACAACAATTACTTGAATCTAAACTGTGGTTGATAACTTGTATTTTACTTTTTGGTTCCCCACTGTCCACTCCAATTCCTTAGGTCTGGCCAGAACACTACCTCACTTCCTCATCCTGCTTCCCTCACAGGAAGGAAGCAAGTGGCGGTGCGGTGAATGCCGACCACCAGGCCCCGAGGTCCCACCTTCGTTTGTTCTAAGCCTGATAATAGGGAGACCGGCTGCCAAGGCAAACAATGACTGGAGTTGATTGTGTACACTTACCCAATGTCCTCGTGGTTTAAGAGAGCCACATTGGACATGTGTCTTACAGCAATGACTTGAAAAGGAGAGTCAGAAAGGTCGACTGTGGAGTGACAGGAAGGATGTTTGCAGTGTTGGATCAGACTTTATGGAGTATAACTGACTAATGTACTGATGCACTGATACTGACAGAATGAAGCTTTTCATGTTAAACTAATGTAACTTGTTATAGTACAACAGTGTAAACCACTAACATTAGTCACAATGGTTACATTGACTTCAGTGACTTCGTAAGACATAGTATATTAAGTCACTGCTGCTAAAGAAGTGTATGTACTTGTGGCCAGAACAGAAGCGACTCTGTGAGGGGCCTCACAGAATGTCTAAAACATGTTCACAACAAAATGTAGCTAAATCTGAACAGAGCTCCGGGCTTTTACAAAAATGTTCAACTTTTTGAAAAATGTGTTGTTCTTCTGTTCTAAGTATAGAGAAGAAAAGAGGAGTTCTGTCAGCTGGAAAGTATAATGTACCATTATGGCTCATATGAAAGACCAAAAACTACAGTAAGATATACTCTGCTCAGTAGTAACAAGAAATAAGAACCATTATCAGCAGACAACATTTCTAATAACACCCAAAGTTATGCTAACAGAGATTTCATAGTAGCCTTCTCTTGGATTTTGGTCAAAGCAGTGGTGGTGAGTGGCCAGCCCAGGCTTAACCTCTCTCCCTGACCAAGCATTTGCTTCTATAATTATCTATACTCTTTTCTCTCTTTTCTTTTTCCTGCTTCAACCCTCATCTCCACTGTCCTCTTTTGCTTATTTCAACCTTTCGCTCCCCTTCTCCGCTCTCTTTTCCTGTGGCAGGAAATTCTCACAATTGCAGGCCAGAATTTCCCTTCGTAGCAGAAGGCAGTGAAGTCTGGCTTGGCTGAGCCTGAATGCTCAGCTCCGGTGGGAATTTGTCAGCAACTAGCAAACAAAGGCTGCTGCTGCTTACCTCAAAGGCTCTGCTACATACATGGTAAACTGGAGGTCAAGAGTCTCAATACAGTTATCACTCTTTAGAGCTTTGAAGTAGTTGGATTGGGAATTCTTGACAACAACTGGAATTGAGGTGGCTTATCTGGAATTACCTGATCATTGCCAGGTCTTGGAGTGCTGACTATAAAGCAACTAAAAAGGTTCTTATCAATTAGGTCTTTGTGGGTCACTCTGAAGGAGCTGCCAAGTGGGTCTAGACAGGTGAGGTGATAAGGCAGACTAGACTTCGAGGCTCACTATTATTCAGTGACAATGGTAAGGAGACGTGATGCTGCTTGACCTTCAACTCAATGTTTGTCAACTTAAAGAACACATTTGTCCCTTATTATCATCATGGAAAATCACAAGAGCACAAAATGCAAATGGAGGAGAGCTTAACTAATGTGTCCCTTCAGTTCTGCGTTGGAATGCAAAGATAAGCAATATCAGATTATTCTCCAGATCGATATCACATTTTGTGCTTCCATGGCCAAGACAGCTGCTGTTCTGTGAGAGGATCTGGCTGTTAGTTAACTGAGACGGTGCCAGGAACATTACCATCTGGCAGGCCTCAGGCTATGCCCTGTTGACATACATGCAGAAGAATAATGAGGTTACTGCCATGGTCCATTCCAGTTATCCAGCACCAGCCGGCATAGCCCCATACTCATGCACACACAGCTGGTCCGACGAATGGTCCCAGAACTAACTCCTGCTGCATGACGACAGATTTATGCTCACAGGGAGGGCCTTGACTGTGGATCAGGAGACCAGCCAAATGTATCGGCTCCGACAGCCTACCTGCCATTGATAAACCATACTAATTCATAAACTGGGTATAAATTTGAAATTGAACGGTACAGAGCTCCTCATAAATCCAAAGTTGTGTGTGGATGTAAAACCTTCAGATGATGACCCTGCACACTTCCTGCTTCACAAAGGGCGCCAATGAAGCACGTTTCCTTTATCTTCTTTCCCTGCTCAGCGCCGACACCTATAAACATGTACTAAAGCTCACACTGACATACTTATAGAGATTCAGCCAGCACGGAAAGTTGGTTGCTATGATTCTGTTTAGGAATATTATGTTCATTCCTAGAATAAGGCTAATTGACCGATGGAAAGACTGTGTGAAGCCATGACTCAATGTCTCCGGGTTAGAAGCTGTTAGTACTGTCCCTCTCCTGGCGTTAACTGAACGACTGTCACGTCCCTCTGACTGCCCCCATATCTGCTCAGATGCCTGATAAGACGATATCAATAAAAAAAAAACAATCGGTTCGATCTGTTTAGACAAATACATAAAAGGTCAAAGGCCACTAATCAAGTCGAGATGGCATAACGAAGGCTACTGCAACATATGCCTCCACTTAAAGCAAACGGTCTCCAATTTGGCAAAAGGCGAGGGCACTTAACCAAACTGGAGTCGCTGATGGGACTGGTGTCGCAGACTGGTACAATGCTTTATGATGATCCCCAAAGACACTAAATACGACTGAGGCTGAACATTCCTATTGACGGCCCAGTTTCCCCACATGGATCACACTTCTGTTTAATCCAATTCAAACCGCTCAGAGGCTGCCTGAGTGCGCAGAGACGTTCCAGAAACCTCTTAAGTCTGCTCTTAAATGATAAAAGAATTGATGGATTTCTTATGTTATATTATGTAACGCAAAGCTGCACAAATGACTGACGTATAAACCTTAACATCACAAGGAGTGGACAGCAGTAGTTAGGGTATTGCCAGCTGCGCTCCTCCGCTGTATCCAAAGCAAACTGACACCTAGATGCTTCTCCACAGAAAGAAAAAACCCTAATCAAAAAATATTATTCTATCTTGTAATGTAAAAATTAAACACGCACACCTGGTAGACAAAATAGTTACAAACAATTTATACATAACAAGCAGGACACCGCTTTACATTGTTATTTTTCCCTTATTCAAAACACATAACGATTTAAAAATAAACTTTTATACACACACTTTAATTGTATGAAATTGTATTAATCTAATAACTGTACTTACGTGTTAATATCATTTTCCGTTCACGGCCAGCCCAAGCATAAAGCTTTAACTCCAGCTTACAACTTTCCAGTCACCTCTATCCACCGTTAGCGCATGATAAATCCACTCACAAACCTACGGTCGGTTGCAAATGTCCACTGGTCGGCCAAACACAAACTCCATAGCTTTGACTGCGTTAAAAAAACAGAACTCCACGGGTTTTAAACGTTCTGGCCAGCGCTGCGAGACTGAATGAAACGGTCCCAGTCAGGAATGTGAATGAGGAGTAGCGTGATTCAAGCTTAAGGAATGGGCAACTGCGCCGTGGCTCCGCCCCCAGTCGCTGCGCTGATAAGACGCTGCAGACACGTTCAAATCACTCAGAATCCACAACCCCACTGATAAGTAACCTACTCTATCAGAAAACACTGCTCTGTTCAAAATATGAGATTAAACCGGTAAAGGTTTTGCTTCGCTCACATTTTTGACGCATAAATGTCTTTAGCAACTCTCTCAAACAAGTGCGATTACAAATGACTTCTATGAAAATGAAAGTGTCTCAATGGTCCCCCCCAGGATGCCTCTCTATTCTTTAGAGCCCCCACCTACAGTTTGAGCCTGCTCTAGCCTAATAGGCACCAATTGACTGGAGCTGGGTGCGCGGTTTGCATATCATTAGAGTCCAGTGGAGACAGCTGAGGTACGCTCCATTGTGACTGGAGATTAGTCTGAAAAGCGCAAGCGGCGACGTGAAAAGAGAGCTCTTGCAGGTATGGTAATGCGTCTGGACCTTGCTCTGGCTCATATAGACGCAGGAGCCACACCACACACTCACACAGACTCGGCATCAACAAATTGCAGTCCTTAATGCATGGCTGATTTTAGTAAACACATTGGTGCTTCATTAAAGCAATTACTGGATCAGTTAATATCCTGAAAGTATGGGGAAGCTCCTTTGTTTTTTAGCAGTTCTGGTGAACAGCTATCATTTATAACTGTTGGATTATTTGGACAGGGAAAGTGTTGGCCTTCATGATGGCCCACACATGCCTGTGTGTGTGTGAGTGTGTGTGTGTGTGTGTGTGTGTGTGTGTGTGTGAGTGTGTTTGTATGTGTGTGCATTGGGTGGTTATTACTCACTTCTAATTGGTCTATTTTGAAACACTTTTCCAGATTTCAGCATATTTCAGCTCTTCTTCTGCCTATATAGGGATTTTTTTATCCTTAGTTTTCCACAAAACCCCTCATTTACTTTAGGCAGCTCTGTGTTATTGCCATAGTAACGCTCAGGCACCAAGGAAAAGCCGGGGTAGTGGCTATGTGGCAGGGAAAGACATGTAATCCAATGCTTTGGCTCCTACAGGGGAAAGGATGATGTCGAAAATCCTGGCTTACACAGGACTGCGCAGCCTGGAGCTGGCTGCCATCAGGCCGGCTGACACCAGAGTCACAACTGATTGGTCCTGCCACAGAACAAGTGAGCAACAGTTTTTATTCTCACGCGTCTTCATTGGGATGCAAACCACATAAGTTTGAATTTGATTTCTTTGATATTTGCATTTTGTGGTATTTGGTATCTGCAAAGGTAACCTCAAGGAATATAGTTCCTATTATTTCACACAAATGACAAAACATTCTCAACTGGGATTGCTCGCTGCAGTAGCTCACAATTACAATTAGTTGCACCAAATGTTATGCAGGTACCCGAATGAGACTTGTTGAATGTTTAAGACCATATAACAGTAAAATACTCAAAGTCCTATCACCACTTTTGTTACAGTGTCCCATCCGTTACAATTATAATCTATATAATCAAATAAACAAATGTTGTGTGTGTGTGTGTGTGTGTGTGTGTGTGTGTGTGTGTGTGTGTGTGTGTGTGTGTGTGTGTGTGTGTGTGTGTGTGTGTGTGTGTGTGTGTGTGTGTGTGTGTGTGTGTGTGTGTGTGTGTGTGTGTGTGTGTGAGAGAAAACACACTAAGACAGAGGGATAGAGAGAGAAAAAAGATGAACTAAGATTACCAAACAAGGCTAAATCCCAAGAAATCGACCACCCAAGAACCCAACACAGAGGCGGCCTTACCCAAGCTGGGTCACCGTCCCCGCACTGGGATGAGCTGTGGCTTTTCAGCTGCTTTTGCTGTGTGGCACTGATAAATACACAATAATGAATGTGTGTGGTAAAGCGTTGGAGATCAGACACCAGACTGACGCTGCTGCCAGTCGCCCTGGGGCAAATGAGTGCGCCTCTTCATATTGCCTATGGTTTTTCATTCATCAAAGCTTGGCAAAGTCAAGCGCTTGTTTGGCTGATGATTCAGACGCAGATTAAATACACGAGTATAATGAGGGCTTTGGACAAAAAAGAGGAAACAAGAGATTCGTCAGTATTACAGCAAACAGACGCCTGGGATTAGTGCATGCATAAAGCGTAGATTTATTTTGGGACTAGACAGTTAACTTAGAAGAAAATTGTAGGCATTGTTATGTTGTTACAAGCTGTTATATTTGTTTCTATTCAAGAGCCAAGGTGTAAAAGTAGACAAGCGTATAAGTACCACTTTGTAATAAAAAGCTTTTTTTTCTTTTTTACATGCCATCAATTTGTCACTGCTTATAGTTAAAACTTTGTCATAGGTTGTAAACTTTACGGACCCTGACCCTGCATCAAACACTACAAAAGAGGGAAACACAGAGAAAGGTAACCTCAATAACACTTGATAGGTTAGTGACTAGAGCTAAACAGTTCTAAACAAATAAAAGGGTATAGATAAAAACGCAAAGTATGTGAAAGGATTAAAGATTGTCTCCTGCAGAAAGCCTTACTCTTGGGTTGCCTTGGGCTTTATCCAATCCCAACCCCAAACAGCAGGGCCAGGTGAGGGTCAACAGATGAACGTGTAACTCCACCACAAACACCCAAGGCCGTGTCAACAAACAATACGGAGACAATGAGGACAACCCTATTAGCACTGGGGAGCTTTCCATTCTCATGCAGTGAGCAGTTTCTTATTTCTTACACAACCATGACTGGATTATTGTTCTGCAAAACAGCATATATTAAAGTTTGGTTAGGCACATATTCGTTTATAGTAAATGTGGTCAAAAATATTTGATGATTGTGAAAGGAGGTTTGAATGTTGAATTCAGATCAAGAGCCTCGCCAGTCGCCACAAACAATGCAATGAGTGTGCAGCTGTTTTTGGTCAACCATTGTTTTTTAGTGTCTAAAGTGATCCTCACTCATCTGTCAATCGAAATCCACCCTTTGATTTAGCATACTCAGAGATAATGAGGTTAACCGCTGAGTGCACATTGTTATATATAGAAAGAGACAGACATAAAGATTGGCAGAAGGGGACTAATCTTTTCATAACAGGAATGGCCACAAATAGCTTGACGGTGGATCAGCCCAATAAGACACCAATTGGATTGGAAGAGACAATAAGAAAAAGGTATGGAGCAAGCGCTTGTGCTTTTATTCGCACAATGGAGAGGAGGAAGTGTGAGGAGACTGTGGCTTGGAGCAGCGCGCTCACAAACACACACAAACAGAGGAAGTGTGGAGCAGACACCGAATGCCTCACCGACACCCTCCTTATGTGCTTTGATGGACTGGCTGTGATCACAATGGAGACAGACGCACACTTATGAGAACAATGGGCCAGTGCTAACCAGTGTTTTTGTGCAGATGTTGGAATGAAGTCACAGCACATTGCATGGTGTCATTCATTCATCATCTTGATATGATGAATCAAGATATATGTTTGTAGGCTTGGTTGAAGCTAAACCCTGCATCTTTTTGTTTTCCAGCTCGATTCCATTATGTGTGTGTTTTTACTAGAGTGCCCATGAGTGTTAGTTCCCAGATTCCCTGCTGAAAAGGTTAATTTTTGTATCCCCAGCTGACAGTAAATCATGCTCGGCGAGCAGCGCTGACATCTTAAAGGAGTTAACGCAGTGTTGCCCAGCAAAGTCAAAGCGCTACCATATGTGGCTTCAGCTCAACCTTGGCATGCGGACAATAGCCAAGAAAGAATTACAGGCCAAACGCTAATGTCTGAATGCTAAAGCAAACAGTGGGCAAGTAAACATAGACACAAACTCACACAGAAGCACACACCAGCTCAAACACATCTCTCCATTAGTGGTCTATGCACTTTAGAATCAGTACTTGATACCATCTATGCATGTTGCATTAATGAACCTCCGTTAAAATAAGCAATCAAACCTCATTCAAGAAACTTTACCCACTGAAATTAGCGACACACTTGGATTTAGACTGGTCTGCTTATTTTTCTTTTTAGTCATGCACAAGAAAAGCTGATTAGTAATTGTTTGGTAAAGACCAGCAATGTACCAAAACTGAAAGCTAAGGGGGCTACAATGTGAATGTCAGCATAAATCCTTATGAAAACAATTTTACGCAAACATGCAACTGTTCCTGGACTAACGTGAACCAAATGAGTCATTTTGATTTAATTTGTGCAACATCAAGACCATTTCAACACAGAAAGACTTACTTTGTGTGTGCGTGTGTGTGTGTCGGGCCACATTTTTGGAGAATTACAAGAAGCGGAGGTCTGCTTGAGAAACCAACATGAATAGTTGAGGAGCGGTTAATGATGCCAACCTTATGGCTGTGAAAAGAACACACACACTCAGAGTAGGACCCTAATGCATGGAAATTTCCAGAGCCCCTGTTCAAACAAAGAGAAGCTTTAGAATAACTGTTCATTTCTGGTCAAAACCAATCAAAGACATCCATAAGAAATCTTTACTATATATTGCTGTATGTATGCGCGCAGAGCTATCACACTGGGTGACCTGTTTCCCAAAGTTTAAATCCAGGCATATGCTTCTCCCTGTTAGATTCTGAAAATATACTCTATAAACATATTATAAAAGTCAGGTTTAAACCAGTGCAGTGTTTATGCATTAAACACAGCCAACGCTAAAATACTAGATTGCCTAAAATTTAGAAAGAACTCCCAATGTTTGAAGGTTTGACAGTTATTGTTGAACGGTTTATTCAATGACCTATAGCCAAAACAGTGCAGAATACATTACATATAATAATACATGCATACATTGAACTGTATGCATGAAGATCCAATAAATGAGAAAGTAGTAGTAATGGAGAAAGTTAACCATACAGGGAGTATTTGCCACCCTTAGGGAAAGTGTGTTTTAAAATTCACAGAGCACTGGAATAACCCCGAGAACAGAGCAGAAGTTGCTAATCAACAAGACAGACATTTTGATGAGCTTACTCTGAGATTACATGACGGACAAATATTTGCCAACTACCTTTGAGCAATAATGAATCATTGGCAGCAAGGCTTAGCTCATGAGTAGCCCTGCAGCCACACTGTAAAGAGCTGGGTGTGAATTTGTGGGGAACAAGTTGGCAGCGCAGTTAACAGCCAAACGGAAAGAATATCTATCACATCAGAACAAAAATATGTGTTTAGTTTGTGAATACACATTTTTCTTTAGGTTTTAGATAATATCTTATTATCTTGTTAATGTACAGCAGATGACAGATTTAAAAGGGGAAAAAGTGCTCCTGGTATGATATTGAGCTATCACATGCTTCTTTTACAGTATTGGTTTTACAAGGCTATACATATTTCCTTTGTCATGTTTCATGATCATGGGTAAGGCTCTGTCAACAAGTTATATTTATCATTAAATTATTCAGTCATCATGTTCATTAAAAATGATTTATACTAACAACAAAGTAATAAGTAGACAGTTTTAATCAGTTCATGTTTTTACTCTTTGATGTACCACCAGTTACTAGCAATAGTCTATAGGGAATAGTCAGTTTTTAGGTTTACAGGTCTATTTACCTTGAAAAGTAAATGTCAATGCAGCGTTGACACATGCCAGTCAATAAACAATAAAATCAGAAACTTTCCATGCCTTGGACAGAGACAGTAGTTCAGTTATGGATTGGTCAAGGAAACTGAATGTGCTTTAAACCTTTGAGTGAGTCATGTCCAAATGATGTGGCCACAACCTGGAAGAATCTCCTCCCACCAGGACTTTCCTTTCACTGGAACACCGCCTGTAACATCCACATCCAGTAACTGACAAAAAGTGCCGAGCTCTTCCCTTTCCCCTCCATTTTCTTTCCTGTTTTTTACCTTTGCAATTGAAGATAGTTGTGCGGGCCAAAGACCAGATTCCATAGTTGCATGTCTACTTTATACAAAATCCAGCCAATGAGTAACACCGAAAGTCGATGCCCTGACCCGTGACCCCCCCTTTGAATCCTGACCTCTGGCTATCCACGTGACACAGCATGCAGACATCCAGGCTGTCATGACAAACACAAACCAGGTTCAGTGCTGAGATTATCTGTGATCTAGACGCTCCTTTAAAAACGTACACTGAGGCAGTTTGAATTTCTCCTGTCTCTTGGTGTCATTTTTCAGTAGCTCAGATGAGAGAGGACCACTGCAGATCAAAGAGAAGATGAACAACACACATCACTAATGACTGCCAGTAGTTGAAATTATTGATGTTGCGATAGAAAAGAACAGAAGAAATATAAAATGATACAGTCTTTGGCCTAATCACATGGTTGTTCTCGAATTAGGCAGCTGTGGCTTCACATAAAACATACATATGTAAATCAATTGGTGGGAATCTAAGGCAATAAAATACATTCAAGTGTCTTGTGAAGTTTCTATACACAGATCCAATGGAAACACACTACTTATGAATATTAATCTATCCTATTTCTACTGATTATTGTCGTTCCAAACTAAGCAATCAAAAGTTTTAGAACACGCCAGTTTCAGTTTTTATTGAATTTCAAGCAGTTAAAGTCAAAATTGTGATAAAAAGGCGATGGAAGAGAGACAGGCCATCCTAACACTTGTGTTGTAATGCAAGTCTTTTCTACAGAGAAGAAAGTGAGTACAGTTTCTGAGAGTCAAACGCGATAAGCGGCTCACAGGACAACAGCTTCAAGCACAGCTTATAGTGGTTGTAGGAAGCCTGCCTCAGTTTCCACTGTGAAGAGAAGACTTCGAGTTGCAGCAAGAAAGCCATTGCTAAGACATCAGAAGGCCTTGGATATGAAACACTGCCAATGGACTTTTGAAGACTGGAACAATGTGTCATCTTAGGAAATCTTTGGTTCATCACGCAAGATTTTCTTACGCCCTTAAGTAGGGGAAAGGATGGTTTCTCAGTGTGTGACATCAACTGTCAAACATGGAGGAGGACGAGTGATGATCTGGAGCTGTTTTGTGGATCCAGGGTCGGTGTACAGAGGGACAGGCCGTCTGAGTGGGTTCAGCTGTTATATCTCGTACTTTGGCTACTTTGATGAGTCAAACCTTTAGAATACATTTTGGTTTATAATTTAATTCCATGATTTATTTATTTATTTTTACCTTCAATTGTTTACTTTTCAATGTTTTCATTTCAGAATACAATGAGACAATAAACTGCATAAATTACAATTAAAAAATGAATTTTGGGGTGTATTGGGGTGTATCTCCCACAAAAAAAAAAAAAACAGCATGGTTTCTCTGTTGTGTGTACAAGTTATTTTCTGCTCCAGATTAACAGCAGGAAGGCAAACATCAGCCAAATTAAACCAGTTATTGTGTGACAGCCTTCACCAAGTAAAGCATAAATAGCATTGAGACTCACGAGACACTATGCTCTGCACATGTCCCAGTTATGGACATTAGCTCGGCAGTATTTTTTGTGTCTGTCTAGATCTACAGTACATATTTGCTGACGTTTTTGTAGCATGCCATACATACTTTTAAGACACCCTTCTGTAAGCAGCCAACAAAGACGGCATTAGATATGGTTGTAAAAGACAAACTGCTGTTGTCGAATCTAAATGTTTAGCTTTATTCATAGCTGATCTAAATCTAGCACACAGGAATCTACAGAATCTAGTGTATTAAAGAAAGTTAGGGATAGTGTGAGTCCATGTAAGGTGAAGGCACTGATAAAAACCTGACATTTTTTACAATCCTGTTGCTATAACACATTTGATTTGTTTGCTTTAGCAGCTAATGGACTGACATTTGGTGATTAAACAGGAGCAGAGTTTAGACTCCTAAGACTCTCCCACTATCTCTGAACTCTTCATTGCTCCTGAGAGAATGATAGCTCGACCTGGCGCGGGAGGGAGGGCTAATATCGTCCAGCTGGAGTTTGGCAGCGGTCATGAAGCCTCCATATGCCCAGCAGATAGGGTGACCTCCCTATTTACACAGACTCCACTATCTCTGTGAATGAAGAAAGTGGACAGGAAAGTGCAGACAAAGCAGCAACAAAACAAAGGAATTGCATTTGAATGGTTCCAATGCAGATAAGAACAATTTCCAAAAAGGGCAAAAAAAAATTACTCTATATACAGTAAATATTTTCTTTCCTAAGTAAGATAAATGACCGTTTTAATCCCATTAAAATGTTACAACAAATCTTCTTAATCTTTTTATAATGTGGCAACCTAAATTAATCTACTCTTTCCTCCTGACTGAATGCTAGTTCAGGTTTTACGCATGCTCAGTGTCTTTATTTCTGCTACCTTTAATCACCTGTTGGCAGATTCCATGGGTGACACCTCACTTTGTTAGTTCATATAAATATAAATATGATCAATAGTTTAATTTGTAGAATACGCAAATACATTTTGGGTCCCGGACGGCTCATTTGCCCAATGCCATTCCGTTCTCTCTCACCCTGTTTCTTGTCCACTGTTCAAACTATCAAGAACGGCAAAAAAATGTTTTTCTTAAGATAACTTTATCAAACATTTACCAAGCAAACAGGACTTTATTGCATCATTCAAAGTCAAATCACATGTTTCTGGAGCAAGTCACAAACAACTGTACTGTATATTTATTTTCCAGAACAATGACTGTTTGCTCCAGAGACAACAGCTTCTCTGTGATACTTCAGACGCTATGGGCGCAAAGAAATCAAACCACGTCATTGTCTGACAGAAAATGTTTCAGGCCATAAGACAAAAAGACAAAATCTCTTTAATTTTAGTGCTAATAGCTTAAAGGCAATTGGCTTAAAGCTCGATGGCTGTGACGCCTGAAAGCAGCAGGCTTTTTTTCAATGTGTGCATATTGGTAAAAAGCACTTCACTGGTTCATATGAGTTATACTGACCCTGCAGGAAGATAGACAAAGAGAATATAAAAGCACCCTACATGTTAACGACTCATTAGGTCACAATACAAACTATTTGAGAATGGGACAATAATCTCTGGGGAAAAACAGGCAGGTCCAATGCTAATAAATGGCAAACCCAACCACATTACAGGGATTTGTTTAATACATTTAGCAAAGAAAACCGACCTTGGCGCTATTAACACCTCCATAAATGCCCATTGACCCTGAACCCAACCACACACTTGCACAATAGGCATTAGGCTGTCAAAGTCTCACTTAGTCAACATGCTAATGCTAAGCGCTCCAGTGCTTGAATTATTAGCAGCTGGACTGAGTTAAAAGAGAGATGAGCTTGAACACAGACCCTGACAACACTCAATGAGTGGCCTTGTGTTTAGCCATTCAGGGCTGCAAAGGGGTTACGATCCCTAAGTGACCACAGGGTCAAAGGTCACGACCAACACGTCTCGATTAGAAAAAGAAGAAGCCATTAAGTGGCTGCTCAGTCTAAAGGGAGAACTTGTTGAACAAGACGATGAGTTATTTGGGTGAGCAGAATAAACGGACATGATGATGTAATACCTGGCCTAGATTTGATAAATAATACAACTTTAAACAACAACACAACAAGGATCCTTGACGAGGTGACAGCCTCTTTCTTGAGATTCTAAGAACAAATCAAGGCCAAACTCATACATAACTTTAGACGTCACATTCAGACTTTTTCCAGGTATGCCTCAGAGCAGGAATATTATGTTGTCTAATAACTTGTAAACAATCTCCCCAAAGAAATCCCTAAAAGCATATGAACTGTAACTTCTGTGTCAGATGTAAGAAGGTGCCTGAAGGACAGTGTACAGGTTAAGAGGGTCCTCGAAACTGTTGTGTCATCAAGAAGTGCTATCTATACTGACACCAGTCAGAAAAAAAAGATCAGACAGGTTTTTTCAATTAATTATTAATTATCAAATACATCTATCTAGGGTATATAAAAATATACATCTTAACATTTGGTTTCCTCATTTACAATGCAAACAATTTTCTATTACTTTGCCTTTTTAGTAAATATACGTAGACTAAAGCTAAATGAATCTTGCCTGCAACTATTGTGAATCACACTTAAGACTTGTGACTTGCCTGAAAGGGGGTTTTATTAGAAAGATAAGAATCCTTGTAAATATGTTGAATCTGCTGTGCTGTTGGCTGATCATGCTGAATCATTTGCCTCTGATAAAGAAAACCTCTGTGAGTGAATGTTCTTTTCCAGTCTGTCTATCGTGTGGTTTGCAGAGCTCAGTAAAAGTACTGTTGTATGAAATGGGTCTGAAATTAAAATCATCACTCTAATGGTTAGTGTGTTTTCTTTGTAATGATATAACCCACAACAAACTGCACAACTGCACAATTGTGACTGAAAACCACATGGTAATGCAGACATTTGTTTTTGGATTAATTAAACTGATATCCTCTAGAGTCCTGAAAAACAGCAGACACAGGAAATGAAGGCCCACTGGGAGTAAACAATCCAAATACCACAAGATCAGGCACCCCAAGAGGCAACTAAGTCGCCAGAGATGAGACCACTTTAATGGGGCACTAAAACATGTTCTGAGTACCCATCTGGAAAAGATTCAAGTGGAATGCAGTTTCCTCACAAGTAATGGCCAGTGACAAGATGTCACGCCAAAAATGGATGGCATTTTTAAGACCAACAATCGCATTGTGACTAAAAACAGGTAGCGTTGGTTTAAATGGCAGAAAGTCTGAGGCACATTTAAACATCATCAATTAATGCTCTTCATAAAGATCTCAAGGTAATGCAATTTCATCACCATAGACTGACTGCAATAGCCTTCTGGGGTTGCAAATGCTAACTCTGACCTATCTGAGTGTAAAACAAGGAATCTGGGCTTAAATGGTTCGACAAAGAGCAGCAGAAAACAGGGTTAGTCCGTGGTTGTTGCTATGTTTTGTTATTGACAATTTAATAACAGAATTCCTGTACAGTTTGTCAGGAACAGAGTCATTCTCCTTTGTTCTTGTTGCATGTAAAAGACAGGTTTTATTAAGCTTTATTCACTCAAGATTTACTGTAATTTCTTCTTTTTGCGCTAGAATCTATGTGACAATAGAAGCCCCGAACATGTCAAAATAGAAGGGACACAATTGAGAGCAGTTACATGCACCTGAGTATCACGGTTTTGATCAGGTTTTAAGGAATCCGTTTCTGTCTTTGCGCATGTAAACACCATATTCTGATTTCAGACACCGAGATAAGCCAGTATCTCAGTTTTGAGATACTCAGATACGCTTCCTGGAGAACTCTTTCGGAGAACACTAGGCCACTTTTGTGCTTAACACAGTCCCGATCCTCCGCTGGTCTCTTTAACGAACTGGTCGCCACATGCAACAGCAACCTGCTCTCTGACAATGATAGCTCACTTCAGTCAAAAGTCAGAATTTCTTTTATAATTAACTGAATAAAAACTTACTCACTTTGAGATTTTGGCTACTCTACTTACCTTTGTTCATGTCTTTATATGTCCATGCATTTGCCCACATCACAAGTGCAGAAGCATGAATATGCATATCAAGCAGGACTTCTTTGTTCAATGAGTTGCAGTCTCTTTTAACAGAACACATCTTCTAACACAGCAGCTCCAATCGACCAGGAGTATTGATTCAGACTAGTGACACAGTTCCTCGTGCTAATCAAGCAAGCTCTGTCTTTGCCAACAAAGCACTCGCTCCCTTTGTGCTGACCGAAGGAGTGAAGGTGTACAAGTCGACCGGCCTGAAATTCTGCAGTGTAAATCAGACGTTCTCAAGCACCCAGGCCGGAAAGAAAAATCCACAATGTGTGCAAATATTTGTCCACTCCATTTTGGGAATCCTAAGCTGTGCCAAATCGATGAGGTCTGTGAGTGTCGGCTCTGCGTAAATCTGATCTCCATCCCTGAGTGATGTCAATGGACACTTGAAATAGCAGACTGCACGGTTCCAGCTCAGTATCTGCCGTTTTGACTCGGTGATGAGAGTTAGCGGAGGCTATGTGCTGAATAAGGGGATATGTGCCTTTCCTGGCATTGAGAAGTCAAGAGGGTGGCTCAAGAGTACTACGTTTTTAGAAGAACTTTCAGGCCTTCTGTTCAAGAAATGGTAATTTAACAAGTCCACTTAGGCACTAATGGTGAAATTGGTCTGTAGCTGTTAACTTCTGGTAACACAATAGACAAAATATTTAAGCTATACTGTTTCCTGGATGTCAAGCTTCTGACTTTAAAAACATGTTTATTTCATTTAGCAGATCTTAAACTGAAGTCAAAAGATCTACTGAGTGAGTTCATATGTTAAAAAGAGAAAGTGAGGTAAAAGACTGAAGAACAAGAAGAAGAAGAAGAAGAAGAAGAAGAAGAAGAAGAAGAAGGAGAAGAAGAAGAAGAAGAAGAAGAAGAAGAAGAAGAAGAAGAAGAAGAAGAAGAAGAAGAAGAAGAAGAAGAAGAAGAAGAAGAAGAAGAAGAAGAAGAAGAAGAAGAAGAAGGAGAAGGAGAAGAAGAAGAAGCGGGAGCCCTGTAGACAAGCAAAGTAAACAACTTCAGCGTGAGCTTGGTGGAGTCACTGGGTTTAGCAAAACATTCCAGAGTCTTCGAGACAAGCGCGCTTGTGAGTGCACGGGGGCAGAAACAAGGAGGCTTTAAATCACTGAACAGGAACGCCGTTGAAGGACTCCAATTCAATCATAAATGTCGAGAGAGAGTTCACCTTCACACACCAACATGTCAAGTTGAGGGACAGCTCTATCACAGCAGGACAATCAGGACAAATGACCGGGCAAACCTCAGGAAGTTGGAGCGGACAATATAGAATATTGAATATTCTTAAATATGCTTGAATATATAGAATACAAAATATAGGATTATGTAATTACAAACATGGGAAACATACACACTGCATGGCAATATTAGATACATGCAGGTAAAATATCAATATCAAAGGACTTATAGAAACACCATGTAACATTTTAGTATTAATTTGCATTTTGTGTACAGACGTATGGTAAGAACTTTGGAAAAGAATTACAACAAGACAAGCTTCCTTTGATTGATGTGTTTTTGGAACCTGCAGTGATAGAAAAAACAAAAACACAAATAGCGGATGGTGAGACAATATGTTCTTGGCCCAAATCCCACAGTCATGTCTAGTCCCGTACCAGGCTAATCTTATAGAGAACGCATGCATGCTTAACCATTGACTCAGTTTATATATGCTTTGAGGTATTTGCTGAGAATCAAACACACAAATACATGCACAAACAGCTTTTTACCCTATCATTTCAGTGCAAGTTTGATCCATTAGTTGCACATGGGCATTAATAAAAAACAATGTTTGTGGCCTACTTTGTGAAATGCCCACTGACACTGGTGAGATGCAGGACATACAGTAGACAGAGCAGTGAGAAACGACCGTATGATAAAACATCACAACAAACTGCTGTGGGAAAAGGAAACAGGATATCAGCCTGTGGTCTCAAGCTATTTTGGAAATTCTCTTTTTATGGTTTGAAATGTGCCGTGAGAGATAATAAAACCCAATCACGCATGAAACACATGTTGAACCAAAACCACAAACTCGTTGATTGTTTTGCACTACAGCTGTTTGCCACAACAAACAGCTGGTTAAAACCTAACAGCAATGTAAGCAACTGGAAATTATCAAGCAGAAAATGTCCCTTGCTGGATTAAGTAGCAAAATCTTTGTCCATTCTTTGGGTGAAAGTGACTTGTAGAAGCTAATTTGTTACATGGTTGCCTGCTGTGTTTCCATTCAGAGAGACCTTTGCTGATGACACATTACTTAGCCCCATTCTGACTTCCTCTTTGGTTGTCTCTGAAGCGTGAAATGGCCCCTCTGGGTCCTGTAGGGCCACAATGGACCCTGGACATCTGTGTGGGTGAGCAGTTGGCAGGACAGGAGTAGACCGGAACATGTGTATGGAACTCCTACCGGTCCACCTTTAAGACTCACACAAAAGCCTAATAGTTACTTAACAATAACACACTTGTGCTCAAGTAGTGGCACACATCTAAAACTATTATACGTTTGGCAATCTTAGTTATCTAAACATTTTATTTATTTTTATTTTTTTAATCTAATGTGGTTTAACTGTAAGATATCATCATTCCAGTGTCTCTTATCAACATATACATGCAAGATTATGTTTGTTGCTATCTGCTCGTGTCCTTCGGTCAGTGTCAGTTAAGACTTGTCCTAAATCCTATAATTAGTGACACAGTGGATTTTAGGTTAAATTTCTGGAAAAAGGCTGGAAAAAGGCCTATCACAAAGTTATATAATTAAATAAGTCAAACAAGAAAATGCAACTGAATCAAAACTTTGATCCACAGCCACTCTTTGCCACACATTGCCAGACGATTTATGCCTGACCAGAATTATATTAACTCAATAAGTCTTTCAGCGTCTGTGTTTCAGTATAGCAAAGGAAAAAGCTCAGTCAATGTTAGGTAATGGATTTAGCCCGGTAGCACTATAGTCAGCATTAGTCACTAATTGAGCCGTCCAAGTACCAGGCAGAAGTGGGGTAAAGCTTCAGAAAAATACTCATGTTTACTTCATCAGAGAAGTGTTGAGACTTAATAATCATAATAATAAACTTATATCCTGGCCACGGAAAACATCTTAATGTGAAAGCTGCATAAATTAGCACATACGTATGTCCGAAAAAAAAAAAAAAAGTTAAAGTAATTTTTGGGCTGAGCGATGCTGACATAATTCTCAGTGTAGTTACTCTACACTGTGCTGAGAGCTGAGCCGTCTGCTCCTTATATAAGTGCTGACACCACTGCATCTAAATGGCAGACATCTTTTAGCATGGAAACTATGATCCACTAGCCGCTCTAAACTCTCCTCCTCCTAGACTGCTTTCTCTGGATCACAGCAGTCAAGAGCAGTAAAGTGTGTCAATTTGTAAAATCTCCAAACTCGCAGATACATAACCCAAATTGTAAATACCACATGTGGATCACAACATCCAAAGGAGTGAGGTAATGATATGCACCAGAAGCATTTGGCTCTCAGGTTGTCATTCAACATGTCATTTCATTTACATCCAGGTATTCTTTGACCTCTTTCAGCTGTGTTCACAGTTTTTACAGTATCATTTACTGTCATGTTGGAATTTCATACTTTTGCCCTCAAGGATGCATTGTGTAAAATACAAGCTATAAGCTGGTGGTTATCAGCCCCTTTACAGTTTCCATTCATGCACCTCCACTGCCCAAGGGAGTTGTGTATGGAAAGAGGGCTGTGATTTATACGGGCTTCTTCAGACAATAGTCTGATGAAGCAGTGATCTTTTACTTGACGTATCCAATTGACAGAGTGCACAATGATCTGAGTGACAGCTTGGCTTTGTCAGAGCATTAACTGTCTTATCTGCTGTATGTTACTGCCTTGAGCTGTAAACATGCACAAATATGTAAACATTTGGTGACATGAAAAATGTCAACAAGGCTATCAGCTTGCAGGATGCTTGATATTGCTCAGCAGAGTCCTTAAGAGTATGCCACAATTGTTATTAGCTAATGCTCATGCATCAAGTGGGCATACAGATATAATAGATTGACAATCCATTAAGCTTTCACAAGTACTTAATGGATTGTCAGCAACACAATGTATGACTCAGGTCATAATGTGCATTTCACATTTTGTAAAACAAAACCATAAAATACGTTATGTGTAATAGGCCATAATTCCTTGACCCACTTTTAACTGTTCACTCTTTCATGTAGGACAGTGAGCAACAGCCTGAAACATCTCAACAGTGTTAAATATTTATTACCTGGTGTGCTCTACTTTAATGGAGAGGTGAGGCCACAGGGCATTGACCTGAGGTTTTAAAGGTGCAGCCCTCTCTGCCTTTGAAGAGACACACATCCGCAACAGTACACACATTAGGTTGTGCAGAGGAAGCCTCATTTAGTGAAATGTTTAGTGCTCAAGCATGATGCCTGATAATATTTTATCAACGCTGAGTTGATCTGTAGATGACAGGCATCTGCAGTCAGCATTCCTTAAGTGCAGTTCACATAGGCTGCTCTTGTAAGATATCATCTGTATTATTTAAGAGCTGCAGAAGCTTTAGCTTGGGAGTTACAACACTGTTCTAATGGATTCTGTTCTGCGTGGGCACAATCCCCTCATTAGTTATACATGGGCCAAATCGGGAACTCAAGCAAGTGTGGTGGAAACAGGTATGAGGGGTCGCTTCATTCATAAAGATTTAAACACACACAGATGAACACCTAACAGTGAACAAAATAAAGTCATTTGTAGGTAACATATCTAAAAATGTGATAATGGTAATCTAAGGAATGCAGATGACACAATGATAACAGATATTTAATGAAGGTCTACAAATGCTGTCTAGTCTATCAGGAGCATAGGTCTTTTCACCTTGCAGCTCTTCTGTATCTGTCCATCTCTGAGCCAATGACTATGCAGTTTTCAAATCCTGTTGTGCACTAAGACCAAAACACCTCTAACCTATGCATTTGAATAAAATACAGTAGGATATAAAAAAGACACAAACAGTGGCCACAAACACCTGCAGACCCACACCTGCCATAATAAGACACTGTCCACTCACCTGACAGCCGACTCTCTCTGCCAGTCCTGCTGAGCATGTCAAGGGCTCTGGAGGTTGAGGACCTGATGTGGTCACTGAAGGATCTCTGCAGCAGTAGCAGCCTCATGGAATGAGACATGCCACTAACAGCCAAACCCTACTGTCACTGGATTGAAACTAGACCTGGACTCTTATTTGGTCTCTGTCCTTTTTTTCCCTATATCACCAAAATAAATCCATAAAAATGTAGCCTCACAAACTAAATGACTCATGAAAAGATAACATAATTCTGGTTCTGTCCAATCCTCTGTATCGGTCTTGGTTCTGCTTCTTGTACTGATCTGTTCTCTCCTGCTCTGAGCTGTACACTCCCATCTGCTGCACCAAGCATCAGTGCAGTAACTCCTGGGACACATCCAGCCAGTGCTGCAATGCTCTCATATTCTATTCTGTCAGTGTGTGTGTGTGTGTGTGTGTGTGTGTGTGTGTGTGTGTGTGTGTGTGCACGTGTTAGTAAGTGCTTTACTTAGGCACTCAAGAATTCTCTGTGAATTCTTGAGTGCTTCAAGATCACGACAAGCATCTCCTTTAACTTGCATCTTTTTACATTTCTGCTTCTTTATGCGTTTTATGTTGCCTGCTCCTGCTTGCAGCTGCCCAGCCCTGTCTCAACACATCAGCATCAGCATCTGTTAAGCAACCCACTGCTCAGGGACTTCCACCTGCCCTTGGTTCTCACAGAGGACTACAAAAATACTATGTGAGATGATAATTTAGTTAATCTAATAACAACAAAACTTGTGCTGATCCCTGTACATAACAGCATGGAAGAATTATTACCCTGACATTGTGATTAAGCCCAGCTTTAATGTGCCACAAAAACCTTTTAGTGTTTCCCCACATCTAATAATTGCTTTCATCAACAACTCTGGAGTGGAAAATGGTCCAAGACATAAAATTACTTTATTCTAAAAACATTATGTTGTAAAGAGAACAGCCGCACATACAAAACAACAAATAATTGAGAATTGTACTGTTTGTACTGTAAACTTTATGTAATAGAAGTTAAGCTACTAAAATTGGCAAATCCAACACAATGGAATCCATTACTTCAACATTCAGCGAGCTGATCGAATAAAGCTGGGTTAGCCTCAGTAAGCAACAAGAACTCTCCAGAGTTTTCAAAGAAGATTAGTCATCAGCTACAGGGAAATAAAAACACACACACACAAAAACCTTTACAATCACTGTGGGGTGGTACTGCATCGCAGTTTTTACAGATGCAGTTTAAAGAGTTGTAGTGAAAAAGACCAATTGAATTTTAAATGTAATACATTTTTATTCTGCCTCAAAGGGTAATGAAGTCTTTAAGGAGCTTCAACTGATATGACAAACTAAATCAATACCATGGTTGTGTCTAAAACACTTATGTTGTAATGTGCAGCATGAAAAACAGACTAAAATGTTTTTTTGCTTTTTCTTACATACATTTCTGTAGCACAATAGAAAATGTGTGTCTATATTCATTACAGTTGTGTTTTTTCATTGTTTTGTTTTATACTTGCCTCATTGCGGCACTCCTCAACCCAAACCGACCCATAAGACAAGACAACACATTTATTTTTGTATAGTCCAATATCACAACAACAGCTGCCTCAAAGGGCTTAACAGACTGCACTAGACAACATCCCCTGTCCTTAGACCCTCCATCAGGATAACTCCAAAAAAGAACCGCTGTCTATAAGGACATATACACTTTCTCAGTTTTATTGGTGGCCACTGGCCATTACTTCCTTATTGACAAGTTGTGTAGGCCAATGGGAGAGCTCCTTTTTCCAGAAGTGAGCATGTGACTGGCCAAAACAAATTGATTGGCCAAGGATATAATGAACTCCTTAATAATAAAGCTGAGATGACATTTAAGGTCAATTGATTCCAATTACAATATGTGATTACGTGATTAAACTATAAAAATGCCTTAATATTAAAGGTGCAATTTTATATTTGGACATTTTTTTACTAATGTGTCATCCGACAACTGCAATGGATGATCGTTTATTACTTGACTCACTTGACTTGAGAGCGTTGACATCTGTAGCCAGTGGAATAGTACGTGATTTTAGACACAGTCATTGTTGCATATCAAGACATTGTACCAAATGTGTATAATTGTGCATATTATAGTGGTAGAATGTGCAGCACAGGTATGTGTGGTTCAAATGGTTCCACTCAAAACTAAAAGTATGCACAATTCTTCCAAAGTGAAGGGAATGTACTCAGTGTGCATTAGTGCTCCTTGCTGATATTGTGCCCATCATGGCCAATTGATTTTATGACTTTCTGTGGATTGCATAGAAAGATAAGAGTGAATTCCTTCATGCACCTCTGCCTTTTTACGAACTTTAAGTGTTCGCTTTTCCAATGACCTTTTGCCTTGGATTAGGAGAAAACAAACCAACTGGCCAGTTCATCGCACACAGGGATATCTGACTCACATTATTTTTAACCGTGCCTTTATGTGCGTGCCTCTGCACAGATTTAAACCAACTGGGTCAAGTGTATTTTCACTGTCTGCTGTACACCTGTGAGAAGCCAGGAATACACAGACTGCAACTTGGACATGCACAAGAAATGTCCTAAAGGGGAGTGAGGAGGGGGTAGTTAGAAAGAGAAAACAATAGAGTTTCCATAACACAGGAAGGAACGACTTACCAAATAGCCCCTTCCCATGATACAAGCCAGGAGTTGGGGCCTACAACTAAATCCCCTGAACAGATACAGCGTACCTGCCAGCATGCTGACCTAGAATTGCAGACAGGGTAGTAGAAAAACAAGGGGGCGGACTGTATAGCTGGAAAGGCTTCAAACAATATATACTATAAACAGTATCTGAACGTCTATCCTCCAAATGGCTGTGAAAACAATGCTCTCTATACATGATTCTTTACGACGCATCCAAATAAGTGTCAGTATGCTGAAATATGTATGTCTGGGTGTGCCTGAGTGTGACTGTAATTGTCTGCAGGTCCCTTTGATGTGACCATCCAATCCCATTTTAAAGGTCCACTCCTTTCCTTAATGTGTATTCTGGTATCATCAAAGTCAATAGACAATAAGACTATTGACTGTAAATGGACAATCAGTCTCAGGGTAGGACAGCTAACATTTGGAATATACAGTATATATAGTTCTTTTCCACCTACTAGGCACTCAAAGCACTTCACATCAAACACAAGGACACAACGGCAGTATATACCGCCAACCTTTTGCTTATAGAATGATCGGTCTCTACAACTGAGCCACTGCGCCACACATTTAAGTTGTGTGTGTCTGAGTGACACCATATTTGCTAACATATTCTGTACAGATTTGGTATGAGCATTTAAGAGGTTTCTAGCAAATTTCTACAACAATCTAAATGTTTTTATAGGTTTATTAATAAAACGATATGTTGCAACATCCAATGCCAGGTCAGCAATTCTATCAGTTATAAAGTATCATCTGGATATATTATGAAGCACAATTTAACAAACGTGGCACACTTTTAGCATGGTTAGATCACCATGGTTACATACACCGTGAAGCTGACCTGTCAGGTATGCTGACAAGGTTTGTCTCTGGTTGAATCTGGTAAAGACAGACGTTTTTCTGATGATATTTTTCAGATTTGATTCTGTTTTGAGAGTTGCACTCATCTACAATATTTAAATATTGTATTATAGTTGCTCACTTTACTCAGTTCACCAATATGAGTGTTATCATGGTCAGTACAGAAATAATATTAATGGAAATGAGCACGTCAATTTAAAGACTAGCGTCAATTACGCTTTTGTCATTTTATTTTTACAGCTTTAAGAATTGATTAGTTGGTGCTTTTGTGTTGAACAAACTGGTCCGTTTTTACTCATAAAGTGTGACGCATGATTTTTTTTTTTTGCATGCTATTGCTACAAACTCATTCTTTAAAACAAATTTAATTGAATGAAATTTATTAACCGTTATGATGATAAATTAAATTAAATTAAAGCAAACAGTTATGGAGCCCTTAAAGTAGACCACTGCTTTGATATGTGTATATTTAATGGCTTAGCAAACACATAGTTACAACTTCAATGGGAATTGTGCTAACAAACAGCACACTGACCTATTTTCTAATATGAGCCATACCTCTGTTTAATGTATATATAGAAACGGTGATGAAACAGAGTGGGTAAAAAAAAGCTGTAAAAAAGAAGCCAAGGTAAGGCATCTTTCTATGCAATAGGAGAGTTTTTTGTTGTTGTAACCCTGGGAGCCAAGTGAGCTGACTTCCTGTTGTAAATTCCCCCTTCATGCAGCGGTTTCCTGTTCGGAGCGCCATGGCTGAGAAGACGGGTGTAAAAAATAGCTCCCATGATTCACAGCTAATAGAGCAGTAACAAAACTAACAGTGGAATTAGAAGATAAATGACACATTATTAGCGACTAATGAAATTAGATTTACGGTCAATGTATTTAGAGGTGTGAAGTACAAATGCATCTGGTGCTTTGGTTCAGCCTCTGCGCAGGATGCTGGATGGAGAAGGAGTCAAACTGGAGTGGATAGGAGGGGCGTGGGTGTTGAGGCTGGCATAAGGCTGACGCTTGAAGCCAGGAATGTGACCTTGCTCAAACATAACACAACTTTTGCACTGTCTATGAAAGGGTGGTAGAAAAATAAGAAGAGGTAGAAAAAGCAAAACCAATCAAAGAGCAGGAGCAAGTTACAGAAAAACAAACATCAGTCTGATTTATTATTGACTTAGCGTTAGGCAAAGGATCTTCATTGCATCTGTCAAATCACAGATGATAGATAAGAGGGATGTGTTCCAGGACTATTTAGCTGCAGGGGATTGGTTAGAGGAAATGAAGTCAGATTTGTTTTTATAGGATAACATAGCATTCAGGCAGACACTAAGACTTTTTAAAATGTGTAACTCTAATGTGATTTATCATGGAATCTCCAGGTCAGTGCTTAGGTCAAGTATAATCATGAATCAGACACAAACAGCTGCTTATCAAATATAATTCTCTTTGAAACACAACGAGAGGAAACTGTGAATAAAAGGAATTTTTTCCAGACAGACAAGTATCAAGAGGTCAGATATTTACAAGAACTCCTCAAACGAATAAATAAAATTACCCTCCCATACTGAACATCACAGCCACTTCCTCTTTGCTCAGCTTTCCTTTCCTTCCAGTTTAACCCATGGGTGAGGCGCAGACTATGAGTCAAGGTAACAGGTCAGGATTTAACCCCGCTGCTTGGAAAGCTATCATTGTTTTTGGTTTATAAATTCCCATTGGTTTATATTTAGATCAGGAAGGCACAGCGTGGAATCTTTAATCCAACAGTTAGTATCTTAAAAAAGAAACCATTCTCGGAACCATTCTAAACAAGTCTACTTCCTCCATATTCAAGGCTTTAAAATCAGAAATCAGCATTTTTGATTGCTGTGTGGTTTGTGTTGCATACATTCTCATGTCATTCGCAGTCAAAAATAGTTTTTATACATGTATATGTTTTGGCCTTTATGCCTTTATTTGATAAGACAGTACTGTAGATTGACAGGAAACAGGGTGAGAGAGAAGGGAATAACGACCCGTGGGAGATTTAAAACCCAGGTCCACCTGCCTATTTGGCATGTGCGCTACCAACTCAGCATCCAAACTTGAACTGGACCGTGGACAAATCAAAAACAAGCAAAAGCCACAACGTTAGCAATTAATGGCTAATGATGCTAAAAGCCAATAAAGAACTGTCAGATGTGAGAGTTCATTGGCCTGTGTTTTGGCCAAAATCTGTATTGTATTGAACAGAACCAGAAGCTATTCAATTTGGTTTAATTATAAAGTGCAAATGTTTTGAATCAAAATAAAAATGTACGTGTTTGTGTGTGTTAAACCCACTATTCTCATTTATGAAAAAACACTTCATCCATTGTACATTTATCATATTTCATGCATGATTTCCACACCAAGCACTGATAAGAACAGTTACATAAACTATATGCCTGCCTGACTTTATTGCCTTAAATAGCATCCTGTTGTGAGGTCCTTTATCACCATCCCCTTGCGTTTTTACTGCGAGGGCAATAAAAACACAAACTGCAACTAACGTCACAGAGCAGCCACATAGTACAGGTCTAACAGCGGGCTGTCACTTCTAATGATGCTGCAGGTGGACACATCCTCTTTTGTGCACAGGAAGCCATGACACGGGCCACTCGTGAAGGTACAGCCAGCACTGCAGGGAAGTCATCAAGCATGCGATTACTGGACTTGGCCACTGGAAACTTCTTCATGATCAATGATGTGCTTCGGCTGTGGCCCCGATAGTAAATTTAACAAATGAATGAGTGGTCTTTCATGGCGCTGCGGCAGGAGCCTTCAGGGCACTGCTTGTGATGTAACACTGTCACAAATGTGTCATTCAAAGGGGCTTAAATGGTGGAGATACAGAGGGGGCTTTGAAGTGTCACAATGAACACTGGGTTTTTTGCGCTTCATCAAGTCCCCCCAAAACTGAGCCAACTTTTTATCATTCCCCACCCCCTACAGAGTTCTGGCTTGTGTCAAACAGACGCAGCCTTAGAGGTTATATAACTTGCTTATGGGAAGTCAAGACTAATTTAAAATGAAGAAAAATGACCACAAATGCTTAACCACTTTGAAGTTGCCACTGTGCATTTTTGCAGCCTTTACTCCGACTGTAAAAGACATGGGGAGTTCCTTTTTTTGCCAAAAGGTACTGAGAGCAAACACAACGACAGCTCCTGCACAGTTCCCATGAAAGGTTTTCAGCGAGAAGTGGTAATTAGAGGGAGAGACAGGGGGAGCGTGAGGAGTCCCAGCAGGCTCTGGGGCTGCAGGAGGTACTATGAAAGCCTTGTCTGCATCCAACCACCTCGCTCGTATTGTTTACTATTGGACTGACGACACAGGGGGGTGTTTAATGAACACTGATCTCCTGCCGCTCGTCTGAAAGTAGGTCCGTCCATCCATAGTTCCCAGATGAGCTTGTGCATTACTGACAGACTGCTGACAGCGAGGTCATAGCCAGAATGGAGGGAGCAGTCACCGCAAATTGAGGTTTCTGTTGAGATTGATTAATAATAACCAGTGATAAAGGAATGACAGCGGGCAGTGACGCGACATGTCGACGCAGAACAGGCATTTTATCTGGTGACAACCTTACACATGGAGAACTGTTGATGTGTTGAGCAAATAATGCCTGTTATGCAACAGCGATGTATGGCTTTACAGATATACACTAAACATGGATAAGTCAAGGATCTTATCTAGTCTTCAATCCAACAGCCCATAAAACCAGAGCCTGTGCTCCTCTAGCTTCATTCCTCTTCCTCCTCAACCCTCTCATTGCCCAAGTCATGAACACCGCACAGGGATATTAGGTTTGTAAACTCCAAAATGCCATGCCAGAAAATATTTTCTTTACAGCTGACCACATTTTGTGTGTGAAGTCAATACAGACAAGAATATAACATACAAGAGCTGTTACTCACCAGCTTTCTCTTTCTCCGATATGGGGTTGCTCTGTAAAAGAAAAACAAAAAGAAATATGGTAACTGATTGATAAAGTTCAATTTATTTTAGTATTTTTCTTTTTTTCAGAAATTCCTTTCATTCATTTCTTATTTTCCTGTGTGTGTGGTTGTTAGCATGTGGGCAGCAGTCAGTTGGAATGCAAAGGTCTTTCTTGACTCTGACTTTTGACCCCTGGGTTCATTAACTGACCTCCATAACCTGACCTGGTTTAATACACATTCTCCAAGAGCAAATCTAAAGCTGTGTCTTGATTCTGTGGTCAAAACAACAGCCTTCACTTTGTGCAAAATAAAAAAAAAGGCATGATTATTTTTATTAATTTTAAAAAGAGTCCTCTGGCCTAGTGCTTCTCAAATATCAAGAGAGTTCTCGTGCTTTATGACACAAGTCCTGTGAGCACAATGGCTGCTTGTATAGATGGTTTGTTGCTCAGCAGTTCGCTGATTAATGCTGGATAATGTGTTGTCTTGGTCCCAATCTGTCTCCACAAGATTTCAGAAGTCTGTGTGGCTGAACCATCTGCAGATATTAACTTTATCTGAACATCCACATTTCTTCCTCCCTGTGGCTCATATGTGTTTGACCAAATGTGTGAACATGACCATGCATATGTCAAATGATTGGGGATAATGTGAAAGGAAAGAGATATTCAATCAATTCGTGGGTCACTTCTTAGACATATAGTGGGTAAAACTCCTTTGGAGGACAAATAACTTTACAATTTATTGCTCTGTAATGACCCAAAAAGACACAAGGGAGTATCTCCTCCAGAGACTCCTACTCAGTCCGCATTAGTAAGTCACTTGTACAAACAGAACAACAACAGTGAGCTGAAATCAGATTTATACCCACAGCTGGTTCAGGTGGTACATACAGAAGGCCTGCATATGTCATGGATTTAGATGCTTAGATTTGATTTGTTGAACCTTTTGGAATTGTTTTACTTGTACTATGCAGTACTAGGTTAACAGAAACAGAAAAACAGAAAATTTGAAAAACAAATGTATCTAATAAATGAAGTCTTCATGCAATAATACCACTAATTAAAATTTGTATTAGTCGACCAGCTACACAGCCTAGTCAGACTGTAGCTGGTCTAGGCTCTTTGTGCATGGTCCTCCCTTCTCTGCGCAGTGCTGTCAAAGCAACAGTTGTTTTGCTTTCTGAGTTGACATAAGACAAAGTTAAGTCCAGTTACATAAAACTCAATCAAGCTATGAAAGTAGCATGGATTAAGTGGGCATGACTCAAATTTGTGCCTCTGCAATGTAAATGTAGCTGTGTTAGTTCTGATATAAAGCGACTATTATCTTACCCCAAGCAACCCTGAACAAAAATAGCAGTGGAAAAGAGGGGGATAATTAATCTTTCAAATTGTCTTTACTAGTTTATATACTGTAATGTCCATTTGTGAAAAGCAATCACTCAGAAGAATATGCACAATACGGGAGGTCTCGTTAAACCGTTGTACTAACAAGACATTTTAGTTCAGCAGTGTGCGCCCTATTGTGCAAACACTATACCACGAGATCCTACTAATGACCCATGAAGTCATCTTGACACACTGTAAATCTCACCTTCACAGCGTGCTGTGTTTTTTCTCATAATAGCAATTAGAATTGAATAAATGTGAGTGTGAGCTCTAACAGGAATGTGAATGAATGGGTACCAGTGAGTACCAGTGTTTTCATTGCACCATGGTCACATATTTTCACAGTGTTTTTGTGCATTCCCCTCGGCATGCCTAAGCGCAGGTTGTCCAAGTGTGGGGTAGTCCAGGCCATGTCAGGTGTTCACTGGGGAGCACACAAGTATCAGCTGCCTCATTTACTGCCACTAATTTACTGGAAATGGCTTGTTCAGGGGCACAGGGGGTACGGTATGTATTAGCTTAACACAAATGCCTTTCTCTGTGTGTGTCTCAGAGTGTGTAGTGTTTTTTTTTAATACTATAAAGTGCATAACTTATAGCATAGTAAAAGAAGAACCATAAGGCTTTTTACATTTACTTGATAGAATGATTAGGTTCTGATGTGATGGAGCTGAAGGAATAAACACTGTGTACACTACAAGAAGATACAGAGTAAAAGAAGAACAATGAGTCCAGCTGTTTTTTGTTTAGTTTTCTGTTTGATAACAGGTTTTCTGAATCTAAATGTTTCCCCAAGATTTAAGCAAAAAAACATAAGAAACAGATTTTGTTTCGATGCTGATGGTCACATCTCGGCACAAATAAGCAACCACTTAAATGTTTAAACGTTAAGTGTGACTATGTGCCTTTTCTTTCTGAGCAAGAAAGGCAAACACTCATTCATTCAGTAGCTACAAGCCAAGCATGTAGCTACTGCACAACAAATCCTGATCAGTCTACTATGCCCCCCCCCCACACACACACACCCCCCGCAGCTGCAGTGTGTGACCACCCATGGTCTGTACTTTAGGATTAGGGGGCTCAGGCTATCCCAAACCTCTTTCTCCACCACTTATTGCAAATGGCTAAATTGGTGCAGATGACTCCGGGTCAGGTAAGCTGGCAGCTCCAGCACCAGTTCACAAAGGTAACTGTGTGAAGGAGGAAGAGAGCATGCACTGTCTTACGCCCTTAGAGATGTTATTTAAACCTTATTTCTGTGTTTGTTAGTTTTTTTTTTTTTCTGTACTGGCTTGGACTGACAATGAGCGCACGTGTGTGAAGAAACGTGGGAAACAATTTCATTTTACCCCTCTCGTTAAAAAAAACGTTAATTCAAACACCTCTCCCCCCATACCTTCTCCACATAGTCTCTGCTCCACATTTGAATAGTTTCCATATGTTATAGCTGGAGTGTGTCAACAAGAAGTGATGCAAGAACTTGCGAAATGATGCGTTGGAACATTTCCTGCAGAAGAGGCCTATTAGTGTCCAGATGTTGGATTTAGGAATACAATTGTTAACAAACGCTAGTAATCTGATCTCTAGAGTTAAACATGGAAGTCCATTGTGAATACTGTGTACTAAATACTTGCGTTATGAAGTTAATTAAAAGAGAATGACAGTATTTTACTTTATTTATCTTATTTAACCTTTATTTATCCAGGAAAGTCCCACTGAGATTACAAATCTCTTTTGCAGGGGAGTCCTGGCCCTGTGTGTGTGTGTGGGGGGGGTGTTAGGGGAAACCGGAGCACCCAGAGGAAACCTACAAAGACACGGGGAGAACATGCAGTCTCCACACAGAAAGGATGCCCACACTCAAATACTGGTCTTTGTTTACAGGACCAAGCCAAAGCTACAAGCCTCTGGTTTCATGCGGTAATCTGGTGGGATTTAGTACGGGGCCCTTAGGAGCATAAACTGTGAAATGCTGACTAGCCCTGGAATGCATCACAAGAAACAGTAGTAAGGGAAATCTTTACATTAAAAAAAAGATATATCTAAATTTACAGATTATTAAGAAGTTCTCTGTTTGTACAGATAAAAATACCCTAAATTAAAAAGCACTACAAATTAATATGTAGATGTGTCATTATCATAGAGTTTCTTATATGAAAATGCAAATACAAGAGTCAACATTAACTGTCACCTGTCCACACTGATATAGTTTAATACATGAACTATGGCCCAGACTTAAAGTGGCTACGCCGTATGAGCCCAACTGCACAAACAATACCAGGCTGTCGATTAGCTGCTGACATTTTTGGGAAAGGGAAAGGAGATGTACAAGACCATTTGTGACCTTAGTGCTCATATTTCTGTACAACTTTTATCAATAGGGCCATTGGGTCAGAGTCAGACCATGAAGAAAAGTCATGTACCCAAACTCTAAAGCCTAAAGTCTAACGTGAACACTAACATAATGGCTAATAAAAAAAACACAATCACTTTAAACTAATTGATAAGCAGAATAAATTGTGCATAATATTGGTTGAGGCAACTCAAACTTGAACCTGACCACACATCCTTAAGATGAGTGCTCCAATTAAAACCCTAAGCCAACAAATTGCACCTGGCTGTAAATGCATTCCTGTGTACATGTTTGAGCATCTACAGTGTGAATCAGCGTGTGTGCATTTAGTTTGTTTATTCATCATGTGATTTATGGTGGATCGTTGTCAGCGGGCTGCAGGGGTGTTTCCAGATACCAATATTTTCCAGTCATCTAAAAGATTTACTGTCAACAAGTGCCAGCATCCTGCAACTATTCCCTGTACTATTTACCATCTTCTCTGCGTAAAGGGTATAATGTATGCTTTGCTTCATTAACGCAGCCGTGCCTTGGTACCAGCTAATATTAATAAACAACAGATACACATTGCATTGTCAGTGATTCATAAAAAAATTAAATAAACATCTGTTTTGTAAAAGATTGAAATAGCTTCATTGCCAAATCCCTAAGCTGACAGGGAAATATTGTTTAACAGTTAGGTCAAGATGACGTTTTCATTTTTTTATTTTACAAAGCCCTTATGTGAAGACTTCTCAACAGTAGCCTATAACCTAGAAGACAATGACATGAACACAGTGTGGCCATGACCAGTGCTAATCAAATATCTTCTACAGAATTAGTCTCTAAGCCAAATATGTGGGTGGAATGTAAACATAATTATGCCTGCTACATCAAGTGTTGACTGTTGGCCAAGCACCCAGGAGAGAGAGAGTGCAAATGAAAGTAGTGACGTTTTATTTATTTTTTCAATAGAGAATGACACTGACAAAGGTGTGGTTGGGATAAAGGATGTTTGGGGACTGAGATGCTGCCAAGCCGGAACCAGGAGGAAGGACAGAGCACAGATCTGCTCGCAACGTTAGCACGCAAACCACAGTGATTCTATTGTCCCTAAACAGATAAAGGACTATCTCAGTGCATAGTCAACTGACATGAAAAATGTGTCTGTCTACATGAAATATCTCCAAATACATTACATCTAAAAAAAGAAATATAACCTTTAAGTATGCTTCAGAGATGGAAAACCGATGCTTCCAGGAGTCCTAACAAAAAAAGTCCCGACGCACCAGCAGTGATGTTGTGTTTGAAGTAAGGTCGTTAAGAAGACAGAATACAGATCCAAACATATAGGGTTAAAGTTCACTCTGTTATGGAATGTTGACCATGAAGGTGAGGGTTGATGTATAGTGCGGGCCCTTCTCTTTTAGCATACGCACAAAATGTAAGACACTAGTGTGCTAAATTTAACAGACAGCCCTGCTCTGGGCCTTGTCGAGGACCAGTCAATTAATGCTGCTGGTGGGAACACTGAGTGCTGAAGGTGACTGATATGTTGTTTCCGACTGTAACAAGGAAGGTGGTCAGGGGTCGCAGCCTCCGCCCGTCTTCTGTGGCTTGACACTCCTCCTTAGCCTCTAAAAATAGAGCGGGCTACAAAACAAATGGCTTTCACCACACACAACTAAAGAATACCTGTGACAATGAGCATAAGTTAACTAATAGACCTAGGATTCATCCAAAAGACTACAATGAATGTATAATTTTTATTATACTGAATAATTTAGCCTAATTTTACTACTAAGAATAATGATATAAAGAGAAATAAGAAATATTACAGTTAAAGTGACAATATCTGTCGATAATCCCAATAAAAGCCACCTGTTGTGCCACAACAATGCAAAACAAACAGAGGAGCAAGACAGCTGCTCAACTGACTAAAGAGTATAAACTTCACTCTGGGCAAAGAATAGCATTTCCAGCATAAGAAACAAAAAAAAAAAAACACCTGCTGTGGCACAACATCCTCTCATGTTGGCCCCAGATTTAATGCAAGACTAACAACCACCTGCTGAAGGCTAACAATAGCCTCAGACTAAACTAGCCATGTGCCGAGAATCTGTTCACTTGAACCCAGTGCCTTTAAGTCAAGCGGCAGTAAGTATGCAAACAAATGTCTACCCATCAGTAATAAAGAAAGCTACATCCAGAATTACAACTGAATTTAACCACAGTTAAGATAAAGAAGAAGATAAAGGATATGTGCTTATAACACACTTTTATTTATTTTTTTGTTGTTGTATTTTTAAAGAGTTTGTGTGTGTCTGTGTGTGCCTATGCGTGTTTGTGTGTGTCCATGTGTGTGTGTGTGTGTATTCTATGACAAAACAGGTATTGCCTGTCGACCAGTGACCTAACTGGGTCAGGCCATGACAAACTTAAATCTTGTCTTTGCTCCTTTCCTGAATTATTCATATAAAATGCAAGTGGAAAAAAAATCAGTGGTGGGAGATGTTACATCAGTGTATGTCTAGTGTATGGATCGTAGTGCTACTGTTTAGGCCTATATATTGTCTAGCATGTCCCAGAGAAACGATGCAGCACAAAACTAAGTAGTGTGCCAGACTCACTTTGTTGTTTTGAGCATCTGTTCTCTGTTTATCATGAAAAGCTTTGTATTGTGTCACTAAAAAGATCAAGTGGGTGCCACAACACTTAAAAAATGGGAAAAGAGCTGCACAGTCTTCTACAACTATTAACAAGTGAGAGGCTCTTGAAGAAGCCATCATCCCTTCGGCCTCAATCCATCACTCCACAGGGACCCTACTGTAAAAAGTGACCCACTCTGTGGCTCCAGTTCAATCAACCCAAGGCATACCGCTTTATCTGTGAGGCGGCACAACCGTTTCCTGTCACTACATCACAAGGAAAACTCTCCAGACAGCCAATCTTATTTCCACCTGAACAATCCCAGGACTTTTGAAAACCTACCAGAGAGGCCAGACCCCTGCGTATTGGCCCTTTTCAGTTTGCCCTCATTCTGAAGACAATGGCAAAGCAAGGCTGACAAAGTTGTTAAGTGAGCAAGCAAAGGGGTAAAAAAGCATTTCTCACTTGAAGCATGTCCACCCTCACTCCCCCCATGTTGGCTTTTCACCTCCTAGACCCCCCGACTGACCTCTTTGTTGGGGCAAAAGGATCTACAGCTTTGGAACCAGCTAATTATAGAGTTTTAACGTCTGCTTGGCTGAGGCCTGAGTGATGGGGGACTTTCATACAATTGAGAGATTAACAACAAGTATGTGCACTTTTGAGTGTTTGCTGTTTTCATTGAAACATCTGAACAAATATAACTGATGATAAGCCCTGTCGCAGCCAAGCATAGACTATGTATGGTTTTGAGTTCTGTCATTTACACATTTATCTGTGTTTTGATGTCAATAATTTGGGGGGAGTACCAAAACTAACCTTACTTTGCCAGATCAAACTGCTCCAGAGGACATAGTCTGCTCAAGCATTTGCAAAAAGCCAGATACTATTTATCAAATGCAATTATCCAATCAGAGCAGCGCAATGTTGTTTACGTTCGTAACATTAAAACCTAAAACAAGCCCAGAACTGTCAGTACTGTTATATCATTATACACACCGCGCAAGTTTATCAATGGTTCGGCTGGAAATACTTTGTTTGAGTGGTTCAAGGTGGATTTTTGTGAACTCACAAATCTAGCAAGAATCCAGCAGCAGTGGCAAGATTAGTGTCCAACAGCCAAATGCAGAAAAAAATAAAAAATGCAGCATGACTCTACTGTTGCCCTTTATTTACTCTGTTGCATGATTTGTTTTCTGTGGACTACATTGGTATGTCACACTATATACACGCCCTTTAATGAAATGGCAAGCTAGAGCCAGGTTTGTGTTTGGTAATAAATGGTATGTGTTATGTCTCCCAGTTTCATTGTATTAGATGTTTTCTCATGTCAGATCATCAGTGATAAAACTGGTTTGGATTTCAATCCTTAGAAGTCCTTACTTACTCCATTTTTAGGTTTTGCTCCAAGAGCTGGACAGGGTTCTGGAGTGCAAGCTGAAACGTTGTCATTTGGCTGTGGAGAGTTTTGCAATGCTGTTGATTGAGGTCTATCCAAATCCTGCACAAAAAGTAAAAAAAACAGCTGTTACACAGTTAAATATTTTAGTGGCTTAAATTCTAAAAATGTACTGTAATAAATTTTTCATCAACATCTCTAAAACACCAGAAATACACAAAATGACGGCTCCTCTCCTATAACAGAAAAAAGTTGTACCAGAATGTGCCGTCGGTGGGGGGTGGGTGTGCTACCCATAGAGGAAGTGGCACTGAGAGCATTCTCAATTTCTTGATCCAGCTGGTCCAGCTTCATTAGCAGCAGCACCATTGAGTCCAGACGGGCATGTTCACGCTGGATCATTAAATAAAAAATAAAAAAACATTTGTTACTAGTGTTTTCTAACATGTATAGACAACAGAAAGTACACAAGTGGCAGTTGGTATCAAATATGTGGCTATAGTTAATAGTATATTTCTATTATAATAACACAAACTATCTACATCTAACTCAAAGAGATTCAACAATATGTTAATTGTTCTCACTTCAGCTGCAAATTATTAATGCAAGCCTTCATGAAGTAAACCTACTTGAATAATGAACATGGGTCTGACTTTGAGTTTGTTTTTATTAAATTTTTTACAGATTACTGAAAACATGTGTCAGACTGACCTCTAGTGGCTGTTAACCAGTAAGACAAGCCACAGTCTTTCTGCTCTTCCTTCCTCCTAAGTTGTTTTCATGAAGTTTAAGCCCTTAAGAAATAGACTTGTAAAAACACAGTGTGCTTTTTATTTCCACAGTGGGCCTTCTACGCTGGCCCCGGGTGTGGCCCTCTGTTTATTTCTCTTTCAAGAAAAATCCCAAGAAATGACATCACATGGTTGGCTCAATGGTACCAAGCAAACCTTGTAACATTCTCAATTAATCAAGCCTATAAAATGTTTTATTTTTTATGACATAAAGCTCATATAGTCACTTGGATTGTGGTCAAATGCTTATATGACAATGTCTAAAAGGCTTTGGCGCTGCATCCTCTTTATGGTGTGCTCTCTGCAGAAAATATCTTTAGATATTGTTAAAACATCTCTTGTAACTAAAGTGGTCTGAGTGGAATTTAGCCTGGGTGTGTATTAGAACACGTGGATGAGTTTTTTTCTGACTAATGCTAATGTGTTTGTAATGACAAATGGATCCTAGCTCTAACGCTGGGCCTGGAGTCCAACAACATCCCTAATAATATCTTATGACATGCACTTACATTTATTTTCCAGTTAGAGCCCAATTAGCCTGTCAAAAGCAGTTCCTGATCAGTTTGCTGGTGGCGCAAACAGACATCGAGGGCCGTGTGTTTTGAAAATGTTCCTGATATTGATGCATTTATTCGAAGCTAGTGGTCTTGCACATCACATTCTGTCTCTTCGGGAAGTTTCACAATGAAACACTGTATGCGGTAAAACAATGACATCTTTACGAGACCTCAGTGAATGAACAAAGGCATCATGCTCAGCATTGCAAAAACCACCACAAAACAGCCAAATTAAAAACAAGTGCAGAAGTCAGAAGGCACGGTTTTCAGCCTTTGCTTACAGTTCCATTTTTGCTTTCCCATGTCTTGAGGTTTCTGTTACATTCCTCTCAACATCCTGTATTTTTTTTTTTTTACATGGGAGACAGTTCTCACACTGTGTGAACTGTGAGACCCCTCCTTTCTCTTTCCTTGCCTTTTTTAAGCCTCCCTCTCCTACAATCCTGTGCATGCTTTTTTCTGAGCTAAACCAAATATAAATAAAATCCTACTCTTTTGCATCTCTATCAATGAAAGAGGCAGACAAGACTTTCTATAATAACATGAACAAACATGTCAAAGAAAAAAAAGGTAAAGCACTGAGATAAGATGTTGCCTGGTCGTCTGCTGTTAAGATAAATGACAGTTGAGTCGATCGGACCCTGAGGTCAGGATAAGGCCTTGTTGCTAAAACAAATAAACACAGAGACAAAGCCCAATATCAGGTTAATCTGCAGCCGTCATGTAAACCAGATGGCTCCATTTTACAAATTAAATAGTTCAGAAACATGATGATTCAGAAGGTAATTGTAAGCAACGACAAAGATTTCTTGTAGAATATCTTGTCAGAGAGATACATCACTTTGCCACTGTCACTGGCTTTGAGTTTCTTCTTTGGGATCCTGTTTGCTGCAGAAATGTTTTGTTCAAAATGATTGTGCTTTTAACTAGCTAACAAAATACATTTTCAGTACCACCATATTATTTGGTGAAATACAGTTTATAGTGTAGGCTAAAAAAACAAAACAAAACAAAAAATGTCTACACAGTCGGGAGTTTGTAAAGGATTGCAATTTCAGTGAAAAATAAAAAAGAAAGTACAATTTACAAAACCCTTTAACATGAATATGATAAAATATTGTATTTTTATGGTTGCAAAAGCACAGCTGATACTCAAAATTGTAAATACATTTTTTTTCCATTTCAAACAACATGGAAGTGGTTGGCACAATGAATAAGTACATGCAGTGCATTAAGGGACTGGCTAACAGTATTTGATTAGTTAAGGAAGCAGTTGGATTCTCTCACAGTGGACGTTATTTGAGCTTGCCCCAACATTCATAGACTCTATGCCCTTATAGGACCTTGTTTTGCAATGAGCAGTTGAGAAAGAGTAAAACATTTCACAGATCCCCCCCACTCACAGATCTCTAAGCATGTGAGAGTGAAGTCATTGTTTTCCAAGACACTTGCCAAAGTGTGGGACAAAAATGATTTGTTGGCCTTCTTTGCTAAGTGTGTGTCAGTTTATCTGTGGAGTAACTTGACACTAATACAATAAAACACAAAGTAAATGTTCCACTGGATACTGATGCCTTACCTTTCTCATGCGGCCTTTGACCATCCCATCTTCTTTTTGATTCCCAAACTCTTTGGTCTTATCTAAAACTGGAACAGCAGAATGTGTGTCACTGTTCGCTGTTTGTGTAGCCTCCTCCATTGTAAAGACTGAGGTTAAAGGTTTGTGGTGTTCTCTCCGACCATCTGCCACCTCACAGTCAGGTGAGTCACAGCGCGGATGACCAGAGGCTTGGTTGCCATGGAGATCCACTGAGGAGACCTCATTTCTGACCTCTTCAAAAGACAGCTGCAGCTTTTCGTTCTGTTTTTCAGATACTTCACCCAAACCATTAGGGGAAGGCTCATCTGCAGTTCGATTCAGTCCAAGGTTTTGTTGGGCTTTGCCATCTGCCTCAACAAAGGTAACCTCTGGGATAGTATCTAACTTAGTGCAGCTCTTTTCTAAATCATGAGGTGTGGTTTGGTCCTCACACATTTGATTGGCCATTTTGAATTGAATGCATTCAACAGGTTTTTCCACTAATTTAGTATTAGCCATTGTTAATAAATACTCATCTGCACACAAACTAGTGCTTGTTTGTGTGGGCTCCTCTTTTAGAGATCTTGTATTCTGCTTTACAGATAATGTGACATTAATATCCTCATCCCCTTTGGCCAAAATACCAGAAAATACCACTGATTCAGTTGTTTCTGCTGGTCTGCATTCTTTACTTTTTGCTTCCTCTGGTCTGTTCATTTCAGCAGTGTGCTGTTGCAATGACATCTGTTTGGATATTTCACCAACAGGGGGTTCAGCCAATGGCTCACTGCTCTCTTGATGATCTTGCTCTCCAGCTTGACTGCCTGTTAAAGAATGTTCTTTATTTTTGATCAGGTGTCCTGGGTCATTCAGTCCATCTTGCCCATTAGCCGAATCTGCCCTCCTGCCTTCGCTTAGCCTTTTGTCACATTTTCCCTCTGCCACTGGCATCACAACAGCATCCACTGTCTGGTCAGCACGTGACAACACATATCCATTCTCCATAATAACTGGACAGTGCGGCACATCAACAGGTAATGTTGCACCATCAAAACAAGCAGCGTGATTCCCATCCTCTAGATGTGGGAGGTCAGTTTGAGAGGTCTGGTTTGGTGTAGCCTCAGAGATTTGAGGAGTTCTGCTGTACCCTGCTGTATGGCTGTCTTTTGTTTTCTGTTGATTTGGAGAATTGCCAGGCTGCTCACCAGCAGATTCACACAGTGAGGGCTCATTGTTTGAACAGATAGTGATGCATTGTTGCTCTATACAACACATATATGGACTTTTAAAGAAATTTTCCTCATTACTAAGGTCATGACCCTGCCTATTCTCTGTACCAACATTACCAATATCAGTTTTCTCTCCACGACTTCTGCTGTCAATTGCACAAGTAATATTTGTTCTGGGAATCCTGCTGTTTGGGTCAGTCTCAAACTCCCCAGAAAGCTGGAAGTCTGTAGTTTGAATGCTATTTGACTCTGAGGCCCTTTTAGAAATGTTAACATCCACCAACACTTTCAATTCCTCTTGCAAACCCAAATGAACCTCTCCATTGCTTTCGTTCAGCATTAAATGTCTTGAATCAATACCATCACATCCCATGGATGCTGCCACCTCCAGGGTCTGAACTATGACATCTGTTGGCACTTGATGGCATCCCTCTGGCATGGAAGCACACCTTATCCGTCGTCCATGTTTAACCCCAGTAGTCACCCAGGATCCCTCACCGCCCACTCCATGGCAGCACACCAGATCAAGATCGTCATAGCTGTACTGTAATCCAGACGGGTGCGTCACATGGTCCTCCCAACTCCTTTTCCTGATGGCTACTGGCATAATGGTTATCCAAAGCTATCCCATAGAGCTGCCTCTGGTCTCATAAAACACAGTAAAGGATATGATCTGATGAGATAGGAAAAGGAAGAACATAGGCGTTAGCAAGCACTTGGTTCTCTTTGGTACAAACCACAAAGGCAACAGCAATGAGGTGGTTTTAAATCATGTCTAAAATTATACACTTTTTCCTGTGTTGTTCTAGGTCAGAATGTACAGCTGCAAGGGGACGTAAAGACTGAACAAGCAGGATGTCCTCTTGCTCAGCTAAACATCTGCCACTCTAAGAAAGCTATGGCACCAGAGTAAACGTATAAGAATAAGTAGAAATGTGACAACTTAAAGCCATAAGTGTAAAGTAATGCTATAAATAGTTAATATCAAGCTAGTTAAAAGATGACAGCCGTATAAAGAAATGTTGCATGATAATGTTATTTTTTTTTTAAATGCCCCCTTACTTTGGTACTTAATCCACCTCTTTAGTTACAAAACCAGTTTTTGCTTCAGGTTGTCTTTCCATTCAAAGAATTGGTACATATGAATCCATCTCATGTCCATATAGCACAGATAGTTGTCAAGTTGCTGGCACTCCTTGATCCGGTTTTCAGTAAGCTGGTCTCCTGTATGCATCCGGGCTAAGAAGCGTCGCTAAAGCAGAAAAACCTCCAAAGGCACTCAAAAACCCAGGGAGCAGCGAAGAGTCCACGCACAACTTCCATCTTGATCACATTAGGGATTTTGCTGACGCTGAACGCAGAGAGTGAAGTGTGGTAGAAGAGGGGCCGGCTTTTCTCTCCCCCCACTCCACCCTTGCTTTCCTCGGCTTGATGCCTTTCTCATCAGGACCCCTCCCTCCGCCGTGGACAGGACAGGGAGTCTGACTCACATCCAAGGAGCCCCCTCCCCCGTCTCACAACACATCAGACACACTACACACATTTATTCCCCTCCGCCCCTTGCGCTTGTACTTTCTCTACTCACTGTTGGGAGAATCTTTCCTCTCCCTGGACTATTTTATCATTCGCTCTGAGCCTGTCATTTCCCAGTGCTGGGAAAAGCCTTCCACCAGTTGGTTTTGATTAGTAACAGACGGGCTGCCTTGTAAGACCTCTGGCAGGGGGCCAAAGCAGATTGTTCTTATGTTTTGGCAGCTTTATTTGACATGCTTTTTCTTAAACGTTTGCCATTTAGTAAGTCTACAAGCATTCTTAACCAAACACCTAGACAATGATTAACAAATGCATAGACATAGAGACAGACATACAATATAAATAATTGTAATAATTTTTGTTTCAGAAAACATTTGAAATAACGTTTATGTAGGAAGTGGTATCTGTTGTCAGCAGGCAAGAAACATACCAGTAATTTAGTTCCTGATGTAACGCCTCATTAAAGACTAAGCTAAAATAAACTTGAGTTCAATGTTAGTGTATCATCTTAGGACAAAAGCTGGATTTATCTTTAGTAAAGTATGGTTTTAAAACAAACATTCCCAGAGTTCAAAAGTCTGCTCCACATTGCATCTTCAGGCCCCCACACTTCCTTATTCAATTAACAGAACAGATGAATTCTGATGGATTTTATTTGTGGCAAACCAACACATAATTCTATCATTTGAACTAATGTTATACAAGCTGTGAGTTAGATGCAATATATCCAGACATTATTTGTGGTCAATCATAAAACAGTGAAGCACGGTGAGGCCCTTTAGCCTCTAACCTCTGGGTCATCCAGATGTGAGGTGAGGCCCTGGATGAGTCTTTTCTTAAAGGCCACAGTGGGAAACTAGTATTTGCTGCAGCTGCTGTCAACTCCAGGGACGCAGATGGTCGTTCTCAAGGGGAACAATCCAAGTTCAGCAAACCTCTTCTGCAGTGTGTCACATGGAAAGCGCTGTGGTCAGGCCGAGTAATAAAAAGCAGATTGGGTTGGTCACAGTAGCTTCCACGTGAATGAGGATGGTACGACGGCCTTCACAGAGCATGACTCAGGGTATCCACTCATTACCTTGGGAGGCCATCCAACATGAGCTTATAATTTAGGACGCAACGTCTCCCCCCCTGATAATCAGACCATGTGTCAGGGCCACAGGGCGAGCGGTCTACGTCACAGTCCGGACCAACGGTGTAGGATGACGTGCAAAACCAATGTTCAATCAACAACATGTGTGAGATTATGCCCACAAGCAACATGCCTTAACATTATAATGGTGGTAATAAAATTCTTTAAAATACTGTTCTGATTTAAAGCATATGTGCATTGCAAATTTGGAAGGTTGAGTACATGCACATGTGACTCTTGTGTACATGAACATGTGACTTTAAAGTTTGAAAGGATATATTTATTTGCCGTTTTGGATCAATGTTAGAAGATGACTATTGTAAGGCATATACAGCATTGTTGGTCACATGTCTGGAGTCACATACATGGTAAGAAAGGCCTATTCATGATTCACCCAATAATTTGCTACTGTTCAACACCATATGTCATTTATTCTTAAGACGGGAGGGCCCAAAGGAAACTGCCTTGCATTCCTTACTGATATTGTTTATTATAGGAAAAATAAGACAGCCTAAATTATGGTCATAGAAGAACACAGTGTTTGCCCATGTAGGAAAATGTAGGTGACGCTTTTTGAAAAAAAATCTGTCACTCCCATAACTGAGACGTTTTAGTCCATGCTTACACAAAGAACGTTTTGAAAATATTTTGTTGAACCCTTCTTTAAATAACAATTTTCTAAAATACTGTAGTTATGTGGAACAGCAGAAAGGTTCATTTACATTTAAATGAAAACGCAACAAAATGCCAGAATTCCATTTGAAGTTCTTAAGACCACATTATAATCCTTCAATCCTTCCTGTCACTTACTGTGCCCTGTGGTTAACAGCTCCTTTTGAAAAAAAATACTTTAAATAACAGTAATTCAGCCATGTTGGAAACATAAGCTACCCTAATTTCCAAGTATTAAACAACCCAATGTAGCCATGCTTAGGATTCTAGTAAAGAGCTGCATTGGTGTTTTAATTGAAAAATAACCTCGAAGCATCTGTTGATTTCTGCTTGCTTTGTTTGTGTGGGTCAAAATGGAATTGCGTTGCTGTGGGAGAAACTGAGGGGGCCTTGGCGAGCGATCATGGGTTATAGTCTGACAGCAAACCGTGGGAACAGGAAGTAAGTTATTGAAGCTACAGTCCATAATAATCCCCAGGCTAAAATAATCTAATCCTTGTTTGTGTATTTGCAAAATAGAAGAAGCTGGACAGTATAAATCCACATGAATCTTTAGAGTGTCTGGTGTGTAATATGCTGTTTGCACTGTCAAAGTGGCAGTGTAAATGTGTGTCACCTGGCTGCTACACTTTAAGACAAACTGTTGATAAACAGTGGAAATCTTTTCATTGTGTCACATCTGGTCTTCATTTCTCTGTATACATGAGTGGCATGCACATAGACAACATATGACAGCTAGAGGGCAGTGTCAACACTTTGACTAAAGGTCTTAAAGGTTATCACTCACAACATTTGACTACACCAATCCTACCCAAATCTTACCCAAATCTTACCCATATCTGAATTTGCTAGGACCAATAACTCTCACAAACTAACAAGTCCATGTGAGTCAGAGTATGTAACAGCAGCTGGAATCCATTTATGTGGCTTGGTTTTAAAACACATACCGTAAAAGCCTAAGCACATTCTCACACCTCTGTAGCTGTACATTTGTTGTACACAACTAATCTCAGTGCTATGTGTGATTCAAAGGCCATTAACATAGATAATGTGCTTTAAAAACATCTGTAAAGTATTAAAATGTGAATGAGAGACAACAACAGTGCAGAATGCTTGCAACATCTGCCAACTTACAAACAAGATTATCATTTATCGTTTTGTTTTTTTAATCATGAGTCAAGTTGGCACTGACCATATCATTAAAGATCCAGGAGAAAGTATTGTCCTTAGACACTGTTGCCACAGCACACACTCATGAGGGAAAACTTAGACATCACTCACTTAAGTCAGCGGCCAGGAGTTGTGTCATCATTAGATCAGATGGAGACATGCTTCCGATCTGTGTTCATTTGCATTTTGGTTCCAACTATCCGCCCAACATCTGCATCTGCTCTTCTCATTCAAAACAAATTAAGGTGCAAATGTCAACCATGTGTTAAAGCATGTTTTATCTCAGTTTCTATGTTTTACCCATAGATTGTAAATAAACATGGATGTTGTGTGCCCATTGCTCACCCATTCACTGATTTTGTCGTTATGACAGGGCAATAAAATGACGGTTACATCCTGGGCTTTTTGGCTTTTACTGCATAATAAAACAATAGTTTTCAGATAGCATAAACAAATGTATTAATCAAAAATTGACCCTCCCCAGAGTTATCATGTAGTAAAAACTCTTATACTATGCTGTAAACATGATTTTTACACTTTCAGCTCTCCTTATATTTCTGCTTTTGGAGCCTGCCCTCTGGTGGACAGAGGTTTATCGCTGTATGGTGGCACCATACTTGAGAGAATGTTTTTTTCTTGTGTCCACAGTAACTCTAAATAAAGCTTTGTGTCAACCAAAAAGGGGCGCAGTGGTAGAGTGGTCGTCCTTCAACCGGAACCAACCACCAACTTCAACCAATATACTTAACTCACCTTGCCTACAGTGGTGTTCCAGCTGTAACACTGGTGAATGGAACCTTAATGTAAGTCGCTTTGGATAAAAAGCGTCTGCTAAATAACTAAATGTAAAGAGTGTATTTTTTAGCAATATCTAGCATTTTTCTGCTTCACTTTATAATTTAAAACTAGTTTTACATTACTGCAAAGTAACACAACATCAAGTTAACATTAACAGTATTAGCATTATATTATTAAAGTCTTGTGCCTCAGCATGACTCTTTCACTTCTCTTTTTAAAAAGCAAATTAAAAATTATATATTACTGTACCATTTTCTTCCACCTCAGTCCTAAAATACAACCAGTAATGAGTGTACAGATATCTAAATATTAAGAGGCCAGAACAGAGCGGAAATATGAACCTGACTCTCAAAGGAAACTAGATCCTAAAAGGATATTTGCCTCTATGATTTCTTTATAGTAATCCTATTTTACAATCTTTATAATTTAAGATATCTCCATTTATGTTCTCTGATTGTGTTTTACATACAATATATCTCAAGTATCAGCCTGTAGGAAAGAAGAAGCAGTGCAGCTGATAAAGACAAGAGAATAAAAAACATTACGGCTCCTTTATACAAAATTCACCACTTGTTATAAACAATTGCTGGACCTATGTCAATAATAATAATAATAATAATAATAATAATAATAATAATTAAAGCATAGCGGCGATAAAGGCCCTCGCCTCCCTTGAGACCGCGAGGACACATGCACTCGGAGGATTGCATTTCGAGCTTTAAAGCGTAAACTTCACGGTAATGTCAAATAACCGGGCCTGTGCTACTGCTTAGGCCTGCTACACCACCTTGTAATTTAGAGTTAAAGGTCTCCACAATCCCTGATTTTCCTGGGAGCTGTCTGAACCTTTGAAAATAATAGATTATGCTTGGGCTAAGGCGAGAAAAACAAAGTACTGGCTGGAGATTTGAGATGACTCAGGAATCGTTGCACCCTCCTGTTTAAAAAGGCAAAATGTAAATATAACTTGTCTAAAAGTACAAGGTTACAAGTTCCAAAGGATTCTGAGGAGTTTTCTAAGACTCTAGCCGTGGCTCTGGAGGGGCCTCCTCTAAAGGAAGGATCCTGGCAATTGGGAAATGGCATTTATTTCCCAAAGAAATGGCTGAATCTTCACAGACTCATTACGACCACAGCCACAAATGTATCAAAAAAAAAAAAATTGATAACTTTTTTGGCACATGTGTCTAGATGAAATTTGGAGCTGTTTAGATGAAAAGCCTTTAGACACAAGGGGTGAGATTTAGGTGGTCACGCATTCCACCCAACATAGTAGATTTCCTGTTGAGTTTACGGTATGGCTGTAATAAACTTTTCTGTTTGCCCTGAGGTGTCCTATGGATGTACCAAGTTTTGTATTTCTACATTTGAAAAACTTTACTTTCGCTTTCCATAGGCACAATGTATTTTCATTTTCCAGGGGTCATTTTTCATTCGTTTTCCTCGGGGACTTCAAATACATACATTTTTTGTAGGGCTTGAATTTTGCGGCCAATAAATTTGACTTTTAGTTGCACGTTTACTGGGTCAATTTGAGGATAATTTTGCAGAAAAACAATAAATAAATTAATAAATAAATAAATAATCCCAGCAAAAACAATGGGCCCTCCCCGGTCATCACCGGCTAATAATCTACAACTTCATATGAATGAATAGCATCTTTACTGAAAACTGTAAGTGTAGTTCCAAAAGTCACCAGTAATCAGCTCCAGTGGCACAAAGGTTAAGTTCTGTCAGAAGAAGTTCTGTATCTTCGTCTCTTATATGTAGTCACTTTATTTTATTGGTAAACAAATTAATTTGTACTATAAATTTCCCACTCTCTAGTTCCTAATGCAAATATCTTTTTGTACAAAATAAGTGTTCTGAAACAGACTAGTCTTATTTCCATGTTTTGAGTGGCCTCAAAACTCTTATTAAACAGCTGGCCCTATTTAAATAATCTAAACCCGACACTGACTCTATGTGGGAATTTATGTGCATATATTTACAAATAGTTTCCTGGTAGGTCTGTAGGCCATAGGCTTTTAGTAAGTTATTATAAGAATAAGAAAGCTATTCTCTGTCTGTGTGTATTTGTATTAATGTATAATTGTTCCTTAATATGAATGTAATTGTACCAGTAATAATATTGAGAATTAGCATTCTTTCAATTTGATACACAATCGGCTAAACTACTGAAGAAATTAACTCACCTTGAAATCTAATGTTCAGCTTGTCGCTAAAGGATAATAAAGTTAGCATACTATGGTTTTCTTTCATGCTTTGTAACACGCTGTGACAGTTACTTCCTAAGTCCAGCAAACGGCGACAAATTACACACGCGCACTGGAATATGCTGCGTTCAACGACCCACGTGGCTTTAATAACTACTTAATATACTATGAGTAAATGTATCCTGTTTTCTATACAAATAAATATTTTAGAGACACTATAGTTTAGAAAGTTACTTAAAAAATTACAGGTTTAAGTAGACTACTAACCGTGGAAGAAATATTATTTTATTTTATTTTTTGTGTTGTTTCATTCATAGACATATATAAAGGCTAGATGGCTTACCGGCGCTGAGAGCCAATGGGACCCGACGACGTCACACGGCGGCCATCTTAGGACAGGACCTCCAGTTATAACATTAAAGTCTATTGTGCATGTAGTGCTGAAATAACTATATTTTGCTCAATTTTTTTCAACCGATTTTCAAACGGCTTGGTGTGTCATAACGCGTCAGGATGCGGCTATTTAACTGCATACTTGTGAAAAATTATAGCCACGGAGTTTATTAAGAAAATAGTATATTAAGCAGACTAGACAGGTAAAGTACTAGGTATACCCATACACACACACACACACAGTAATGATGTCAATATTTATAAGGTACATGAAACATGAAATAGTGCAATTTAGTTTATTACTAATATTAACATTATTAAATACATGTGTAAATTTATGTATAATATAAATCTGTCTCAAGTTGCCATTATGTAAAATAAAGAGAAAAGAGATGGGTCTTTGTTTTTTGTTTTTTTTACTTAGGTCCAAAGGCACACAATTAGAAAACTATACAAAAAACCAAAACATTAAGACACAATTGGACACAAAACTCTTTCCATCAATACAATATAATCAATACAGCTCCCTCCTCTCCTCCTCTCTCTTAAATGGTCTGAACTTCCTCCAGAAGAGCCTTCATGTTCTTCTTGGCCCTCCTTACCCTTGCCAAGGCATTGCTCTTTTCCCGCCACATTTTACGCACTGTGGCCATGGCTGCATCAAGTTTGGCCTTAAGAGCCTTTGGAGAGGAAGGCATTGCATATTGGTGGTCAGGGGCATAGACATATCTATGGTCAGGGGCCTTCCTCTTCCGACTCCTTTGCCTCTCTAGTGGATGGCTGTGGCTTTGAATTATATATATATATATATATATATATATATATATATATATATATATATATATATATATATATATATATATATATATATATATATATAAAAATGAAGTTAATTAGGGTTAGGGTTAGTGTACTTGTTAGTGACATTCCTCATGTGTACAAATACTCACAACATCAGGTGGAGGTTGATCCTGCTCGGGGTACATGGGCTGGTTTTCTCCTGCTTTTCTTGAAGCGTTTGTGCTTCTTGGTGCTACCGGCTGAAAAAAATAGTTAAATATTCAATTGATCTGTAATACACTTTATGTATTGCTAAACTTGCAGAAAGTGTAACATTAAATCACATTTAAATATCGATGCATCCATCTTTAACACCTTGTAATCTAGTTGGCCAATTATACGTCCTCTGAAGATGAGCAGGGAAGTTGAAGACAGTTGGAAGAGCTCCAGCTTTGATTCTGATAGTCTGCCCTGTCCTGTCGAAATCTTCATTTCTGAAGTGTTCACTGCAGAGCACTGTTCTGTCATTAGCCACAAAACCTTCCCTTCTCAGGGCACGCTCCCACTGTCTCCGGCGCTCGCTACATTTAGGAAACCTTACAAATGGGAGAAATAGTAGTCAGATATAAATGATTGTTAACCTTGCACCTTTATTTCCTTCAACATTGAGGGTATGGAAAATACAGTATAAAATATATTATCATTTTGATTCTATGTACTGCATGTATGCAAATATATGTAGCCAATCTTGTAATGTTGTCTCAGTTACACTATTCCTAGCAGAACTTGTATTACTAAGTATCCTAATAATACTCATTATATTTTCTTTTCTTACTTGTGAAAGGTGATCCCACGCGTTCTGGTTTGGAGGCTCCGTGCGTTGGTGCAGCCGTAGGGCAGCACAAAAATCAGGCATTTTCCACAAGCGTAATCAGAAGTTCTGTAAACAAAAAACCAACAAAGTAATCCAAATGTAAAGATGTTTTTAAGAAACCAAACCACTTGGAAATCATGTGTAACGTTAACTCAAAGCTATGTTGAAACGAAAGACTAACCCTGCCTCCCACCAATTTACAATTGCTTGGTGACTCACTTACGACCTCTTCACTGCTAGCCAGCAAATAAATACAACCACATCCACAAAATGACATTTAGACAAAAGATTAGGTTGTCAAGAAACTGGTCTCAGGAAACCTGTTAATAATTGAAAATGTCGACTGTGTGGTATCACTTTAGAGTAGGGGGCAGCCATGAAACACACAGCTACGCTGCAATGTTAAGCGTTTCTCAAAACGTGAAGCTACAATTTAAACATCGGCATCAGCACAAATCATAGCCACGTTAATAAGGTTTGTAATACACCAAACCGTTTGTAAATCCGTCAAGAATTCAGCAAGTTACGAGCATTTTAGTTGGCGTATGTCACTCACCTTCCGTCCACAGCAGCAGGGAGCAGCACTATGGCAGCACTGACCTAAGATGGCCGCCAAGTGACGACACAGCTGACTCCGCCTTGAGCCATCTAGCCTTTATATATGTCTATGGTTTCATTAGTATGTTCTGAGGAAACTTCCGGGGGACTAGAAAGCACCATAACTAAATTTTACTCCTTCCGCGTTTACCTGCCCTCGCCCCAAACACAGACATAAATAGGCGTATGGCACTGACTTTTGCGCGGTATAAACAAAGTTTGTAAATGCTAATTCCATAAATAATGTCATTGTTCGCGCTCTGCTAAGCAAAGGAGTGGGGCATGAGTTACAAAAGCGCTTGAGTCAAACCACACTGAAGTTTTTACGTCTGAAGTTATCGCACTGTTGTCGTTCACAATGGGTTGTTGTCAGAGTAGAGAGGTAAGTTAGAATCAATTCATTGAATGAAGAGAAGCCCTAGAGAACGAAATGTAAATAAATAAAACTGTTTACGACCATCTGTATTATTTTGTTTATGCAGAGCAAACGAGAGTGGAAACCGCTGGAGGACCGCAGCTGCACGGACATACCATGGCTGATCGTCTTCATACTCTTCTGTTTAGGGATGGTAAGTCTAGAATTGGGTCATGTAAACACAGTTTTAACTACAACCCCATCAAATTATAACGTAATTGTGCTTTGACGTTTTGCTTTTATTTTCTTTTTATTTGGGGATTTTGGTCTATACTTTTTGGTCTTTGGTATATACAAAAGTCTCTTGTATATATTCACCAGCCATTATGAATAAGCAAACCTGGCTTCTTGTGTTTGAGGCACTAAGTTATAGTATTAGTTTTAAGAACGCAGTCACCATAAACAATTCCCAGTGCACTCTTTGTTGTATCTGCTTCCAGAAATTATATGCATTTCTATGTTTCTTTGTCTACAGTGGTGTATCTGTGGCTTTGCCATTGCCACAGGAGCTGCCTCCAGACTTATCTCTGGATATGACAGCTATGGTAACACCTGTGGTCAGAAGAACAAACCCATTGACGGAGTGGTGCTAAGTGGCCGGGATATGAGAGAAAACAAGTCAGTCTCATTGGTTGCAAATTATTACATTCTGTAGAATGCTAAATATGTTTTTGGATTCATACGTCACAGTCGTTAAAATGCAAGAAGACGGCAGTTCTAATGTTCTCATTACTGATAAAGCATATGTTACTTGTTTACTAATGAATATAAAAGCCTTGTGTTGGCATTTGGATTTTCATCAGCCCGCAGCCTGCATGCTCAGTTCTACTGAAACAATGGGTCATGCTATAAAGATGGGCTGATTGCGCAGGAAGGCTTTGAACAAAAGACATTTCTGCTACAAAGAGGCATCTGTCAGACAGAGTAGTAAATGTCACCATCTTTCACTTTTGTGCAGACTGGCCTGCTAATGACTGAACAGTCTAAAATTGAGGAAATCATTTTGTTTCTTGTTTTGGACAAATTACACTAATATATTTGTATTTGTCAGATATGTTTTTTTTCTAGAGCCTTGCAACTTTGATTTGATCAACCGGAGGATCAAGTCTATTGTCCTGTGTGTTTCACAATGCCCCTCTACTGAACTGAAGACCTACAATGACTTAAAGCAGTTTGCTCTTAATAATGGTTAGGAATGCATAATACAAAAGTATTATCATCTTTTAAAATGGATGCTTACAATACATGACACTTGTTTTCTAAATAATGCAAATTAACTGTCAATAGGATCTGAACTCTGCTCCTATGACATCAATACTGCAAGATACCTCAACCACCCAGAAAGACAGGCAAAGTGCCCCAAACTTCCTGTACCTCCAAGGTTATACTGACAACTTATTTATTTTTACTTATTTATTTGTATCACAATTTATTTTTTTTGCATGACTCACTAATAGTATTTTTGTTTTTCCTGTTTGCAGTACATCTGTTCCGCTGTTCCACCGCTGTATTCCGTCGGATATTGCCTGCTATACTGAGTTTATCCATGCTTTTGTCACATTTGTTAGTGACAACAGTGTTTTGCACCGAGTTACAGCTGGGGTGATGGCCAGCAAGGAGATTATCACGGGGCTTTGTGTTCTGGCTTTAGGTATAACATGTCTATCTTATAAGTAAAAATAGCTTGTTATGCAGTGTGTAGATTGGCATTGACTTTACATAATCTAAGTCACTTCCCTTCGGAACGTTTTAGACACAAGCTATTTTTGTCCTAAGAATAACAGGAAATGTCTGAGTGGTTACATCAATTTTAACCACAATCCCACACAAGTAGAAATTTGGTGCATAAAAGGAGATACATTAATTTTACTGACTACTTAACTCCTAGATTTAATGTATGTATTGATGCATGTGTATGTAACCTCAAAGTTTACTTCTCTTGTCTTTCTAGTGTTGTCCCTGGGCATGATGGTTGTGATCCGTTACATTTCCAAAGTGATAGTGTGGATCTTAACAATCCTGGTCATTATTTGCTCTATAGGTAAAGTTTTGAAATTTAAATCCACATATTGTTTCAAAATGAATCAATGTAATCAAAATTAACACTAATGAATGTTCATTGCAGGTGGTACAGGTGTCCTCTGGTGGCTGTATGCAGACCATAGAAATGCACTTAATAATAACGCCACATCAGGGAAAGAAGTGGCCTCAGACAATGTGAAGGCCTTGCTTGTTTATGCAATTGGAGCAACTGTTTTTACTGTAAGTCCAAAGAATACATTATTATGGTGTTACATTAAACATTATCCCTATGTTGCATGACGCTATCATACAAGTTCTTCTGTGTCCCTTCAGGTAGTACTCTTGCTTGTGATGTTCTTCATGAGAAAGCGTGTTGCCCTCACCATTGCCCTCTTCCATGTGGCCGGGAAAGTGTTTATCCACCTGCCTCTACTTGCCCTGCAGCCTTTCTGGACGTTTCTCTGCCTCATGCTTTTTTGGATGTACTGGATTGGCGTGCTAATGTTTCTTGGGACAGCAGGTCAGATTTTTCTCACCAAAAAATGCAAATACCAGAAGGGTTAGTTACATTGCTGTGGCTCATTGATTAATACTTTGTGGTTGAAGAGAATACATAGAATACAAAATACATGTTAAATTTACTAACAGATACAGTTTCCAAATGCTGCTTTTTGTGACCTGTTTTTTGTCTTGTTTTGGAGCTTGGTTTGTCTCCTACTTTTGGAATCTTGTGCCGTTCTGGTCACGTGGGAGGATGGCTTGAAAGAACCACTTCTCTCTTCATATCCCACTTCTGTTTTCTGCAGCAGATTTTTGGAACTTTAGTGTTTTGGTTTAGTCTAAGTATACAACAAGATCTCGAATTATGTAGTATGGAAAATTTCTAACTGGGTTTGTAACTTCAATCACGAGTATTTGGGGTATACATAAATAAAGAACAGACCACTTGACTAATTATTTTTGCAGCACAGAAATAACATGACTTTATTATATTATGACTCTTTTATATACTCTTGTTACTGAAAACTTCAAACTGAACCTATTCTAATATTTGTCTTGTTGATTCCCGCAGGAACACCTATTAAGAGCAATTCTACCAACCTGGTTGAATATGAATTATCTGGGCCGCTCCAGTACATGGTGTGGTACCATGTAGTTGGTCTTATCTGGGTCAATGAGTTTATTCTGGCCTTCCAGCAGATGACCATCGCTGGAGCTGTGGTCACCTACTATTTTACAAGGTAATTATGGCAGTATAACTCTGCCGGAATTTGTAAATGTGAATGACATTATTATGTAAAATTTATTCTAACTATTTATTCTTCTAGTGATCTTTGTCTTGCCTTCAATTTTATCTCTGTAGGAATTATCTGTATCTGATCATTTTATTTATAAAACATTTTTTAAGGAACAAATCCCAAATGCCTGCCTTTCCCATCCTCCAAGCTATGGGACGTACACTTCGTTACCACATGGGCACTTTGGCCAAAGGCTCCTTTATCATCACTCTTGTCAAGCTCCCTCGTCTTATTCTGATGTATATTCACAGCAAGCTCAAAGGACAAGTGAGCAGTCGAGTGACATTTCATTTTGAGCTTTGGTTGTTTAAAAATTAAAGTCACTCCTAATGTACTATCAAATTATGTTCATAGGAAAATGCCTGTGCTCGCTGTATGCTGAAATGTTGTATCTGCTGCTTGTGGTGTCTGGAGAAGTGTCTAGCATACCTGAATCAAGTAAGTACTGTTAGTGATCAAGGAAAGTGCTTTTTGACACAAGAACCCTGCACTAATTTACCATTTCACTTTGCCTTATTGCAGAATGCTTACACTGCAACAGCTATCAATAGCACAAATTTCTGCACCTCTGCCCGTGATGCTTTTGTTATCCTGGTGGAAAATGCTCTCCGCGTTGCTGCTATTAACACTATGGGCGACTTTGTCCTCTTCTTGGGAAAGGTAATACACAAAGTTTTGAGTTTTACTTATGATGATATGTTATCATATACCCCCGGCTTATCTTTTCTTACCTGTTCATATAGGTGCTTATAGTGTCCTGCACCGCTTTTGCCGGCGTTCTGGCCCTGAACTACCAGAGGGAGTACACTGTGTGGGTCCTTCCGCTTCTCATAGTTTGTCTGTTTGCGTTTCTGGTGGCACACTGTTTCCTCTCCGTTTTTGAGAACGTGGTTGATGTACTCTTCTTGTGCTTTGCTGTGGACACCAAATACAATGATGGCAGCCCGGGCCATGAGTACTACATGGACAAGGCCTTAATGGTGAGTCAATGATTTAAACACACTGATGGAATAAACTTAGTAAAGAAAAAATGTCATTTGTATTACATACATGCTTTTGTTTACTTATCTAGGAATTTGTAGAGAATAGTAAAAAGAAGGGGCCATACAAGTCAAATGCTGGTGATGCAAAAGAAATGGAGTCCATGGTAAGTTCAAGATCATACTGCTTTTGTAACTGTAAAAATAAAGTGGCCATGACTTGAAATGTGACTTAAAGATACTTCATGGAAATCCATCTAGTTCTTGATGCAGAACCATTTATTGTTGTCAATGTATGCATGCACCAAAGTAAAAAACGTACAAGAATGTATTAGCACACTGTAAATCAACATTAGGATTACGGTATTTCTTTATGCAACTGGCAATGTAATTTTGAAGATACAGTTCACTGAACCCTTTTCACTTGACGGGAGTAATTTTTTGTTTTTCTTGCAGGCACGTGGAGGGACCTAAGGCATAAAAAAGACATGTTTTTCAAGAAACACACTAAACTACTAAAAAGCATCTAATGCTTCTTTTAGAGTTAACCAGAAAGTGACTGCAGGGAAATGAACTTTTTCTGTATGCAATAAGTGCACATTTTTGTGCTTTGAAATTTTTTATTATAAGATTTTGCAACAGAAAAGGTTTGACACTAAAAGATGTAATTTTTCAGTTTATAGTTTTACTTTGACATGTATTTAACTCCGTTTGAGATGCTTGGATTTAACTTTTTATAAGTATAGTTCGTTTGCTTGGTGTATATTTTTAAACTAATGACTCATTTCTAAGTTTGTTTTTAAACTGTTTTTAAATAAATACAAAATACAGTTTTATGAATTCTGCACAGTCAATTATTATTGTCCACTTTCATTTATGGTATAAGTTCCACCACCTGAGGGCAGCAAACCCTGCATCATGAATTACATCCATATTCAAATTTCCCTGCCTTTTTAAATACAGTATATCAGTTAAAGAGCACCTTGAAAAGGTAATGCATATTTTACACATTATATGAATATTTAGATTATAACATCTGTGGTATTTTTAACCATATCTAAATCAAATAATTTACAAATAGATAATAGGGAGTTTATGATGTCTTTAATGGGAGCCTACTCTGTGCTGTTTGTACTTAGGTGTTTATGGCTGGCCCGTCACTATGGAGACAAGCGGACATGCCATAAACCTGTATCCCTGTTAGAGCGTACCACAATGCACTAATGTATAGATCCCTGCTACATCCCCTGCAGTTTCTTTCCAGTCAGCCATTGACCAGACAAGAGCCCAGCCACTAAGCAGTTAGAGCTTATTGATGGGAAAGCTGTCCACTGTTTGCCTCATAAAACACAGGAGTCCAGAGGAAAGCCTCTCTGTGGCTGCTGGTGAGCCACACCTCAGTCATTTCTCCAGGCCTTGACCAGAATCCTTTCTCTGTGGACATAAAGAACCATTTTTACTGGAAGCCGAAAGATCTCTTAAACATGAGGGTGGTATTCTGGTGGTGACTTTCTGAGTATGACTGAAGGGAGCAGATTAGGGTTTTCAATGAGACTGAGTGACTGACCCAAACAAATAATAGCCATAATAGCCACAACTTCTACTGGAAGGTTTAGACATGAGAATAGGAATAATTAATATTTGTTTATTTAGAGACATTAGATTAATCATTTTAGAGGGTCTGAGGATTGCCCTGTCTATATCCATCTTGGTTCCTTGTTGAAAATGTCTCTCTCAGCAACTTCCTGCCCTTACATTGAAGGTTCACTGCTGCCTTCTAATGAATTTTAAATGAATGTACAACCTGACTCACCATATTCTATAGGTTGGCCATATTTGGGTTGTTTTTATTTATTTGATTAATACATTATTTAGTTGCAGCATAGAAATGTATAGACAGTGCGTATAGAATAATCATGGTGCTGTACAACGGCTCTGGACTGGGAAACACACCGTCATAAAACAGTTGTGCTGCTGCACGGCTGTCTTTTCTTTGCGCTGACTCAGGCGCAGTAACAAGAGCCTCCTCAGTGTGTGAGTGCGGCTCTAAGTGAAGATCATCTCAGGGCTTATTCATTGTTGACAACATTTTTATAACAACCATACAGTACACAAAACACTATTGGAAGATAAAAGCTATGCAGATACTGGACATACATTTGAAACATGTTATATTTACTGTGTTGCATCCATTTTTTGTCAAAACTATTTTCTAATCAAATATATGCCTTTTAAAGAACCACCTCAGCTTTTTTCAAGGTCCTAATGTTAAGTACAATTTGTGTACACAAGTGTAATAAAGGATGGTGGACATTTTAGTAAAGCTATGATAAAAAAACAATTGACATACATTCTATAATTATATACTGGCTGCAATCTACTTCTGTACATAGGTCAAAATAAATTTAATTTTATAAAATGTGTAAAAATTAAAAAAGGCACCTGGACCTGTTTTAAAAGCTTTTTATCCCAACTCTGATTTGCTTCAAAATCCACAGTGTACTACTACAGTGTGAGTGGAAAAAGTGATAAAAAAAATATATATATACTACATCAGAGTTTGGCTTATCCAAGAAAACTGATTTCCGAAAACGTCACGAGTGCTTCCTGAGATCGAAGGCGTTTCCCATCAGCACTCAGTCATGCTGTCTACTCACTCATTGGCAGATATTTAATGTTGGACAATCTCCAGCATCAGCCTCTATGCATTGCAGAAATTAGCCTTGCAGAGATCATATCTGTCCTTCTTCCACAGTCAGCACATAAAGGCAGCGGAAAACTGTGTGAAAAGGAACATTTGATATTTACCCAGTGACTTCCTTATCTTCAACTAATGACAGATTCTTTTGCCAACACATCATAGTGTGTCTTCCTGCAGCATGTTCAAGAGCAAAAAGGTTCTCACAGTAAAGTCAAGCCACTCAATTTGCCTTTATATTTGACTCATTTTGACTAGTCTTTGGTAATATGCAAAATCTTTTGTATGGTGTGGGTGTGAGGATGGCAGCTCATAAAATATTGATTAAGTGCCCTTACATAATGCACCTACGAACTGCTGGATGAGGTGAACTTAAACAGAAGACAGAAGTCATTGGTCAATATAGCTTTTATTTCAGCAAATCATACATACACTGTAAAAAATGTATCTGTAGCGTAACCTAACGCTGTTAAAACTGTGATGACAGTGTGTGACTGGTTGAGAGTGGCTACAGTGTCTGAGGTCATGTCATCACACTCAGTAAAATCAACAGAATTCCCACTGGGCCACCGCTTCCAGTGCTTCAAGTCAATTGAAATTCCAAGTTAAAAGAATTATAACCAAGAGCTATAGGACATTAAGATGGCACTTTACAAGTCTTAACATGGAATCTCAGAAAAAAAAAATGTTAAATGAATCTCAATAACAGATTAGTATTTGAAACTAACAAGACACTTCCCAGGTTTGTGTACACATTAAATCATTGTGGAGAATACACACATCTGGGATCAGCTTCATTTGTTTAAGTACTAAAAGTCATTACGGCAGATTATGTACAAATCAATCCTTTGAGACAAAGTAAAAGCAGACATAATAAGATAAAAGAAGCTCTCCTAGCCAGTGTGTGATAAAAATCCAGCAGAGGGTGTGTGTGTGTGTGTGTTGTTTGCTGCTAACTATCTGTGCTTTTCTACATCTAGCATCCCTATATTATAAATGAGAGGATCCCTATATGTCACACTATTATAAGAGAGACCAAAAAACACAAACTGTACTTCAACCAAACAAGATCCAAATTACACAATAAAGCCACTCTAATGCAGTGTAGTAATGAGTCCAGATGCAAGCTTTGCAGCTACTCCCAGCATCACCCGAAAAAAGGCACACCTTACCCTTTCTCCCCCACCACACATTTCCAACAAGTCTGTATGGTTGTGTGTATTATGACTGTGCAACATTTCTGCTTCTCTTACACCACACTTTCAAATCACATTAAGACTCCTATCCGGAAATGAAAAACATCAACACCATAGGAACAATGAGATACTCCTACTGATTGCTGACATATTAAAGATAAACAATTTTTTACATTTTTTATCTCGCACGTTTGAGGCGAGTGCGGTTTATGACTGCGTCACTTTATCGTGGCGCCCCAGTTCCAAGCTACACTAGATTAAAAGTTCCACAAAGGTTTAGGCTCTACAAAAACAGACATCACACAGTATTAGACATGCTTTGACAAATCTGTTTCATTTTCTGTATTCATCCGAGGGTGGATTAGAAAAAGAGATCAATTTCCTCCTTACACTGCTGTGTTCTTTTCTCTTTCAAAACAGTAATTTGTCTTTGTTGCCTTTTGAGATTATTTGAATTTCACTAAAAGCAGCTTGCATGTCTATTCAGATTGCTATCCAGCTACACTGTGTTTTTTGCCTTAACTCCCCTATAATGAAGTGTTTCTAACGCTTATCTTGTTCTTCCATACAGTTACAGTCACAGTTACAAATCAAGATCAAAAAGAAACCTAAAGAGTGCAATAATTTCTTATCTACATCAGGGACATCCCACCTAAACACAGGAATATCAGAGAAAAGGGGGTGGGGGTCTCTTTAGCACTGTGCCTTGGGCGTCAACATACTCAGCAGGCACAAGGACAGGACACACATGGACTATCCAATGGAGGGGGGGGAGGTCTTTGCACATGTGACCAAATCCAAAGTGCTGGATTTGTCGTCCTAAAGAGTCTGTTGTATTCTCTGGTTAGCCGACACACAAATAAAGAAAAGTGCCATTAACCAATCTATTTATATCAAGACAAGAAGAAAAATCATAAACGTTTCGGCAAGTTTTTGTTTCTCTTTTTTTTTTTTTTTACTTATGAACAAACAATACACAAAGAGTAGTCCGTAGGCTGTTAGTACGATTAGGTATCTGCCCGGGGGTCGCCAAGGAACGTGCAGTTTGACCAAACAAAGTTTATTTTAATTTTTATCAAAAGACAATTATGACAGATATTCGTCATCCTCGTAATCTTCGTTTTCATCGTCCTCGTCGTCCATGCCGGCCTGGTCGTAGAGGTCAATGGTCTCTTCGCCCTCCTCCGCCAATAGAGAGTCTCCACTGCTGAGGTCTCCAGACGACTCCAAAATGACACCTAAAAATAAAATATGCTGAATATGGTGCTACAAAACAGTAAATTTAAGCAAAGTTTCCAGCAAATTGCTATAAAAACCTGGTAAAGTAAAAGAATAATTGATTTTTATTCTGCTTAAAATTTATCTGAAAAAATCTGAGAATTTTGTATGTATTTTTCTGTATGATTTACTTTAATTCTAATAAAAAACTGTGAAACATAATGGGCAAATGCAACGTTAATGCAAATGTTAATATTTTCAAATGTATAATGACATAATTTCTATTGTTTTGTTTTGCTAAAATGACAAAATCAGGTCAAACAAATAAACAAGTTGATTCACAATATCACATTTAAAATTCTGTAAAAAAAAATAAAGAAGAAGACTGAAAACTTTAAGTGGTGACTATTGAAAGAGTTGATAAAATAGAGATATTATTCTTCTTGTTTGCCTACCACAGTCTGCAGGGCCATGGGTGCGTGAACCGGCCACCTCGTTACCATAGCGATCCACACACCAGCACTGACCACTGCTGCTGTGACACTGATGGGATCTGTAGTAGCCGTCCTCATTGCAGGACGGAAGATACTGACCTGCACATTCAATAAAAGATAAACAGTTGGTCTGATACTTTAGAATGGCTGTGTGTGTGTGTTAGTGTAATCTGTGTGACTCACCGAGAAGCTTCTTTCCCGCTTGCTTTTTGTTAATGCTGGACAGCTCTGCTTTACAAGGGGAATCTGCAAAAAGAAGAGGCAAAAAAAATGTACAAGTCTGCTTCTTTCTGGCAGTTGATTTTGTGCACCTCGCTCCTTTTGTGGAGACTTTCTGCTTTTGTCAGGATCTTTGTTTTGTGACTCATCCACCAAAAACATATCTTTAAACTGCATAAAAACAAATCTTCAGCCTATGTTAGTCTTATTCAGTTATGTTTTAGGCAACATTGTTGATTTTATTTTTATTTATATTCACTGTCTATTGTGAATTTAGTTGGTGATGTCACAGTTTATTGGTTCACTATTCTTGAACTGTTTATGTGTTTAGTTTAAAGTTCGTGCAATGTATTTTGAGCTGTAATCATACCTGTGTATCTCTGAAAGCATGTGCACCACTCAGAGCTGCTAATGACTTTGTCCGTGTGTGTATCACAGGATTGGAAAAAGACGTCAGAGCAGGGCTCATTCCTGTCCATGTACAGACTCTTGATTTCCGACTGGTCCAGCTGCATGTCAAAATTTGTGTCGAGACGGGAGAACATCCAGCCAAGAGGGTCCTTACAGATAGGAGATGCTCCCACCTCAAACTCTGCAGTGAACAATCAATGAGGCTATGTTTTGCACAGCCATTCATTTGAATCATAAAGTGTACTGTAAATGGTCAACTTACTAGTCTTCTCTGGTTTTTGTATTTTGACCCTCTTGTGGTTGCCATTCTCGTGCAGCACTCTGAACCAGTCTCTCAGACGACTCACCACCTCCTTCAGGTCTGACTCACTGCACACTGAGGAACACAAATGATGAATATCATCAGTAACAAAGTTTTTGTGGCCCACCCCCAGCTATGGTAATCATGGTAATGCCAAGCCCAACTCTGATTCCTTCTGCCTTTTCAAAAGGATGTTGTGTGCTTTTTCACATTTCTGTGTTACTTTGAATGGGTTTATTGGATACCTCTCTTCCCTGGTGTGCTCGGTTTAGGCTCAGAAGGACAGGGGCACATGCCAGGACACTTGACAGCAATCTTCTTTCCTGAGATGCATGCCTGGTAGTCCAACTTACACTAAGTGAAACAAAAAGATGACAGAATTACCAGACAAAAAGGGAAGTCGAATAAGGATGTAAGACTCCTTCAAGAGGAAACGAAATAATGTCACATGTGTGTTTCTATTGTTTGTGAAAGACGAAGCGGTCAAAAAACACTTTCTGTTGTGTGTACCTTGGTGGAGTAAGTGTGGCCATCAGTTCCACAAACAGGAGCAGGGTGGACAACAGGACATGGCTTGCACTTTGACCCTGGGCTCTGGTACAAACTGGCATCTTTAAAGCTTCATAGCAGAATAGAAAAACAGAGTTAGCTCATTTTGACATGAAATCTCGTCTTTAAAAAGTAGACGTTATGAATCATTCAACATGATCCATAACTTTTACCCTGCCTGCTGTGCTCAAGTCTAATGTTGGCAGACCTTTTTATTTCCATGACATATCATCTTATTTCCACAGCAATTTCAGAAATGAAGGATTTTAGGATTTATGTGTGATTACTTTCTGATTTGCTTGCACTGTGCATTAGTAATTGTCCTGTTGCTAAGAATGGGAAATGAGGTCAGTATGGTGTTACTGTCCTCGGTCCGGTTGACAGTGTCCTAGACAGAAACAAATAGAAAGCCCATTCATATCACTTGGCAGGACTTGCTGTCCGTTATACGGCAGTGCCAGAGCTGGGGTAATTGGACTAAACAGTAACGTCACACAACAGTCATAAAAGAGAAGTGCAACCCATAAACCAGCTGGGAAAAAAAATGAATAAAAACTCTAATTGTTCTGTTTTATAAATAAGGGCAGGGAGTTAAACGGAAAAAATAATGAGGAAGAACAGCAGATTTCATTTCCTAATCTGCTGTCATGAGTGTTTCATTTCTGCTTGAGTCAAAAATGGAATATGTAAATGTCAGAACAAGACTTTTTTAGTGCCCAAACTGGACTAAACCGAGCTGTATGTGAGCATGTGAGTGTGTCGACTGGTCTTACCTAATTCTCCTCTGGCTGACACAAGTGGCCGTTTTATAATCCTCAGCGACACACACCTTGTGGCGACTGCATTTGATCTTCAGACAGGGGTCTTTGGCTGGATCAAGGGCTGGAACACGTACATTTGTTTAGTACATTACATATTATCAGCAAAAGACAGCCTCTCTTTTAACTGTTACTTAAATACTAATGTCACTTCCAATTTGAATACAATAGAAATGAAAACGTACTTTGTGGCAGTGTGTCAAAATAAAATAGGCTCTAAATCAGTGGAGTGATCAAACGGACAAACTGTCACATTCACTATTTCAACAAAATGTTTAGTAGTGAGTAGGAAATCATTATGCAAAAATAATGCATATTTAACACCTCTTACAATTAGTCTGAATAAAAAAAAAACATCCAATAATCATTGTGTTTAAATGATAAATAATATGTGGCTGGACAAAAAAATCTATTTATTAGCCAGATAAGAAAATGTGCAAATATCTAAGCCCTCCTGAATTTATATAACCTTCTCTTCACACCAGTCTCCAAATACTGAACTTGAAGTGTAACACAATTAAGCGTTCTTACATCTAAAAACAGATGGACACAGTCAAAGAGGCTACTTCTGACGTGAACTACAGTGCAGCGCCTCTAAAACTGTACAACTGATCTGGTATCAACGCCTACATTTTAGATTTGACTTTTGGTTGGTCTTTCACGCAATCTTTATCTGACCACAAGTCAGCCATCTGTGTGCTACCTGTGCACAAGCTCAGCACAGATCTCAAAACAGTCTGTGAATGACCTCTGCTCTAAAGAACCTTACTGTAATCCCTGAGCAGCTTTGGCAGATTACGCTGCCTTGATCCTGCAGGGCTATAGCTATTGTTTCATGACATGGCTGTGTGTATGGACGCTGGCTGAATGTGTTGGAGGATCTAGTGATAAGTAAAGAGTGAGGGTGTTTGTCCTGGTTTGCCTGGATGTCTTTATGAGATTATCACTGAGATTTCACTGAGAAAGTGGGAGACAAATTTCTCATTTCTAAATAAAACCAGAATTTCCTCAACAGCAGGTGGTTTCAATAAAAAGGTAAGAGTTCTACAGAGCTACAGTGGTTTGTATATGTACAAAGCACCAACAATATAAAGCTTTTCATCACTTATGTTAGCATCTTATTCGCTACATGTGTGGCTAATGCACAGAAGCAACCAAAAACAGTCAATAGGGTTGTATTGTTGAGGACTATTGACTCAAGTTTTGCAAAATTTTCTATGTTGTAGATGTTAGTTTACTGTTTGTCATATGCTATTCATCATTTATAAATCTGCATTTGTTTTTATAATCCTTGTGTAGATAATATTGTTATTCCTCTGTTGTACCCACCTTGATCAAATGGTTTGGATGGAGTCCATGTTCTTGGTTCCTAAAAGACACACACAATTTTTAAAGTCATTTGAACCTTTTTTTTATTATTTTAACATGAGTTAATACAAATACATGCTATGAACACTGGTCATACAAACCTCCACTTCCTTTAAGAGTGAGCATTATAAAGACAAAGAGGAATACATTTTCAGTTGCCGTTCATTGTGAAAATCTAAAGACAAACAACAAATAGGCCTACTACAGACACATGCATGAATTTAATAAAGTTCCTCTAATGTCAGCAAAGCACAAAGGGTAGAAAGACTGTGTCTAATATCAAAGGTACTGTTGACCAAATGCCTTTTATGGAAGCCTTGCCTCAGATGTATTATTATTATTTAAGAATTTGAATTGACAAAGCTGATTCCAACAAAGTGTACCTAAGATAAATTAGGCCTTAATTAAACTGATTAGAGCAATCATATTCCCAGAAAAAAATCATCCAGTGTCCCAGAAAAAAAAAAAAAATCAAAGTTGAAGTGTTTATTACAGTTCAGTTTAAGAAACTGAAGTGCTACTTGGATTTCATCTTCATCAGCAAAATGTGACTAATTTACATCCACACAACTGTTTGTACTTGAAACAGGTACATTGAGGTGAGTGGTTCTGCTTTTAATAGACACAAAATAAGCCGACACACCCAGGGGTGCTAGCCTCTGATGCAAATGTGAAAGCAGCTTAAGGAGCAGCAGCCAGCTCTGAACAGACTGATCACACTGCGTGAGTGTATTCACAAAACACTTTTTTTATCCTCTCACCTTGTCACTAATTAGATATGAGAATGTATGGTCTACAGTTAGAGGTCTGCCTTTTTTGTTTGTCTTATCATACAGTTTGAACCTTGTATCTGACTATATAGAGCAGAAATTATGATACAAATTATGCTTAGCTTTGTTGTCACTTCTCAAAGCAAAGTTTCCAATTTTGTATTTATGGCCACTTCATTTTTGCTAAAATAATCAATCAAACTGGCAAGTACGTTATTTTAAGATGCTAATAAAGGAGATATATATTGTAAGTGAGTAGCCAATGATTCAACTGTTCAGCAGGCCTAAAAAAAAATCAATTTTGGTCTGCCTTTTGTAAATGGACGTTTGACTAATGTTGTCTTATCATAAAAATAATAGCAGTACAATGTGACTAACCAGAATAATCCAGGTTTTTAGTATATTTTTATTGCTAAGTGCCAAACAAGTTACCAGTAGGTGCAGTAGATTCTCAGAAAACAAACAAGACCCAGCATTTATGATATGCACTCTCTTAAGGCTGTGCAATTGGGCAATTAGTTGAAAGGGGTGTGTTCAAAAAAACATTTTTGTTTCTAGGATTTAGCAATCCTGTGAATCACTAAACTAATATTTAGTTGTATGACCACAGTTTTTTTTAAAACCGTGTGACACCAACTTGTGGCACCTCTCAGCTGTTATTCCACTCCATGATTCTTTAACAATATTCCACAATTTATTTACAATTCTTGGTTTTGCTTCAGAAACAGCTTCTCGATTGGATTAAGGTCCGGGGATTGGGCTGGCCTCTCCATAAAATTTTGTTGGTTTGGAACCAAGACATATGCAAAACTGATCCATAATCCCTGGTATGTGATAAACACCATAGTAGGAGAAACATGCCCATATCATGATGCTTGCTACACTGTCTTCACTGTGAACTGTGGCTTAAATTCAGAGTTTGGGGGTCGTCTCACAAACTGTCTGTGGCCCTCGGAACCAAAAAGAAAAATTTTACTCTCATCAGTCACAAAATGTTCCTCTATTTCTCTTTAGGCCAGTTTATGTGTTCAAAAAACATTTAACAAATTCAAATTGTAACCTCTTCTGCACATGCATTTTTTTAAAACAGAGGACTTTGTGGGCAATTCTTGAAAATAGATTAGCTTCACACAGACGTCTTCTAACTGTCACAGTACTTACAGGTAACTCCAGACTGTCTTTGATCATCCTGGAGCTGATCATTGGCTGAGCCTTTGCCATTCTGGTTATTCGTCAATCCATTTTGATGGTTGTCTTTTGTTTTCTTCCACGTCTCTCTGGTTTTGCTCTCCATTTTTAAGCATTGGAGATCATTTTAGCTGAACAGCCTATCATTTTTTGCACCTCTTTATAGGTTTTCCCTACTCCAATCAACATTTTAATCAAAGTACGCTGTTCTTCTGAACAATGTTTTAAACGACCCATTTCTCTCAGGCTTTCAAATGCATGTTCAACAAGTGCCCTTAAATAGGGGCCACCTGATTCACACCTGTTTTTTCACAAAATTGATGACCTCAGTGATTGAATGCCACATATTTTTGTATTTTTTGAACACACCCCTTTCAACTAATTGCCCAGCCTTAAGATCGTGCATATCATGAAGGCTGGGTCTTGTTTGTTTTCTGAGAATCTACTGCACCTACTGGTAACTTGTTTGCCACTTAACAATAAAAAATATACTAAAAACCTGGATTATTCTGGTTAGTCACATTGTACTGCTATTATTTTGAACAATACTGTTCAACAACATGGGTTCCATGTTTTAAACCTTACCCTATGGTCGACTGCCCCTAAACTCCTGTGTGTAAGACATCAGACACTCACGTGTAAAACCATTTTTGTATCAGTTCTTTGAATGCTAGAAAGCTGCTACACATTCTATAGATTTGTATTTTTGTTGAGTAGCATTAATCAACTAAACAGCCTACTTTCAGGTCAGATTAATCCCAATCAGTTCCACATCTGATACAGACAGGAATCTGAGGAAGTGGCGTGCTTTCCTGTCTGCCCTGCACATTGAACACCTAAGAATGAGAACATTGCATTATGGGGGCCAGCTGGGCCAGACCCCTTTTAGACTAGTCTAGGCAACCAAAATGCTCGCGGTCTGAATCCTTAATGGAATCAACCCAGGCACGCAAGTGCACACAGTAGTTGAGTGAGTGAGTGAACAAACAAACAAACCTACTGTAGCACAGGAATCTGTCAGCACTACACAACATCAAGTGACGGCATGAGTGCACTATGTTCACATGTTATGGAACCTGCTAAGACCCCTTATTCTAAATAGAGACACCTTTCACTAATTTCCCCCACAAATTTTTAGTTTATTGCTCTTTTTCTGTCTTAAGAATTTTCATATTGATAACATGACAACAAGGCTCTAACTCCTTTCACTGTTCATACTTTGTAGTTCATTAATATAATGTCCATGGCACTTTCCTCACTTGGATTTTCACACATCAAACAATACTGTGTTCCCTCCCCTTCATCCTGCCACTGTACATTACAAACACGTTTCTCACTTGTATTTTCTGTCTTCATGGAACATAATTTTTACTTGCAAACTGAGCCCTAATACTTCTTCCTTCCTATTCCTTGCTTCCTCGCTGCCTTTCCTTTCATCCAGCAGGAGAGGCATGTGCATGCTTTAACCATACTGGCTGTACGCGTCTTGCTCAAGCTTGTCGCATGCACAAAACACACACGCATCCACAGTAAGGTGCTTTGAAGTGGAAAAGGCCTGGAGCTCTGTACCTTCTCTACATCATTCACCCTCCACAACACAAATGCGGCCAATAAGAGGGCATGAAAGCAGAAGAGGGCAGCACAGTGCGAGTGGGTGTAATCTCTTCTAATGAGGCTAGTCAAAACAAGCTCTTAATTCATAACATTATGCATGTAGCATTTGGTCAGGGACTGTTCCTGTGCCTTTATCTCCTCGATATGAGGGCTGGTGTCTAAAAAATAAAAAAAATAAAACAGCAGGGAGATGGCACTGGTGTAACCAGTGGAGCCTCGGGCTGCTCCAACCATCTTAAGTGAAACCCACAGTAAATCAGAAGCCAGTGCCGTATCTAGTGCACTTATCTTAGGGACCCACTTATGCCTTTCATGCTCAAAGAGGAGAGTCTAAAACATACTCCACACTGGCAATGAAGGGTTTACATTAGCACGTTAGCATTTCATATTTAAAAACAAAAAGCAGCACTTATAATTATCACTATTAACCGTCTATACAGCGGGGTAATATAACCACAAAGCAATAACACAATAAAGCAAAGATTTCACCTTGATTCCCAACACAGTTCACCTATAAGTTAGTACTGTAAATATGCTATATATAATATCATAGCTCTAGCCTAATAAAAGAGTACATCTTAAGTGTTAATTAGATGTGCTGAGTATGTATTTTTTGTTTTCGATTGATTTTGTGTAGGTGTACAATCTGCCAACATTGCCAACCATAAAAAAGAATGCATTAAAATAGATTCATTCACTTCATGTCAGAACAGAAAAGTGAGTGAATGGAGCGCCTGTAATATTGTGTTAATGCCGTACAATCTCAGTGACAGAATAACAAATACTGGACAAAAAACAAACAAGCTGGAAAACACAGTAGAGCAAAGTGTGTCATCTTGGTCTTCAGGTCAGGCACAGTACGAGCCTTCAGCTTGCTGCCAGTCATCTCATTCTTTCATCTCTCCATTCTCCTTATCTCCTAACTATATAAGTCAAAGACTCGCTCCTCTTAAGTTACACAGCCTATGGCCCAACACTTTGGCTGTTTTACACTGCGGGCACTGACACCTGATTTGCATAATCCAAATCCTGCTCAGGTCCAAAGACTTTCCCGAGGTCCACTGCAAAGACGGGGCAGACAAGTTTCTATTTGACGGCTTGGGAAAGTTATAAAAAAAAAAAAACATCACACGGCACTGAGTTATATAAAAAGATATGAAAGCACACAGTAAGGGGGTTTCTCTTGTTCATAAATCATGGACTTTAAATACAGAGTAGTGTCACTGCAAGAGTCAAAACCGGTTTTCAGAGGTGTGTGTGTGTGTGTCACGATTTGAGCCTTTAATCTACAGCTGGCATGGTGGAATACAAAAGTTACCTTAGGCTATACATAATGCCTACTAATATGTACACCGAGGCACAATGGTAATATAATAATCTTTATCAGGACAAAACCATTACACACAACCGGACTGAGGATCTAATCAGGTAAATTCTGACTAAATTAGAACTATAAGAACATACAAGAAGGCCTTCTTTCAGAATGTTTAATGATGGCTGACAGACAGTAGCTTGATGAACAGCTCAATAGACACAATCCTCAGCACAGTCACACAAACACTTCTATCATTTCCCCTGTAGGCCTCACTGAGAGTCCCCTGCTCTACTTCACGGAGTACAGTGTTAAAGGTGCAGTAAGCAGAATTCAGAAATAATGAAGTTAGAGCGGAACTAAATCCAGAACCACATTTGACCCAGAACAGAGAAAACCCAGGACTTCCAACAATGCATCTAAAGGGCACCTAAAGGTTTTGGGGTTGAATAACTTCCCTTTGGTCCTTTGACACATTTTGAGGCACAGAGTAAACACTAAAAACAAATAACCGCCTAGCTTTAATATGCTACAGTCTGCACATGTTGCTGAAACAGACATTTACTGAGCAGCAGATTATGGCAGGTGTTCTCTCCTCCTAAGTGTAGGCCTTACTGCTGCGGGCTCGCTCCTTTCTACCTGCCTGTAATTAGGCCCCATTTGCTGCCCCTGTTCTCACTCCCACACGATGCTCTTTTGTAGCCCGGGCTCTGATTTGTGTAAACACGCTGGCAGACATGTTGGCCGTGTATTTACTGTACCAGCGGAGCGGGTGATGAACGTGTGACAAACAGCACAAGCGACGGGCCCCGTGACACGTCGCTTGACACAAGGAGAAAAAACGAGAGGCGCATGATCACAGACCAATGTGGATGACTACGGCGGGGCTAGCGGTCTGATGGAGACAACACAACATGCTCACGTCAAGTCATGGGTTCACTCACGTCTCTGAATTTATCCCATCTCTCCGTCAGCCATTTATCATCCAAAAAATTGCCGCTGTCTGAGCGAGCGGAGACGTGTCCAAAGGCGACGGCGCACACGCACAGCAAGGCGACGCTCAGCATCTGCGGACACACAACAACAGAGCGGTGATAGGACACGGGATCAGACTGTATAGGACATGACTATCGCGTGGAAAACAGCTCATTGAGTATGCAGAAATACATCGTTTGGATCCCATTAAACTATATGCAAAAAACAAAACATGTTTTCTTACCTTGTCGCATCAGCTGCTCTACAGACTCGATGTGCTCGCTGCCGTTTTCTGCTTCTAGTAATAGCAGCCCTCTCCTCCCTCCCTCTCTCTCTCTCTCTCTCTCTCTCTCTTCCGCACACAACGGGAGCGCGCGTCCCACCGTGCGCGCTCCCTAAGCTCTGGCCCTCTTTCTGCCTCCCTCGGCGCAGAGGAAGGAGCCCGGCAGTACACTGTGGACTTCATAAAGTGTGTCCATTCATTATTAAGTGAAAGGAACTGGTGATTCATATGATGAGAGTTCATTACAGAAAACTATGTTGGCCCAGGATTCTCAGTAACTCACGAAAGTCATAGCACAAATATAATTAATTCTCCGGAATTGTTTTGACTCACGTGGGCTTTTTCGATTAGATGCTGAGTATAGGCTACTTCGACTGTTATGTTAACAGTATAAGTTATATTTCACTCAAAAGACTCAGGTAGCGTATTTCCATTAGCCACCTCTTCATTTTAATAGCACAAGAAAAAAGAGAAGTAAGGAGTTCATGTGTGTGCAAAACCTCATGGACACACAACAGACAGTAACAGGTGTTATCAGTCAAGGGTAGTAAGATTTGCAATGACATTCCAGCTGGAATAAGACTGTACTACCAAAAACTAGTAATTTTAATATATTTGAAACTGACCTTAGAAGAGTTGTTAAGAAGAACCAGATCTGTGTGCATGTATTGTTTTTCTGACATGTTGTTGTTTTTTCTAACCTGTCAGGAACTACCAATGCAAAGTAGCATTCTGGCTAATTTCTGGCATATTTATATTAATATGTTTGTTAATATGCATTGTCCCTTTTAAATAAATAAATAAAAATATGCACAGAACACCACAATCAGAAAAAAAAAAGAAAATGCTTTACAGTTGCCAAATAATAGCTGCTTAGGCTTGTTTGTACAGTAGAGACTTGAGACAAAGTTCCTTTTACATTCCACAGCAGAGGCAAGCTCAGGATTGTAAATCCATGTCACCAGATTACATGGTTTCTATAAGAAATGCACACATGGCAGTTCCGAATGATTTGTGAAGGTGGGGAAAAAACCTCTTGTGTGTTTGATGAAAATAAAGCAGTGAAAGAACGTCTAGAAAATAATTCATGTGAACATGTAAGTAGGCCTATTATGTATGTCACCTCATTAAATAAACCACATGCAATTAAAGATACAGACTGCTTTTCTATGCTTTCGCTTTTGCTCGCTGTCTCTGACGCACAGTCGAATCCTGTTTCGTTGTGTGTATGGAGTGAGTTGCTGTATTTGTTAAACCAATTCAGCTACACAATCTATAGTAAACCTTGAATTTATTTTGTATTTATTTATTTAAAAGGACAGTGCATGTTAATAAACAGGATGACTGTTAACAAGTCAAAAATAGACAAAAGGCTAGATTTCATTCGTTGTCCTTTGCCAGATGTTATAGAGACACCCTAAATAAAAGAAAATGAAAAGAAAATAGCATTTAAAGACATTAGATAAAGACAAGTAATACAACAGAAAATATTAGACAAAGTGTTAGAAATTAAAAAGTCTAGTCCATACAAAACATCACAATCATAAGCACAGGCATGCAGCAGCATTAAACAGATCTGAGTTACGCTAACACAGCAAACGCAGCATTGTTATTTATGTAATGTGCAGTTTTGCTTTAAAATATTGTATTGTTACAATAGTATACCCAAATTAAATCCATCCATCTATCCACCTTCTTCTGCTTATCCCTGGACGGGTTGCGGGGGCAGTCTAAGCAGAGACACCCATACTTCCCCCTCCCCAGACACTTCCTGTTCCGGAAAATTTTATACATTTTGAATAAATTGAGTAATTTAGGTAGCGACGGTCATAATTAAATCGTTTCAAACACAGTTTTTAATTCTGATCTACACAGATATGGAAAAGAAGACTGTGGCTGCAACACAGAAGTCTCTTTGAATTTTAAGATGGAGTCAAATGGAAGCACATATAATATTATTCCATCATCTGCTCATCTGAGAGAAGGCTGCCTATTGGTCAGGCGGGTCAAGCCATTACTATGCACAGTTGCTGCAGAAACCCACACTGACCTCACATCTTCACATCTTCATCTTTCTAGGGGGCTGTGTGTGTAGGCATGTGGAAAGATGAGAGGGTGCACATATTTGAAAGTCAAATTAGAACTACGCAGTATGCATGGCTGCATCTCGGAGATACACAAGAACAGATCATGTGGCGGAGCACAAACGGGATGCTAAATGGTCAGTGGAGCAATCGCATGAGTAATAAAAAAGTGTTTAACACAAGTTGTTCTAACAGGATGTGTGCAGCATGTCAACAGGAAGGTGGCAGTAGACAAAGCCATTGTGGTTGAAAGAAAGTAGGGCTTCAGACCTCTTTGAACTTTGCTTTGTTCTCTCAAATAACAGCAAGTTGAAATGTATTACTACAAGACAGTATAACAATTTGTAAGTGAAATTTATAAATATTTCGCAATGTCAGCGAACATTAAAAAATGTAAAAAAAAAAAAAAGTTACTATGTTTTATTGAAAATTAACAACAAATGTACCATCGTGTAATTCAAAGTCTTGGAGTGCCAGATGGACTCTCAAATCATGTCAAAACCAAATATAATCACAAATTTACAACATGCGTAAATGGATTTTCTAAAAATTGGGAAAGGTCAGGGTAAATTTCAAGGGAACGCATAAAGTCATTTAGTGTCCTCACAAATATAGATGCATAAACTGGTGTTTTCTGGTCCGGGAAATTCATACATTATTCAGGCACAGACATTAAAGATGTAGATGTGGTCACAGACATATGCAGGAAAGACACACACAAGATACAAAATTGTTGTAGAGCGACTGTTGAAGCCCATTAAAACTTGGCTGAGGTCTTTAGTTTGACTGGAGTCCCTCTTTGAAGAAAAGTCACTGTTGACTCAGTGCCTGTCTGGGCTGACAAAGAAAAGATGTGAAAAGAGATAGAAATGGGACAAAAACAGTGTCAGTGTGTGTGTGTTTAGAAAATGAGCGACATGAAGCTTGTCTCAAAGTAGTGGAGATTTCACAGCTCAATGGTTCGGTCACTGTGCACCTGCTAACTGAAGGTGGAATGAGTGAGGTGAGGGGCTTTAACTGGAAATGAGTTGAAAAAACATTACAAAATAATTACAGGGTTATATTTTTTTTCCAAACCATCATGCAATACATGACTATATTGGTGGTGAGTGATGCCATTACCCGGATAGGATGGTGTTTTTGGAGGCAGCACCTGCATGTATTAAAACGGTGGAACACAAGGGCTACTTTTAAATCTGATGACGGTCAGTTGGACCAAAACATTGTTTAAATAAATAAATAAATATAGAGTGAGGACGTGTGTGACGCCTTATTGATTTTTCTGTGATACTCCTTCAAAACACATGTTGACATTTCATGTGTACAGAGAGCAAAACCCCAGTTCAGTCACAAAAATACCTCAATGGTTTAAGAATGTTTGGAGTCACTTATACTGTAAGGACATATAGATAATGTTACAGATAATGTAACATTACAGATAATGATACAGATAATGTTAAACGCAGAGGTACAGAGGAGTTGTCTCTGATCATTTGTATTAACTCTTTTTGTTACTGGTGAAAGAGCCTCACAAATGGCAATGCAAGCTTATTACAGAATATTTTACAAGGCACTGTAATGTACACTTATGGAAATGAATAGAGAAACAAAAAACACATTCTACCGTACACACATGCAACAGTACATTGTACTACTTTAGCTGATTGCTTTACTTATCTAGATATATCCTATCTAGAATATCTAGAATATATTGTCTAAATATGACCTGCAGCTTTGCATAAAACTGGTAACTATGTAAAAATACTTAAGCTGTGTCTTTTATGTGTGTGCAGAAAGAGAGAGGGAGGGACAAAGGGGTGAGTGTCTTATCTTGAGAAGCAGACCTTTTAAGCGTAGCAGTGAGTAAGGTCAGCGCTGGTCCTGTGTTTTAGCTCCGGGACCTAAAGCTAAAAGCAGAGTAATGACAGAGAGGGAAACGGAAAGCAGAAGATAAGAAAACAGAAACAAGTAGCAATCACTGAAAGGACTGATGACAAAGTCAGAAAGTAAATAGAAGGTTCAAGCAATGTTGAAAAATCAACATTGTGTTAAATAGACATTTATTTGTTGCTTTGTTCAATATTGACATTAACTTAGTAAAACTCAAAACAGTTGATATAAAACTCTAAATAGCAAACAAAATGCATTACGTTTACAGCTCATGCGGCTCAAAATATCAATATAAATATGAAGAACGACAACTTCAAAGCTTTTTTTCATTTTGGGTCTTCTTGTAAACATGAACAATGTCAGTGTCACAAAAACTCATTGCACACTCTCTGACTCTTAATTTATTTTAACAATGTGTGGCCTTTACCAGATTTGAGGGCAGCCCTTGCACTCCAGTTTTTTTTATACAGGTGCTACCTCCAAAACACTATCAAATCCATGTTCATGACATAATTTTATCATAACTCCCCCAAAATACAATAAATACACACATCTGAGCATCACGCAGAAATTCATCTTCATGTAACAAATAAATTAAAATTTAATGAAAAAATTCATTAGAATAAAAAAAGTATTTTTCACAATATATACTATTAATTTAATCTCGGTGAAAATCCAATGTGCTTTACGTCTTTTGCAGCAGGTGCCGCTCCAACCTAGAAAGTCTCCTAAATGTCTGAAATATGAGTTAATATTGAAAGTTAATTTGTAACTGCAAGAAGTTGGATGCAACGTCTTTCCCTTTGCAGTATTAGGGATTAGATATACTGCTCCTGAAAATTACAATAACAATTAAAGCCGCAAGCGGCGATAAAGGCCCTCGCCTCCCTTTAGACCACGAGGACACATTTACTCGGAGGATTGCATTTTTCAAATACATACATTTTTTGGCAGGCTTGAATTTTGTGGCCAATAAAAACTTTATGTGCACGTTTACTGGGTCAAATTGAGGATCATTTTGCAGAAAAATTATAATTAAATAAATATATAACTTGAGCAAAAACAACAACGAAAAAAAAAAAATGCGTCTATTGAACACACATGTGTTTAGGTCATTTTGCCCAAGTTTGGTGTCTGTGGAATGAAGCAGCTATTTTTTGTTTTTTTTTTAAAGAGAGGTGTATTCTAAGTCGGATCACACCTTCAATTCAAAATGGCCGCTTTCCCGTATGTGATAGGGTGTGGTCCCAATTGGCTTTTTTGATCATAAGCCCATGCTGGATGTGTGTACCAAGTTTCATTTGCCTACAACAAACTGAAATTTTCACTTCAATTTGACTTTTTCCACATATTTGGGACGTTGCTATGGCAACACATTTATAGATAGGGGGTGGTTGTCATTGGCTTTTATGTTCGTCATGACATAAGAGATGTGTGTTCCAAATTTCATGTCTCTATGACAAACTAAATTCTTGGGTCCCATTATAAGTTTGTAGGGGGCGCTGGAGAGCCATTTCTAAAGATAACCCTTTTATTTACATATCTTTGTGTTCAGGTCATGAATGTGCACAAACGCCTTTTTGGGTCCAACTCGATCCGAGAAGGCGTTTGAGAGTTAAGAGACATTTTATTTTCACAGAAATGGCCACCTCGTTACAGGCTTGCCACACCCATACCCGATAAGATATCATAAACAAAGTCACAACTTTGGTTGGCACATGTGTCTAGATGATACTCACCAAATTTGGGGCCATTTAGATTAAAACACAATGATTTGCATCTTTTTGAGCAAGGGGTGCGATTTTAGTGGCCATGCGTTTCACCCCACATGGCGGACTTCCTGTTGAAGTTTAGGGTGTGACTGTCATTGACTTTTCTGTTTGACCTGAGGTGTCCTATGGATGTAGTTTCATTTTTCTACGTTGAAAAAAAGTTACTTTCAATTTCCATAGGCCCAATGTATTTTGACTTTTGTAGGGGTCGTCACTGAGTCATTTTTTGTATTTTTTTTTCCGGGGACTTCAAATACATAAATTTTTCGCCGGGCTTGAAGTCTGGGACCAATAAAAATGACTTTTAGTTGTTGGTTTACTGGGTCAAATTTAGGATCATTTTGCAGAAAATAAATAAATAAATAATCAGAGCAAAAACAATAGGCCCTCCCGGTCATCACCGGCTCGGGCCTAATACATATTGTGGAAATGCTGATGTTTTAATTGATTTGTTACATGAAGATGATTTTCTGTTTGATGCCTTGATGTGTGTATTTATAGTATTTTGGTGTTGAGTGATGTCATTGGACATTTGATTGGATGGTGTTTTTGGAGTATTAAAACGGTGGCGCACAAGGGCTACCTTCAAATCTGGTGACGGTCAGTTGGACCAAAACGTTGTTTAAGTAAATAAATAAATATAGAGTGAGGACGTGTGTGACGCCTTATTGATTTTTCTGTGATATTCCTTCAAAACACAAAACACAGATTTTATGTGTACAGAGAGCAAAAACCACAGTCACAAAAACACCTCAATGGTTTAAGAAAGTTTGGAGTCACTTATACTGCATTGGTCGTACAAATTTTCCCAATTGTACATCATTAGGACCATGGACCCCCCCAGTAACATCAACACCTTCTGCGGACCTAACCATCCCTGTCCCATCTCCGGATTCACCAATGGGATTTCCAGATCACCTGGAAATTTTAGTTAAATCTGGAATTAAGATGATACCCCTTACACCTAACTTGGCCAGGTCACGGGTTCTATCATCATCACTAAAAACATCACCCCCAATACCACCCAGGAGTACCACTGCTTCACCTCGGCCACTACCTAGAGTCCAATGGACCCCTGTCAGACCCCCTCCACCCCCTCCCAGACCAGCTCCTCCCAGACCAGCTCCAAAAGCCTTGACTAGCATCAAGGCTACTATCAGTGATTAGGAAACTGAGGGCCTCTGCTGTTCCAGGACTTTTCGTCATGATAAACCACTTATCAACCTGAGGCCCTGGGAGAGCACACTCCCCCCTCAGCTCCATAACTACAGTCAGAAGTCGCAGATTGAAGAAGAGAATAACAGTTAGATTGTCTAATCAGACAAATCTGATTCAAATCCCCTGCAAACAGATAAAGTCAGGTCCTGCTCAAACGGACTTAAAACTTGCAGTGTTCAATGTCAGGTCTTTGGGAAACAAATCTTTTTTAATTAATGATTTTATAACTTCAAATAAGCTTGATTTTATGTTTTTAACAGAAACATGGTTAGACAGCAGTACTGGAAATGCGGTCCTTATTGAATCCACCCCATCGAATTTCACATTTTTATCCAAAATACGGGAAAACAAAAAGGGTGGTGGTGTATGTGCCTTTCTTAGGGATAATATTCTTATCCAGAAGCTGTCACTTGGTGAGTTTTCATCATTTGAGTATGTGTCATTCAAAATGGAGTTGAAGTTTTCTCCATCTATTTTATATGTAGTTCTTTACAAACCACCCCAACAGTGTCATGATTTTATTAATGAGTTTACTAAAATGCTTTCGGGTTATTTGCACAGAATTTGAACAAATAGTCATATCCGGTGATTTTAATGTGCATGTGGATAATGTTTGTGACAGAAATGCCAAAGAACTTTCTACTATTCTTGATACTTTTGGTCTTTGTCAGCATGTTAATGAGCCGACCCATAACAGAGGTCACACTCTGGACCTGGTCATTACTAAAGGTGTTCATATTTCAGATGTCACTGTGATTGATGTTGCTCTATCTGATCATTTATGTGTCTTTTTTCATCTGTCCATAATTCCAAAAGTTGCTGTTGTAAAAAAGAGATACAATAACGATAACACCAGGACACAGTTTATGGAGGCAATCAGGTTTGAAAATGCCTCATCAGGTCAAGTTGATGATTTGTTGAATTGTTATATTTCAGGTGTTTTAAATGTTATGGACACCATTGCTCCTGTTAAGGTTAAAGTGATGAGGCAGAAGGCTTCATGGAGCAATGCTCACTCTGTCAGGGCACAGAAAAGGGAATGCGAAAAGCTGAAAGAAAATGGCGTAAATTGAAACTCTTAATTCATTATGAGGTATACAAAGAAAATTTGCATGTTTTCAATCAAACTTTGCAAAAAGAAAGAGAAATATTCTTCTCAGAAATCATCAACAACAATAGTAACAACCTGCGTGTCCTGTTTGCTACAGTGAACAGATTAACAAACCCTCCAGCTCCATTTCCACCAGAATTAGTTTCCACCACTAAATGCAATGAGTTTGCATTGTTTTTCAATGACAAGGTTCAAGGCATTAAACATGCGATACAGTCCAAAGGGCATACAACAACACTGCAGCCACCTAGGAGACACTTGGTTGGTTAACACATTTTACTCCCATTAATGACAGAACAATTGAAAAAACTGTCTTCAGCCTGAGTTCATCCACCTGCTGCCTCGATGTTTTACCCACTAGATTTCTAAAATCAGTACTAAGCAGTTTGTTACCACAACTCACTAATATAGTCAATAATTCCTTACAGTCTGGAACATTTCCAAGGGCCTTAAAAACTGCTGTCATTAAGCCACTTCTAAAGAAGAGCAGTCTTGATGCTACAGAGCTCAACAACTATCGGCCCATATCAAACCTGCCATTTTTAGGAAAGTCATCGAAAAGTTGTATATCAGCAACTTAATGACTTTCTATTACTTAACAACTGCTTTGATCCTTTTCAGTCAGGATTCAGGCCCCATCACAGCACTGAGACTGCACTTATCAAAGTCACAAATGACATCCGTATGAACACTGACGCAGGCAAAGTCTCTGTCTTAGTTCTGTTGGACTTAAGTGCTACGTTTGATACAGTGGACCATGAAATCCTGACACAAAGATTAGAGGAATGGATAGGTATCACTGGAACTGCCCTTAAATGGTTTCAGTCCTATCTTGAAGACAGGAAGTACTTTGTTTCGGTTGGTAACTGTGTGTCAGACCAAATGGCCCTGACATGTGGGGTTCCACAGGGGTCTATCTATCTTTTTATCTATTTTTAAATGTTGTATTTTGGTGAGTGTAAGATTGGATGGGTGAAGAAATGGCGTGGATGATATGTACTTTATTCATGAATTGGTATTTATAGTTGTATATATTGTTGTGTATAATGCTTTCATAGTGTATTGCCATTGTTTTTATAATATTAGTGTAGAGTAGAAAAGCCAAACCAGGGACAAGAGTTGAGAATTAGTATTTGCTATAAACTCTATATACATCACATCAGCTGCAATATTTATTTTGTAACTATGTTTGATTGTATGGTCCCTGTAATAAATAAATAAAGATCTTGGGACCTCTATTATTCAATCTCTACATGCTTCCTTTAGGCCAGTTAATACGCAGCTGTGACGTATCATACCATAATTATGCAGATGACACTCAGATTTACATTTCACTCACAGCTGGTGAAAATGGACCAATCCATTCACTGTGTCACTGCATCGAACAGATTGACATGTGGATGCGAAATAATTTTCTCCAACTGAACAGAAACAAGACTGAACTAATCATCTTTGGGCCACAGAAACAAAGAGAAAGTGTCAGCAGTCACCTCGAGTCTCTTTCTCTAAAATGTAAAAATCAGGTTAGAAATCTAGGGGTCATCATGGACTCAGACTTGAATTTCCACAGTCACATTAAGTCAATTACATCATCTGCATTTTATCACCTTAAAAACATTTCCAGAGTCAAAGGGATGATGTCTCAACCAGACTTAGAGAAACTTATCCATGCTTTTATCTCCAGCAGGTTAGATTACTGTAATGGCCTGCTCACTGGTCTCTCAAAACGAGGGTTAAGACAGCTGCAGCTTATTCAGAACACTGCTGCTCGGGTTCTCACCAAAACCAGGAAGTACAACCACATTACGCCAGTTTTAAAATCTCTGCACTGGCTTCCTGTTGCTCAGAGAATAGACTTTAAAACAGCACTGCTGGTTTACAAGTCTCTAAATGGTTTAGCACCAGAATATATCTCTGATATGCTAGTTGCTTATGAACCTCCTCGGACTCTGAGAACATCTGGGACAGGCCTTCTGCTCGTGCCCAGAGTTAGAACTAAACAAGGTGAAGCAGCGTTTAAGTTTCATGCAGCAAAAACCTGGAACAGCCTCCCAGATGAAGTAAAACAAGCCTCAACTTTAACAATGTTCAAGGGGAGGTTAAAAACCTTCCTCTTTACACTACAACCTAAAGTGTTAGTTTTTTCTTTTATCTGCACTCTTCTTTTTAAAATGTTTTTAATTTTTTCTTATGTTTCTTAATATAAATCTAGTAAATTGTCTTTTATTCCTGTAAAGCACTTTGAGTTACCCAGTGTATGAATTGTGTATGGGGCGGCAGTAGCTCAGTGGGTAGAGCGGTCGTCTTTCAACTGGAAGGTAGGCGGTTCGATTCCCACTCTCCCAACAATTCATACTGTCGTTGTGTCCTTGGGCAAGACACTTAACCCACCAGTGACTGTAACACTGGTAATGTAATGTAATGTAAGTCGCTTTGGATAAAAGCGTCTGCTAAATGAATAAATGTAAATGTAATGAATTGTTCTATATAAATAAAATTGCCTTGCCTTGCCTAGATAAGTACAACATGATGTCATGAGTGAAAATTAAGTGCACTGAGGCCATGCATTGTTCATTTTTAATTGAGTGCAAACAGTGACTGCACATTTGAAAAGTATGGTGTAAAATATGTTTTGTAATGTATAGTTCATTAGAATAGCATTTGAGTAATGCACATGAATAAGTGCTTGTTATTCTCTGGTGTGTAAAAAGTCAGGTGATCTGGTCATCACCAACACTGGTCAGGTTTGTCTGGATCATTTCCTACAGGAACAACACACAGACAATTCAAATATAGTGGGCCCAATAATACTGACAGGTTAATTATATTGTAAGAATGTTAGCAATATTTAACCTTTATTTCAGACACAAAGTAGGTCCATAGCAAACAAAAAAAACAAAACATAAGTTAATATACAGTGTAGTCCACTATATGTAGTTAATACGAAGACTCTGCAGGTAGGCTGTTATAGAGGCAGAAATATACAATTTGAATTTTACATACCAAAAGAAGTACAGCCATGCTTCTTAGCCAGTCTGTCAATGAAAGGAATATAACTAACTACAATAAAATATATAAAATAGTGTTTTTTGGTTAGAATATCTCAGCAAAAAAAAAGCATCCTCTGGCCTATTGGGCCCGGGCTCCACTTGGCCCCCACATGTCAATCAAAGTCCCCACTCCCTTAATTATGCATTATTCTAAACTTAAGCTGAGGGCAAACCAAAGAAATTCAAAAATTCACTCCCCACAGAGTTGTCACGTAACAATAACTTAGTTCTAGAGACCAGAGCCGTCTTTTGTACCAGGCTATAAACAGGTTTTTTAGATTTATAAAGTTTCCATTGGATTTCTTTGGGATGGTGGCGCCCTTACTCAAGGCCTTTTTCAGGGGTTCCATGAGAGGGACTTGATCAGATACTTTTTTTTTTTAAAAATGTGAATAATATTTGTAGCAAGGTATTGAACATATTTAAATGACAAGACTTATTCTGGTACATTATTCTGACTGATGTATATCTTATAAAAAGACAATATCTATGTTAGAAATTCTGTGCTTTAAGGAAAATTTAAATTTTTAATTTTAATTACTGTTTACTTAAACTGTTGTAAATAATTAAAACATAAGAGCACTTTGATCTGATTGTGGAAGTAACATGAAACGCAATGCTCTTAGGGTCAAAAGCACACCAACCAAGATCCAGAGTTTATCAAGACCCTTGACTAAAAACTAATAAGACCAAGACTTTTAAGGACGCGAAGACTATAGCAAGGCAAGACAGTGTTAAGACAAAGCTCAGTAGGCTATATAGAACATGTCAGATATCAGTGTCTGCTCTGGTCTCTGACCAGGTCCAAGACATGTACAATAGTTTGGGGCCAGGAAAAGAGATTTGTAATCTCAGAGGGACTGTCCTGGATGAATAAAAATTAGAACATGTGTTAACTGTACTGTATCACTCCAGTAGAAAGGTGTCTAACATGACAAGATCAGGTTTTGAATGAAAACAAAGCCAGAACATGTGTTAACTGTGCTGTATCACTCCAGTAGAAAGGTGTCTAACATGACAAGATCAGGTTTTGAATGAAAACAAAGCCAGAACAGTGTTTTGGGTGTGTCTTCTCCCCATTATGGTCACTAGTGAACATTACAGATTTTTGTAAGTAAAAAGATTATAAATGCAGTTTTGAATACCATAAAAACCATAATAAGACGATTTTGTATTATCTCAACAGTAAAATAAATCTAAGATGTATTTAGAGTGGCATTAATGATTAGATATTGTGAATTATAAGTTGCCTCCAGTGCTACTAGATTATAAGAGCCAAGACCTTACTTATAAACCTTGGCTAGTTATGCAAGTGAAATTCACATAATGAATTAATCTCATAACACATTTACTCTGTTTTCTAACAATCTTTAACAAGTTGCCAAAAGGTGGGAAATCAGGATCTGTGAAATTTTATGAGAATAAACTCACCCATAAGTCCTAGGTTGTTGAATTCCCACTTCTAACGTCCACTCACATAGCACTTGTGTGAAAAAAAAAATATATAGCAAATACTTTATATTATACTTGCTGAGCAAGGAGGTTTCTAATTCTGGTGTGTTTTCTCCATCTTGTGGTCACTGGACCACATTACACAATGACATGTCCTAGTAACAGAGTTTATTTTTATTATGTAGCTATTTATCTTGCTTTTGTCTTACGTCTATATTTTGGAACCAGGTTAAAATGCACCCTATTTGTGAGTTTTTCTGTTATGGTAAACAAAAAATGATTATTATAATAAAGGCCAAAAAGATTAGAATATTGGCTGACTTTAAAATTGACTACATGACAGTAGAACAATACAATACTTCTTCTACTAACAATACATGTCTTTATTTTCATTGTACACCTGATACCAACAAATCTTTACTGGGTAACTCAATAAGGTGCATACTCATAGTGCAAAAACACACAGCAAGACATAGACACACAAACACAAAAGGCATTCAGGCATATAAAAAGTATAAAAAAGGTAAAAAGTTGTGTGCTGAGTGTTAGAGGGGTGTGTACATTGGGGGTGTTTGTGCATGTGTGAATTCAGTGTGGTTATGCCTCTTGGGAAAAAAAACTGTCCCTGAGTCTATTTGAGCCAGTTTCTGTAGCGCCTCCCGGGGGTAGCAATTCAATCCTGAAAAAACAGGGTGTGAACAGTCTTTAGCAAAGTTCTTTGGTCTGCTGAGGCATGCGGCAAGTTGAAGAGGTCCTTCAGGGATGGAAGGGGACAGCCAATCATCCTCTGAAGTCGCTTCCTGTCTGCCTTGGTGCAGCTGGCAGTATGTTAGCCAACTTTCCACAGAGGAGTGGTCGAAGATGACCAGCAGCTTCTCCTTCTGATCGTTTCTCCTCAGCACCCTCAGGAATTGAAGGTGCTGCTCTGCCTTCTTGACAATGGCTGTGGTGTTTTCAGTCCATGTTAGATCAGCAGAGATGATGGTGCCAAGGAAAATAAACATATGGACCTTCTCCACACAATCAACATATACGTATGTGAAGACTAGAGGCAGGGCAGGTCAGCTTTTCACTTCCTGGAGTCCACTGTAATTTTCTTTTGATTTAAAAGTGTTCAAAGCCAAGATGTTTGCAGACCACCATGCTGATAAACTTGTCATCTCATCCTGGTAGGCAGATTCATCTCCCCCTGACATTAATCCCACCACTGTAATGTGGTGGTGGGCTGGCCTGCAGTCGTGTGTGTTGAGGGAGTATAGAAGAGGTCTCAACACACACCTTTGTGGAGAGCCAATGCTGAAACTGCGAGTGTAGGAGAAGTAGGAGCCAGGTTTAACAATCTGGGGAGCGGTTAGAGAGGAAATCCTTTATCTAGGAGCAGGTGGGTGTGGGAAGGCCCAGATCAAGCAGTTAGATGGTTAAACTGTCCGTTATTATAGAACTAAAAGCTGAGCTGTAGTCAATGAAAATAATTCTAACATAGCTTACCTGTTCCAGATAGCGCAGTATGAAGTGGATGTGAATGAAGAGCTGTGGCTGTGTCCCTTTTTCCACCCTTAATTCTACTCTTCAGGTTGGCTCTGGCCCATGACCTGAAGGCAGTGTCCCGGTCTTTGAGGAGCGTACGGACACAGCTGGTCATTGAGGGTTTCTGATGGGGTACACATGTATTGTCCTGTCCACTGTGACATTTAAGTGTAATACTTAATGTAGGTCAGTATGGTCTGTACAGCCAGGTTCGGTGTGTTTAAATACATTCCAGTCAGGATGCCAAAATATTATGGCCTTTTAAAAAAACTTTCTCTCTTTTTTTGTGACACAAAAATGCACAACATGAGCACAGCACCTCTTCACAGGTAGGTTCAGTCATGCTCTGTAGATTGGGTGTCCCAAGGTGATAAACAATTGATATAGAGCTCGGGTGACAAACCTGATATCTGGGGGCGCAGAGGGAGAAAGGAAGGGAGGTGAGGGGGTCTAGCAAGGGGTAGAAAAGAGAGAGTGAAACAAAGTGAAAGAGTGTAGCTAGTTTCAGCCAAATTCAAACTGTAAAGACGTTCAGATTGCCTCTTCTGATGAGTCATGGGCATAGCTGAGGAAATGGGACGGAGAAGGCACTGAATGTATGGAGGAAAATGAACAGTGACTGTGTATGGGCAAAGCAAAAATAAAGGAGCACTGTTGTCGAAGAAATACCCATTTGTCTTTAACTACACACAGTGTAGCCTAGGTTTTAGCTACTCACTAACCTCGCCTCACTGGCTTCAAGTGCTTGTGTGCATTTGTGTGTTTACCATGTAAACAGTTGGATAGGTTAGACCGTTAAGAAGTGTCAGCATTATTTATTCATAGGCCTCTTTTCCTTTAGATAAGCAGCTATCCTCTGTCTCAAACAGGTGGGGTGTAGCCCCTACCCTCTCCCATCAAGTTCCCACAGGTGGGCGCTACATGACTGAGCTATAACAGGACTCTGTAGGTCTATTAATCAACCATATTATTAAAACAATGTTAAACAGAATTTGGCAAACATTATCAACAAACTACCATACCCAGCACTCAATGGGCTACTGTGATCAGCAATAGTGGTTGTGGACAGCTAATTAGACCACACAAATATGTAAGCTTTAATGTTTAAAAACTGGTAATTAAGCATTTTACATAAAAAACTTTCTGAAATCAGAAAGCCTACTAAAATGGTATTATGTGTAATGTGTAACATCACACGGTCACTTTGCCATTCTTTGAGGCTTACAATTTCATTGCTGACACTATCAACACAAGTCACCTGTTGAGAGGCAAAATACCTGTGTGTGTCAACTCCACCCGTAATATATCCCACTAAACCAAGAACTCGGCCAGTTTTTGCCTTATGCCACTCCCTTAGTTACTTTCCATCTCCTAACGCCGCTAGTCCCGCCTTTCACCGCCTTGTGAAAGGGACTGCTAGCTTCATGCGCTCTCTGGCCGTCTTCGATAACCAGGGACTTATTTAATCTACTTTACATGCAGTTTCAAAGTGCTAACGTTAGCCCCGACTTTTTAAATTCGCCTCACAAAAACTGGAGATTTTACTCGTACATCTGCTGAGCAACATTCAAATTACAAGGTGAGGCCATCACACATAATAATGTTGAGCGTTACAACAGGTGTAGCCTAAAGTTAAGCTAGCTTAGAATAATATTATTTTTTAAATTGTATGATTGACATGAGTAAGAAATTATGTAAATGTTCACATGTCGTTGTTTTGAGTTGTGTATATATATATATATTTTTTTCCCGAGTGGACTCAGGTGTGACAGTCGAAACCATTTCAGAGAAACAGGTGGAGCCGTGCTGCGTTCATGTCCTTTGAAAATGTTATTGAGCTAGAGCTAGATTAACTAATATAGTCACAAGAGCAGTTCGTTTTATTTTTCGTGCACATGGCATAGATCCTTGTTTAAACTAGTTTTGTGAGAATGACAAATCACTTTTAGCCTTTGAGACTTAACAATACTGGTAAGAATACATTTTGTCAATTGCATTTATAAGTTGTTAAGTCGTACTAAACGGCAACTATCAAAAAGCTAACGTTAGAAGTTAGTTAAATGTATTGAACTCAGCTTTTCACTCACAGTTTTTTTCAAGTGCACTTTTAACAATTTATCTTGGGGCATTTGTTCAGAGAGTAAAGTTGCATCATTTTAATGACTTTGCGAAAATATTCTTGATAATCATTCTTTTTTTATTTTTTTTTAATAACTCCTGGTACCGGTAATATTTCTGAACTCCATGTCACAGTCTGTCTATTTTGCTTGTGATTAAGCTTAACTAGGTTTTAATCCAACTTCCTGTTTAAGGCAATGTATTCATTTGTTTATGTTAGGAAAGCCCTCATTCCAGCCTCTAGCTAAGCTTTCTCCTCGTCTGCTTATTTTTTTTTTTAAATCAGCAGACCTGCTGGTGAGTGAGTGTAAAGCTAGTTTCAGAATAGGTTACCTGGTATTGTATTTAGTATAACTCAAAGCCTGTCTGACCTGTTGTGTTTGTTGGTGTCTGTTTAATGGCAACTGCAAAAGTAGATCATGGAAGTGCGTAGACTCAGGTGTTGTAAAATATAGTAGGAAAGTGGTCATAACACTGCTGTACTATTATGTATTGAATGACATTTAAGACTCAATAAGGTATACAATCAAATGATAAAGGTATGATAAGTCATGTTGCCATAAACACATATTACAAACGTGTGTGTTTTCACATGTCAAGTGTTCTTCGCAACTTTCATTTTGCAAAGATTTTTAATGCTCTTTCTTTGCATTACTTATCCATAAAAAGAGCTCTATCTTTAATCACATAAGGGGGTAAAGCCTAATTGTATGGATCCAACATTGATAGCCCTGTCATTCTGTAAACTTTGAGCCAGGTACATAGAGTTCTTTTTTTATTGCCGTAAAGGTTGTGATAGAAATTGCATAGCTTATTTTAGTTACAAAGTTTGATTTGTGCAATGACACAATATAGGCCTTGGTTGATAACATATCGGTCTCCAAACCAAAGTTCCCAGCACACCTGATGGTGACCCAAAAGTTGAGGTGAACTTTCAAGTCAGCACGTACGGCTTTTCTTTTCTTTTTTACTTGGTCCAACACAACCAGCCTTTTAAAGCACCACATATATCATGTTAGCAGTCTGTTAACCCTGCTTAGTTTTATATTGCTACTTTACTGTAAAAGAAAACAAAAAACCTTTTTGGCCTGAACTGAATTAACTCCCCTCGCCACCACTTTAACAGCAACGACCCTGTAATGAGGTAAGGGAAGACCTGAATGGAGGCAACATAATAATATTAAGTCATCAACTTGTTCAACCTAAAGTAAAATCTATATTTTTCTTGATATATTTATTATTATTATGTTATGTTATTTGACTGTGGGATCATACATTATAAAAATTTAACATAAAGCCACATCTAGACACTGAAACAATAACTTAATTTGAGCATTTGACACAATGGCTCATAGACCCGCTTCTACCAGCACTTAAGGGAGGCCAAAGCTGTTGTTTTCTGCTCCACCTCATTCTAACCACCACCTTAGTTGACCCCACCCGTTATTTCTTCTTTTAAATTCATTTAATCAGATAACTTTCCCATCACTCCCTGTGGGCTTCGTAACCAGACTCCATTGTTAGTAACTTTAGTCTCGATGTATCACAGTTCTCAGTAGACAGTGGCTGGTTTCTATAGCTACAGTCAACAGTCTGGCTCAAGAAGTGTTTGTAATGCTATCCTCTGGACATTGCTAAACAAAATGGTGGCCACCTTAAGTCCTTTTGCAGGCGGCACAACGCCCTGGTTTTTGATGCAGTATATAATCCTGTTTAGATGCTATCTGCTCTTACGGGCACATTCTAGGCCATGATGTCACATCAGGTCTGATGTGATGTATTTTCTTTAGGAGATCAATCTTGTCTCTTGATGCAAAGGAAATCTGGCATTGACACACTATCATATACATTTTTTCATGTCGTCAAATATTACTTTTATAGAATACATTTTTTTAATTCATTTTCAGTTGCTCAAGGTTACTTCCTATCCCAGCTGCTTATTACTGATCTTTTCATGTATCATTCTCTTTCAGAGGTTGGCACATTTCTTAACAAAATAACAGGATTCTAGTGTTAATAATAATAATAATGATAATAAAGCACATTTTATGTATGCAAGGGGGGCTATAATAATAGCTCATTGTGTTTTTCTTTGTGAATAGAGTGGCTGGATGTTTAGAATGACGTTGGTGCTGCCCACACCATGTCAGTCTTGACTTTGCACACACTGGAGAAGTGGAATTCAAACATGCAGATCAAAAAGGCAAATGCTCATTAGACAAAAGAGTATTTGATGCACATATGGCAAGAATTATTGGTCTACATTAAATAGACACTATTGTCTTTACTCAATGTTTATCCTTTAAACCAGTATAGAGATAACATGAAATATTGTCTGTTTTTGCTGTTTGATGTTAGCCTTTATTCAGTTGACCATTGTGAGATGCTATAAGGCAGGAGTGTCGTGTTTCTGTGCTCATTACACAGCTACTTATTCAATAGATACAGTATTGTTCAAAATAATAGCAGTACAATGTGACTAACCAGAATATTCCAGGTTTTTAGTATATTTTTATTGCTAAGTGGCAAACAAGTTACCAGTAGGTTCAGTAGATTCCCAGAAAACAAACCCAGTATTCATGATATGCACGCTCTTAAGGCAGTGCAATTGGGCAATTAGTTGAAAGGGGTGTGTTCAAAAAATAGCAGTGTGGCATTCAATCACTGAGGATCATCAATTTTGTGAAAAAACAGATGTAAATCAGGTGGTTCCTATTTAAGGATGAAGCCACCAAGCACTTGTTGAACATTAATTTGAAAGCCTGAGGAAAATTGGTCATTTAAGACATTAGACAAAAAAATACTAAAAACCTGGATTATTCTGGTTAGTCACTTTGTACTGCTATTATTTTGAACAATACTGTATGTCTGGACTTGACCCATCAGGACAGAGTGTATTGTCTGCATAAAGGGTGACGACACAAATCAACTTCTAAATTATCCATAATGCATTGGGCTGTAAACTCTAGATTGCATTTTAATAACGGTGCCATTCTGTAAAACCACATTGTATTAACGTGACTTATTTGTTTATTATTTCAGTCATGCTCCTCCCTTCACCTCTACTACTCCTCCTGGGCCTCCTTACCTGGAGCCCCTCTGCATCATGGGCTGGTAAAGTCATTGTGGTACCACCCATCATGTTTGAATCTCACCTGTACATCTTCAAGACTCTAGCCACGGCTCTGCACCAAGAGGGCCATGAGACCCATTTACTAATTTCAGAAGGTCGGGAGGTACCGCCCTCTCCTTACTTCCATTTACAACGCTACCCAGGGATCTTTAATAGCAGCACTGCAGACAGTTTTCTCCAATCCAAAGTCAACAACATTTTCTCAGGCCGCCTGACATTTCTGGAGCTGTTTGACATTCTTGATCACTATTCCCAAAACTGTGATGCTGTAGTTGGCAGCGTTGAGGTCATGACCCGCCTCAAAGAAGCCAAGTTTGACCTGCTGCTGGTGGACCCTAATGAGATGTGTGGTTTTGTGATTGCTCATATCCTAGGTGTGCAATATGCTGTGTTTGGAACAGGCCTGTGGTATCCTGCTGAGGCGGGTGCCCCAGCCCCACTCTCATATGTTCCTGAGTTCAACTCCCTGCTGACAGACCGCATGACACTGCTCGAGAGGATTGCCAACACAGCTGTGTACGTGGTACAGCGATTTGGAATCCAATACATTGCACTTCCTAAATACGACCGGATTATGAAGAAGTACGGGGTGCAGCCTCAGGTGGCCATGAATGACTTAGTGCAGGGCAGTCGACTGTGGATGCTATGCACTGACCTGGCTTTGGAGTTCCCAAGGCCCACCCTGCCCCATGTGGTGTACATTGGGGGCATTCTCACCAAGCCCCCCAGCCCGCTACCAGAGGTCAGTACTCACACAGACAGGAATAATAGAAATAAAAATAATAACAAAGACAGTTGAATTAGAATTAAACTACATTACATTTTATCTTGTTAGAGTAAGACAATTAAAAATATATACTGTATTTTGTCAGTTTAAAATTAAATTAAACAGTTCTGCAGCATTTAATTTTCACTATTTGTAATCACTTAAATACATTTATGCGAGTGTTCACTGAAACTCAAGTTATTGGTGACATAATCTCTGCTTGCTCTTTTTTTTTTTAATATTGCGTCACTGTTTGCAGACTTCTCACCCATTCTTAATGTATCCCCTTATTTCAGTCGCTGTCCCTAATTGTCACCCTGACACAAAGAGAGCCTTCAGAAAGTCAACTAACTGAGAATGTATTTGAGCGGAATGTTTTTTGAGGAAAGAGGCTAGAGGCACGTGGTGATAAGGGTACGTCTAAGCGTTGGGACGGCGAGCGCAGGCTGCCGGTTTCTTCTGCGGAGGGCTTTGGAATGCCACTCGAGCCAATAGGGTGCATTGTGCTGCGTTGTGTGGAGGATGTTATAATGGAAGTGAAAGGAGAACGCAGCTATTGTTCTTGGCCGGGCTTTGGGCACACTGAGACGTTTCTTCATGTGGTCACTGAGGCTGCGTTGTGGGGACATGAGGGCCACACTCCTGGGACACAGGGTCCAGTGTGCACCCTGAGGCTGTGTCGTGCCAGGGCCGGCCTTAACTCCTGCAGCTGGACCCTTTTTCTCCTCACAGATCTCTTTTAACCACGATCACCTTTCACCCCAATTTTAACTAGTGACATGCTTTGGAGGATTCTAAACTGATCTGTGAGACCTCCCTCTTTATGTCACATTTTATCTGCTAATTAAAAAGCATTTTGCTGGGAGCTTAGCATGAGAGTGTTAGCAGTGATGTTAGTATGAATTAGCTCCCATGAGTCTCCGATACTAAGTGAAGTATAACCCCAAACAAGTTTTCTTAGCAGAATAAACCTCAGGAGTAGATGGTCATCATTTTTCAGGTGTTCTGTTCATTTCCCTTTGTTTCACTGCCTTTAAATGCTGCAGCTTGTTTTGTCAGTGTGGACTAGCTGAATTTATAAATTCTGCAACAAGCAAAAAAAAAACAGGTTCATGTTTATTTTATTCACCAACTGCATGTAAGAACATTGAAGAAGAAGAATTCACAACACATATTTGCAACTCATTTCTGTCCAAGCTTCAATATACTGCATAATTATTGTTCATTGGTGAATTAAATTTTTTTTTATGTTACCTAAAAATCATTTGGAACATTTAGGACTCATATTGACTGCTTGTAAGGTAATAAGGACAAAAAATGCATCAAGATTCAATTGCAGTACATAAAATTTGGCATTTTCTAATTGTAATGGCAACAGTTTTAAAACAGCAATAAAAGTGAACATGCATGTCTGCACTGAGCAGGCTATTGCAAGTCCAATTGACAAGAATAGGTGTGGATGTTCATCTTTGTCCATCTCATATTCCTACAGGATTTTGAAGCATGGGTGAATGACACAGCGGAGCATGGCTTTGTGGTTGTGTCGTTTGGAGCCGGGGTCAAGTACCTTTCCCATGACATTGCTCACAAACTGGCTGGAGCCCTGGGCAGGCTGCCGCAGCGGGTCGTCTGGAGGTAAACCACCTTCTGCTCTGTGCTCACTGTAAATCAGACCTGGCCCACACTGGGAAACACACTATTTGTCCAGAATCCCAAAAACGCCTGTCAGAGCGTTCTAAATCCAGTTGATCAACGTCTGTGGTAATCACGCCATTGCTTTCCAAGTCTTTATATTCTTTTGATGTTACTTCACCTTATCACATGGTTTTAGTCAATAGAGTTTAAGTATGCATGTCCATAAATGTGTACGTCATTATTTTAAATAGTGGAGTATCCTTCACTGTTGATCTTTTTACTGTTTGTTGTCGCTGAGTAAGCAAAGATAAGTCTGACTGAAGTGTTATCCTGATGTAATAATTTACCTAGAGTTCCACGGTGGTGACCTATTAGAAGGAAAGGAATGTAAAGAAGAAGAATAAAACATGATATGAGCTGTTTCTCAATGTGTACACTCTCATTCACGACCGAGTTAACCCTTAAACCTTTATTCCTATCTTAAAGGACCTCCTGACCTCCATAAGTCATTGTGTTTTATCCCTTCTGTTAATTAAACACCTTGACTTAGTCTGAGGTTGTGTAATCCACATTCAAAACTACTTTTTTCTGTTAGTCAATTGTGGTGTGGTAACCAGTATCTCTGGAAACAAAGCCTCAACGTCAAAACATATTTATTCCCAGCCTGACTTATCTATAGGTATTTATTGTCCCTGGGTTAATATTTTAACCCTTTGGTTGTGTAAAAAGCTCACCAGGCTGTTGCGGGCCTTACCTGTACAAATAAATAAAACAATGTCAGATTATGTCATATCTTACCACATGTCTCTCATTAGGTGTGTCAAAATAATTACAGTCTATGTGCAATGGTATGTTTTAAACAATCTATATGTTACGCCCCTATACTGCCCTCATCTATGTAATTCATCATCTGGTCAAGGACATGTAAATGATTGTTGGAACAACATTGCAGGCGCAGGCAAAGCAAAGTTGTGAAACTAGGTTACTGTCAAAAGCTTGCAGATGGACTTCTTTGTATGATGCAGTGTGTTTTGGAGAATGGGATCTCCACATCAAACAGATGTATGTAGGTCAGAGAAAAGGGAAAACTTCTGTTGTGGAGGAGCTAAAAACTTCCATAAAAGTGTGTATTGCTAAATGAAAAGTAAGGGAACAAGCGCTGATGAGAAGCATGGAGACTAACTCTAAATGAATTGTGTCATTGATAATTGGCTGCATCAATGTAGGCTTTGACTGGCAGGAAAGTGAACTGATGCTTTGTCAAAAAGAGAAAGAAAGACTTTGGGGGAGGGGAGGATGGCACTCAAATAGTTGTATGCATACTGTATGTGTTAAATTCTAAATGTGTACATGAATGACTGAAGCCTAAGTCAATTAGCCTTTGTTTCCTTTTGTATAATGCACATGACTGAAGCAGTTTTTCATATTCTACAGATACACTATTTCATTTTTTTAAAATGCCTCTGGTATTCATTTTAATATATGAAGTAAAGTGTAACTTCTACCAATCGCTTCTATTATCAAAATAATATCACAGATATTGTTTGTAATCCCTTTTTTATGTTGTTTTTCCTCAGATTCTCAGGAGTTCCGCCTAATAACCTCGGCAACAACACCAAGCTTGTGGATTGGATGCCTCAGAATGACCTCTTAGGTGTGTTACTGTTGTTTTTTTTGAAAGAATTGTTTGACGTGGTCTATTATATTGCACCATAGGAACAATAAGAACCAGAAGCACTTTTCACAGAACCTGGAATTATGAGAATGTAATTCAATCCAGGGGCATGTTATCACACCGCCTATGTCTGGTGTTGTGACAGACGGTTCCACTGGGGGGTGAAACAGATTTAAGTAGGAAGGAGTTCCTGACAAACTCTATTGTCTAACAACATTGCTAAAATAATTGCATAATCCACTGTGAATGAGCAAAGTAGAAGGAACACCTGTCAAAACTAGAACGTCAATGGTCCTCTGGTAGAAAGGTAGTTTAAGGTAGTTTAATTGTAGTCTTAACACACTTAACAAACTCCAACTTATTCAAAATGCTGCTGCACAAGTCCACACAAAAACTAAAATAAATAAACGCATCGCTCCCAGTCAAACAAAGAATAGATTTCAAAATACTTCTCATTTTCTACAAATCATTGAACAATTTTGCCCCCACCTACATTGCTGACATTCTCAAAGTGTATAATCCAAACAGAAATCTAACCTCTAACCAAAGTGTGCTAGTAGTACCCAGAGTGCATTCTAAAGCTGCTCCTTGGGGCCTTAAGTATTGTTTCTTTTCCTTTGAGCATATTGAGCCTGTGCTGGTCGCATGAAATGTGCTATATAAATACAATTGGTTGTTTGTTGTAGGCACTTGAGTAGTACATTCTCTTTATGTAAATAAATGTGTTAAACTAAGCTACAACAGTACAGTTTACTTGAAGTCACATTGCTAGATAAAGAAGAACAGCATTGAGTAATACATGTCGTTTTATTGTTTGGATTTAGGGGTATTTGTCTCCATTATAACTACTAATTAACTAACTATTACTGTAATAATTTACAAACTGTACCTTGTTTGTTTCAAAGTGAGATGCTTTGCACCATGAGACGCAGACAGTTGGCTGTCTGTTAAAATATGCTGTTGAAATGAAAGCACAAACAATTGACTCTAAACGCTGTCTATCACCTGGCAGCCTCACCCTTTTTAGGCAACACAGATAATTACTTTGTAGACTGGGGTTAACTGGGGTTATGTACCCAGTTGAAAAAAAATGTGGAAAGACAAGTACAATAAAATGTGAGAGAAAAGGTGCAGGTGAACTGACTTTTCTGTCTCCTAGGCCATGTCAACACAAGAGCTTTCCTGAGCCATGGTGGCCTCAACAGCATCTACGAGGCCATGTATCATGGGGTTCCTGTTGTAGGAGTTCCACTATTTGGAGACCACTACGACACAATGACCCGTGTAGCGGCCAAAGGCATGGGGATCATGCTTCACTGGAAGACTATGACTGAAGAGGACCTGTACACAGCGCTAACCAGCATCATTAAAGACTCAAAGTTAGTCTTTCAGTTTTAGCCTGTATTTTAGGGTTAGTAATGGTCAGTGGCATCCAAGGACTGCTTATAGCATTTGCTCAGTGTTTTTAAATTATCAATATTAATTACATTTAAAGTGTAACTAAACCCCTGGTCAGAGCCGAACTCCGCCCACTGGCAATATTTGAAAAATGATAGAAAAGTGGGCAGAGCCCAGCGGAGACAGAGGGGAGAAACCGAGGGTGGGGCTGAGCCGGGGGCGGGACCTGAAACCCAACAGAGGCGGACTGATTGACAGCTGTAAGAAGCGCAAAGATGGAGAGAAGGGTGTGGTGGGGTCGTGCCAGGGGCGTGGGTGGTGAGCCATTAGTCGAGCCCGCTTACGTCACACAAGGAAACAACTACAAATAGAAAAATTCAACTGCAGTAACCACCGTTTAACCTGAAGAGGGCAGCACTTAAGACAGTTTTACACCATATATTGTAAAATGAATATACTTTATACTCAAATGTCAAAACTTTTACTCAAATTAATGAACAGCACTAATAAGGCCCCATTCTTATAGATCATTAACTAAAAAAAGTTGTTTTAGGGTTTAGTTACTCTTTAAAGTAGCACTGCACAACTTTTAGCTAGTAGCATCAGGTAACTTCAAAGTCCAAAGATATACATTTTCATATTGATTTAATAGTTCACTGACACAGTACTCTCAGCTGGACAGGAAACTCTGTAAATGATATATAATGCCATGCCACTGGAACAAGCAGACCTCTCCTGAGTGACACGCTTAGCTGGCTGACTAAAAACAAGGTTAGCAACTCAATAGACAATATGACCATGTGTTCTTCATTAAGGGCACCCAGTAATATCCATATCAACAGTTGGGTTGATAATGCATTTAAACCACAACCTAACAAGGCTTTTAGGGGCGCAGTGGCTCAGTGGTAGAACGGCTGTCTCTTAACCGGTAGGTTGGTGGTCCCGCTCTCCCCACAGTTCATACTGTCGTTGTGTCCTTGGGCAAGACACTTAACCCACCTTGCCTCCAGTGCCACAGCTCTGGCGTTTGAATGTGTATGAATGTGTGAGAATGTTTGGAGGTTGGAGAGTCCGTAGGCGCAAAATGGCTACCATGTCTCCACCACCAGTGTGTGACTGTGGAGTGAATAAATAATGAAGAGAGCCTTGAAAAGCGCTATATAAATCCAATCCATTATTATTATTATTATTAATTATAATAATTTTAAAGTACTACATCACTGTTTAGTTAAAATCTTATATTTTGATGTTTTATTTTCATTCATTTGTTGGTGACCTTCTACATCATTACCATTTTAAACAATGGAAAGAATTTAAGTATTTAAGGGATTTTGTACTTAAATGCAGTGTTCAGTTATTTTAAAGAATGTATTTAAAAGTGAATGTGTTTATCTTTCAGATACCGCAAACAGGCACATCTTCTCTCCACTATTCACAAGGATCAGCCAGGCCACCCAGTAACCAGGGCTGTCTACTGGATCTGCTATATCCTTCGTCATAAAGGTGCCAACCACTTGCGTTCTGCTGTTTACGAGGTGTCCCTCTACCAGTACTTCCTCTTGGATGTGGTCTTCACTGTAGGGGCTGGCTTGGCTCTAATAATCTTCTTACTGTCCCGTTTGAGCCGACTGCTAAGTGGAAGAGCAAAAGATAAGAACAGAAGAGCGGCCCTTGTCGGTGTTGATGGGAACTTGGTCAATGGACATTGCCATAGTGAGAGCTTAGTTAATGGGAAACACAAACGCAACGGTTCCATAAAAAGTGAAAAGAAGATAAATTAGTGATTTAAATAGCCATGAGGAAAGAGGAAGAGGTTTTCCCAAAGACACAGCTTTAGGTTTGGTTTAACGGTTTTAAAAAATTGGGAGTCAAAGCTGGTCTTATCTCTGCGTCAAGAGGCATCAGCTTCCTGGTTAAGTTCATCCTGTGGAAGGATGCGGTGCATTGTGAAGGGACTGAGCAGGGTATTGGGTGCTCAAAGTCTCTGTGTTTGTGTGGATGTATGTGTATGTGTGTGCACTGAGACAAATTTAACAAAAACCTTTAACAGCAGCCGCTATGGCAATACAACACTAAATTGGAAAGTTGCTAAGGATACTTGACACTTTTTCACGTGTCTGCACCTTTCCTCTCACGTCTTCCCTGTTGTCTTCCTGTTTTCTTTCCCACAGAGGAAGCATGATGAAGAGGGCATGTTTGAACGCCAATTCTTTATCCTCAGAAAAAGTAAATAAGTATAACTGGAATATTTAGGATTTTATGTATTTAATAGCAAACTCTGCTTCGATACATGATAAACTGTAGATGACAAATCTATTTATTACTGTCCAAATGCATTTTAATGGTAAGCCTTTTTAACATTTTTGCTACTCTAAAAGAAGTGGTAGTTCACTCCCACCTCCAAGCTCCAAGCTAATATTCACCCAAGGGTGTGTCCTTTTTATTGAATGCACCATTAGATGGTGTGCTAAGTGTACACAATATGTACATTTAGATTATCCACAGTATTCATGGTGGTCCTAATTTCAAAGACAATATGATAAGTGCATTGTCTCTCAGCCAGAAATAACTTAACTACCAAGTAACTACCAAGAATACTGTGGATATGGATGACCAGAACCTCAGCTGGTCTGCTTTGTTGTTTTTGAATCCTGTAATATTCTATTTATTAATTAGCAAGTCACTAGTTTGCCATTTTAGTGATTGTTTGTTTATTGGTACATTTTGTTGTAAATGTAGAATTTAAATCTAACTGAAGTAGGACTTGTTAGATTCAGTTCAATGTTTTATTTTTTCTGTGTAGTAAATTATTCCAGATTAAAACGAGGGAGTAAAATAGTTTAGAAGTGTAAATGATTCACAAAAGTGGCCTTTTATGATGCAATTGCTTCTGTGTGCAGCATGCTTGATTACTGATGTGTATGCCTGATTATTTCAATGCTTGATTGTTATAAGGTGTTTGCTCTATAAAGGCTTATCTAGCCCACTGAGTCATGTAAAAATAAACCATTGGCATGTCATTGTATTGTTTGTGACATAGTTGCTCATAAATGCTCCTTTTAATTTGTCTTTTAAATAGTAGCTTAATTGAATCATCTGACTCTCCTTCTGACAGCATTTAGATGCCATGTGTAAATTTTAATGCAGATAAATGAGGCCTGCAAAAGAGACAAGTACATCAAAGATGTCCTCCAATACTCCAAAACAGATCCCATAAGATCCCATGAATGAAGGTGATATTAGACCACAACAAAACCTAGGCTATAGAGTTGTTACATCTTACATCTTACATCTGGACAAATACAGCTGAATTACCGAAGAAGAGGTTAATACATGTCATCCCCAAAACCTTTAAATGTCCCAAATTCTGGAAAAAAAAATATCAAAGGCTTAATTGTGTTCCTTTGTCTGTGAGCTTTCAAAATGGCTGTCAGATAAACCTAACCCAGCTGAGACTATGGACTTTTACTGCATACTTGAATCTTCATCATCCTCAGTACCATCAGCTGGGAATCATACGTTTGTCTGCACCTGCCATCTAAGCTATGAACAGAAAATGTTTTTTTAATATTATTTCAGTATTAATTGTTGTAGTCAGTTTTGTTTTTTCTGTTCCCTTTGCTTGAATCCTTTGCTGTCTTACATGTAATGTGTATTTCATCCACTTTGTGAAACCTTTTAAAAGTGCACTTGCTTATTCACTTTGTATGCCTTCTTTTTTACTTGGTGCATTCTGTGAACACACTTGTTCCCCTTTGGCACATTTGTTCTTATCACTTTTAAACTTGATAGCTTTATTAAACTTTTTTTTTTAAGATTGTAATTCTCAAGTCGTAAAACCCCTCCAATTTACTGTCATGCGTGTCCATGTTGTATAGAACAATGTAAACAAAATACTAAAACTGAATAAAAATTAAATATTTTGTTTTCAGAGATGATTGTTATTTATATTTGAGCTGTTGCTGCAGAACAACCAAATGCAAACAAGGGCATGAAAATCCATGTTTTGTGGCCTGATGGGTTTGATGTAGCACTTGATGCTGACAGTCTCACGTTGATGGGGAATGTATAGGCTTTCTGCAGTGGGAGGTTTTACAGGTATCAAATGGTAGAAAAAGTAGCCAAGTGCATAGCCACATGCACACACAGGCGGACAGATGGGTTATCTAATGCTGTATGCTAGCGCTGAGTGAGGCAAGGGTAACAAAACACCCATCCGCCGCTCTGACTCGCTCACTGGCCCTGTTAATTATTCATGCAGCCTGCAGGGGCCCACAGACCTCTCACACACAGTCAAAAGCATCTGCAGGTATGTTTAATTTACGTTTGTGAAGTTGTTTTCTTTTGTTGTCGCCAGTGGCCAAATCAGGCACTGTTCTGTTAACTGAGACAGGAAGAAGGGGAAATAAATACAGCCAAGGAAGTTGAGCTAAAAAAAGTGGACATTATTTATGACATCTCTCTGTTGGACCTTCGACCTCCTGAATCAAAGAATTATTATTATCAGGAGCAATTAGGTACAGTTCAGAATTAGATTGCTCCTTCTTGGCACAAGACCTCAGTGAAGGATTTGCTGATAGTTTGACTAGACAGTGTTACTATGATCTCCAGCTCCATGACATGCACCATTGTATCCACCAAAAAGATATGATGGGATTCTTCTTGTTTGTACTGCCAGGGGCCTGCCAGTATGTTGCTCTGTCACACCTGAGGGTGTGTTCAACATTTGAAATGATTGTTTTCACAAAGACTAAAGATGTGGTGAAATCTTTAAGTAGATTATAGTTACATCACTCCATGTATCTACCCAAAGTAGTACTGTACTGCATAACCTTCAGTATTTTAGCAGAACTCCGTATTCAACTCACCATGTTTATTATTCTCCAATATGTGCTCTTTTAGGTTCTAAAAGGCCTATTAATGCCAACAGGAGGGCTTTACCTATACTGGTAAATTTAACTGGCATAGTTTGGATTTCACACACTGTAAAACACTCTAGTAATACTTTTTGATGTATTTGAATAGTTTGGACATAAAACACATTTTCCTGCATCAAGCACAATCACCTGTTAAACCATATGAAAATTTACATAAATATACTTACTTCCTAAAAATAAGCAACTCCTAGATTTTTTAAATAGATGGACTTGAGAGATTTATTCTGTGTGCATAAAGCTTTTAAGAAGTTCATAACATGAGACTTCACCATAGAACTAGCAAGACTAACATTTGAATGCTGTAATGACCTTTCATTTATTTGTGTTTATAATTTTTGCAATTGATTGGCTCTAAAGTCAAAATAAATGCACAAATATCAATGAGCAAAAGGTCATCTCTACACACACACTCAGCATCCCACTTTACAGAACAGTAAGAGAGTTATCCACATCAGTCAGAACTGTAAGGATATGTTGTCGATTTTTCTACACTGCCAACCTGAACAATGCCCAAACAAGTGAAGACACATCTGACTAATTTGGATTGCACAGAAATCAGAGCCTGATCTCTATGAATACATTCAGTTTTTACCGGAGCTGGTCTCGTCCTAAATTGGTTTAAAAAACATCCCCATTTTTTGTTCTTCTTCTTCCACCTTCTTTCCCTTTTGTGACCCCATTGAGGAGTTTTTCTGTCTGTATTATTCCATTTGTTATTGGTTACTTTGTAATGGGCATTGTAAATAAACATTTTGTTCATGTCATTACCCCGCAGTTATACTGTGGCGGAGTGGTTAGCACTCCTGCCTTGCAGCAAGAAGGTCCTGGGTTCAGTTCCCATCCAGGGCAGGGCCTTCTGTGTGGAGTTTGCATGTTCTCTCTGTCTGCGTAGGTTTCCTCCGGGTACTCGGGTTTCCCCTATCACCAAAAACATGTACAATATAGGACTACAGATGGAAATAAGCTGTTAAGATATAATCTGAAACTATTTACTATAAACTAATTCTCTCTTGAGTTTATAGTTTTGCAATTTGTGTTAAACAGGTCACATTGGCTCCAAGTTTCAGAAAACTACTTAAGCAATGACAAAAAAGCTGTCAAATAACACATTAAGGTTCTGGCCTGGCTAAGAGACACACTGGAGCCAGTTTTTTTAATTGCAGTTTGATAATATGTCCAGTAGAGGATAGTAGAAGTCCATTGGTTTCTGCTTTGTGCTGCCCTTCTCTTATTTCAACAGCTGACAGACCTGTTGACTAACATAAAAATAAGCAAAATGATCCAATGATCTTGCAATAATGTATGTATGAACACTTTTTATTTGGTGTCTGGTTTATACTTCCACTCACCTCCCACTCTTTCATTGTTGATACCACAGGAAAATCTTCTAATTCAAATTTTGCTGCCATTTGCATTTTTCTAAGGCCTCAGTTTCCTTAAACGTGGCAAATGGTATTCTCTATTCTCCTGTCCTATTCTCCTTGTTAATTAGTAACACCCAAATGTACAAAAGAGCTGAGCTGAACTATACTTAAATGGATGAGAAGTATATATTATTTCTGGAATGCTCTTAAAATCCACTACCAGATTTATAAATTTAAAATGAGCCACGTGAGGAACCACAAACTTTTAAGCACTTGTGATATGCTCCCCCGTGTCTCACGTGTGTATTTATATCCATGTGTGAGACAGTTTGGGATAGATGGAACCTTGTCACTGTGTCGCCATGGAGATAAGAGAAGCTTGACAGCAGCGGAGGGAGAATGACAGCCTTTATATCAATCATACTGACTTGTGTGCACGTGTGTGGGTGTGTAAGTTATGGGCGGAGGAAAGAGTATTAAGCCGGAATCAAAAATAAATCAATGTCATGTGGTCGGCGTGTCGGCAGCTGTTGTCAGTACGGCCTCACCTCTAGCTGTAATCTCTAAACTGCACTGACCACACACACACACACACACACACACACACACACACACACGCACACACACACACACACACACACACACACACACACACACACACACACACACACACACACACACACACACACACATGCTGCAATGACACAGACGCACAGATGCCAGTATGTGTCACCCATGTCTAAGTGACTGGACTGCACCCAGGAGAAGCAAGTTGGCCAAATGCTACCATGGCACACCATATTCCACTCAATTCTCTTTTTTTTTTTCTTGTTAAATATATCCATAGTGTTTTTTTTTCTTGTGTTTTGTCAAAAATGCCATTGTTCTTCAAGAAAGACATCAACCAAAGAAAAAACCATGTAACAGTATGTAGTCATGTAGTTGTAAACTGCTGCGGCACTTTACCAACCAAAATAAAATATTCCTGATGTTTATGGAGCATTTAAGGTGCATCTTATAGCAACATTGCAGTTCTCTATCTCACTTCCTGCCTTTGAGCAACAGTAATGCAAGGTCATTATATTGTGTGTGTGTGTGTGAACAAATCTCAGGGAAGAAGCCAGAAGATGAGTTGGCACTACAAGTTTTTTTTTTTATGACCAAACCCTTTTATTTCATAAATGTCCTAAGCCTTCACATGTTAAAGCATTGAGCATTTTATCCTTTTTAGCTAAGGGTTAATTTTCAAAGCAGTTCCTGACTAAAATCAACTGTACAGTAGAAAACAATAAAACAACAAAAAATAAAAACTGTAGACACTGTGATCACTCAACAGATCAAATATTAAAAGATCAGATACAGCTTTTTCATGATCACTCTGTCTCCCTCCTTCCATCCTCCACAACATCCATCCCGCTCCTGGGCTGTGACCTGATGTGGCCTATCTGTAAGAAATTGGAAAAATAAATTGTAGAAAATCATAGTTTGGAGTTTTCAGTCAAATATTTAATTATGGAAGTGGATAATAGCTGTGTGGCCGCGGGGCCACCGCAGAAAAGTAACGTGGCTAAGTAAACACTAAATAAGCACTAAATAAACATCAAGTCAATGCCATGCTCGATTAAAAACATGAAAGTCACTGTCGGTCTCTGACTTAGATAGAAATCCGAACTAGTCTACCAACGGGTTTTTGAGTGGCGATACGTGCGTCTGGAAATCACTCACTAATGTTTGAATCCCTCGCCCACGGTGGATCTGAGAGCTGCGCGAGAGGCCTGTAGCGAGATGGGAAGATAGAGATAGGAGGAGAAGGGGAAGATAGTCTGATAGAAATCTAACCTCCACTGTGATTAGGCACTGACCTCACAGGCCTGCTGTCTGTGCCAATAAAGCAACAGGAAGCACCCATATACACCTCCCATCCTAGTGCTTATTTTCAGCTCCACAAATCATTTGATCCTTATCAGATGTTCATTTCATTTCTCTCTCCTCTGCTTCCCCCTGGGTTTTCTTGCTTTTCAAATTTCCACCCATTCATTATAATCTTGCTATGATCTCTTTGCTGCCTCCTCTAATAAAATGCTCACTTTTTAAAGTTCAAGTAAGGTGAACTTGGCTTGCCATAAGACAGACTCTACTGGGTGAAACACATTCATATGCTGATTCATAAAGCCACACAGACCCATTAACATTGACACTCGTGATGTTTGGTGACAGAATCAAAAACAGGCTTGATATTGGACAAGGCACATACAGGAGAGCAGACTTGTTTACTCAGCTGAATGATCACTGACCTCAAAACCTAACAAAGATAGCATCAATAATAAAAAACACATTTGTACACTCCCCTTCTATTTCTATATTAAACTATAACTATTGAAAGAGCAGATGGTAAAATAGTGGAGTGGGTAATTAATTGCTGAAGGAAACCTGTAGAAGTGAACTGGCTTCTATTGACTCCTCTTCAAAATACGCCACAAAATACAAAATCAATATTTGTTTTATGGTTACAGTTATGGTTTGATAGTCTTTATTTAAACAGTCTTTCACTATTCTGCTGTCGAATGGTTTGAGTCCCAAGTGTGGGTTTCAATGGATTTTAGAAGGTCGGCAGACAATGTACCATTTTACAATTTCAAAATATTATGAAGTGGGAAAATGGCCAAAATAAAAGCCTAGGACCTAATACAGGCACTTTAAGAGCAGGAACCACAACCTCAACATAATTCTTTAAATATAGATTTATAAAATGACCTTTGTAAGTGCAGGGCAGTTTGGAGCTTTCTTGAGGACCAGTGTTGGACCCTTGAAACAAACACACAGTCTCAAAATCCTTTGCAACATTTATTGAAGATGCCAGGTGCAAAACAGTTTTAGTGTAGATTTTTGGTAGTTTTAGGAGTACGTTTTTTAGCAGCAACTCGCCAACACACAAAAGTTTTCACAGACGCCACACTGCACCTTTTCCTGACAGGCTGTGCCTCAATTAAGTTATTAATGCAGGAGTCACATGACCAATTACAGGTTAACCACATAATAAATTAAACGGTACAATAAAAACAGTGACTTATGTTACATTTGCGAATGAATACATAATTAAGTTATTAATTTACTCTGAACCACTATCATAATACAAAGTGACTAGTGCTATAGGAAGAAAATAAAGTGTTATAAAATTGTGCTGGCATCACAAGCTTTAGGGCTTCTTAATCAATCCTTGACAACAAGACCAGATGCTATTTATAGGCCTACGACTGGAAGGATGGTTTGAGGAGTGGTCTTTCAGTAGATAACTGTGTTTAATAAATAAAGTTGCTCAGTGTGGTTGGATTGTGATTCATTTTGGATTTTGAATTGTGGCCCCCAAGGATTTAATGTTTGAGATTTATTTTTCCACTAATGCTTAAGAACTGAAAACAAATATTTTAAGGGTTAAATAATGTAAACATAGACTTTCAATGGATACAGTCCTAAATATTATCTGGCTCCGTTTTGGGGGCCACCCAATGAGTTTAAAGTGACTGATAGCTGTCCGCCAGCGCTAAGACAGTCAAACAGAATAAATTTCACAGTGTACTCTCGGCTGCTGCACTGCTGCTGAAAGTTTGATCTGATGTCAAATAACTATGTTAGAAGACTTGTCAGGTAGATAGATATCGGATAGCTGCACTGTCAAACATAACTCATTTTAAAGTCTGAGTTAAAGCACATCTAACATTGTTATCTTCTCCCGTGCTGTATATTGCTTGTATTCATGAGTGCGTGCGCATGTGCAGGCGGCCGGCGCTCACACGCACCTCCACTGAATCCGTCAGCGAGCTCTCCATCACTGCCAGCTGTAGGCCTGTGCTCTTTGGTTGGTTGCGGCTTGATGGATGAGTCTCCCCTGAGCTGCTCTGTTAAAGCGCCTCTCTATCAGGCTGCAGCCGCATGGGCCCTCACATTTGATTAGATCCCAATGGAAGCCAGTTGCTCCCTGTCATCACTTATACTGCATAGCACCCAGACGCAACACAGACAAGCATTGGAGCACGGAGCCTGACATGGCGAGGAAGCCATTTGGGTGCAAAGAGGGGATATAATGTCACTCATGTACATCTCTGTCTCACACGGGGCGCTGCGCTCAGCCGGAGAGGAGAAAAAGTGTGAAGGGGAGCCGCAAAGAGAGCCTTATGTAAGGGAATAATTTAAGTTTGGAGGTTTTAGTTCCATATCCTCATGCATGTGTTTTACCTTACTCACCAGATGGTCTGTTACACAAGAACCTGATATCTGTGCACTCTACAAGTCTGCATCATCTTGAAACTATATAAACTGTTTAACACCCAAATTATTGGTCAAGAGAAATTAATTTAATGACAAGAAATGTATCCCCAAACTAGAATAAGCAATAAATTTACTGAAAATGTACATTCATGAGCACTTATTGAATTGATTTTTTTCTTGACCATGTACAGATGAATTAATCATAAATAGCGCAAAAGTTCTTATGTGCTTGCTCTAACTTTATATTATAGTGAAAAAAATGCTTGTTTTTGGTTTAGTGCATCAGAGTATGTGAACATTTATGACTAACCCAACAAACAGTAGATGCACATAAATTGACCATACAATGACTGAATTAATGATGAGTGATTTCCATTTCTCGTGACTTCTATTTAGAAACTGAAAGCATTATTCAAGTATATTCAGGTATTAATTGCATTACCCACCCTTCACTGAAACCATACCTGAATGAGAATCAATCCCATTACTGCACTTCAAAACTCAAAAGCTTTCTGTCCCTGCCGCTCCGTCTCATTTGTTTTTCTGCTGCTAAATGTCTCTCTTCGTTTCATCTCTCGCCTCCCTTCGTCACTATTTACATGTCAATGACTTCTGTGTAAGTGCTTTTCTTTTCTTTTTGTCTCCTATTTACATGTCAGTGGCTTTCACTACTTGATGGTGCTGCATTGAAATGAAAGTCATTTGCTCAGTGACAGTCGGGCCATTTTACCAGCTATTACTCTCATCCATTCTGGTCAGTGAATACTGATGACAATGAAAGCGGGGAGCTGTGAAGAGATTCCTCCAGCTTTCATATTAGTGACGCCGGTATGCCTTTCATGTGGTGGCAGCTCCTGTCCCCTTCACCCCTGATGACTTGTTTTTACATATGCACTGCCTTTGCAGCTCTTTGTTCTTTGTGAATTCCTTAATTACTTTAGTGTGGCATGTGTAATGAATTTCAAGGAAACAGTTTGACAGTAGTACTTAGCCATATTTACTTGTCAGATGTAAAGACATACTAACTCGTCTGTGAAGGTTCTTAGTCATCCAGGTCATCTTGAAGAAAAGGTTAAAGCAAAAGCATCTGGCTTCAGTTTTTTTAAGGTGAAGACATTTCTTCTCTTTTTCAAAAGACTGAACAACACCTGAACGGACCTGTGGTGCTAACAACTCACCTGAGCCTTTAACGACTCTCACTTCCCTTTCATGGCCGACTATGAGACCAGATCAGCCTGGTCCATCAGGTTTGGTTTCAGGTCAAACCCCTCCCTCTAGAGATAGAAGCTCTGCTCTATCAGTTGAACTCTGAATTGATAAAGTCTCTTGGAATTAGAGACAAAATGCTTTTGCTTTAACCTTTCTTACAGAAGTGTTCTCCTTTAAAGGCATATTGAAATTCTACTATTCCTAAAAATGGTAAAGTAACACCAAAAACACTGAATCATTCAATCAATCCCTATTTAGTTATTCAGAGACTTGTCAATATATTTCATGTAAGTGTCAATATAGACATAGAGAAACATATAGGGTATACTGTAGTTGCATATAATGCCATGGACTGTTGAAGAATAAAAGGGTCATGAGTTTTGTGTGGAAGTGAGGCCTGGGCTCATAACGTGGGTCCAGTCCGACTTCATTTCTTTAAAAACATACTGGAAAAGTATCTTTTATTGTTTTAATAAGATTATTTTCACAATTTGAATGGACATATTTAGATACTGCTGGCTGTCAGTTTCCTTCTGGTTGCCTTATTAGAAAAAAGTGCTAATAAAACAGCCTTTATAGCTAGAAATGGATGTTATAGTTAGGTTCATATTTTTAAATATCTGTTAGCATTACTAGCTATACAGGTTGTACAAATGTCTTTATAATTGCGAAGGTATCTGCCTTTTATTTCTAATGCGTCCACTGACAAAGAGTGTCAAACCTGGGGTCCTCAAACCAAATACTGGTCCTGTCTGGTTTTATAAGAACACATTTTTGCATCACATTCAATAAAAGACAAACCAGTGTCCACAGCTGGAGTCTACATTAAACCCAGATCTGTTAGAGACTATAAAATGAATGGTAGAGTGAATACCACACTCAGGTGAGACAGGATCAGTTCTGGCACAGGTCCTTCGCCCAATGTAATCTCTCTTTCTATCACTCTGTTTCCTATACTCTTAAATAAAGTCAATAAATGATCATTCATTCAAAATAAACAGCATTACAGGGGCCCGGTCTTTCATATATATTTTTTTATATATGTGGCCCTCAATAAAAAGAATAGAATATACTATACATGCTATATAATTCATTCCCATTGCCGTTACTTTGCCTGCTTCTCCAAATTGGGTTTTGTAACTTGACACCAACACTATTAACAATACAGATTCCTCAAATACCCATGCACTTGTCCCAAACGGCTTTGAAAAACTTAATACAAAAAAGCTTGTTCAGCACGAAGCAGTGGTACTTCCTATTAAAATCCCTGCCTGGAGATAAGTCTCAAATGATGATGTGCTTTAAAAATAACCTAACTAATTTCCTTTTAATCAGCGCCACGGACCACTCTGCCCCTGTGTTAAATCAGTGTTGCAGAAGTGATTTAAAGGATTGTGGAGTGAAATGTGATCGAAAAACGCTGACGGGCCAAGGACCGAGGGCTCACATGTCTGCACGCCACGGACACACACACACACACACACACACACACACACACACACACACACACACACACACACACACACACACACACACACACACACACACACACACACACAACTCTATGCAGTGTTGTTTTTAAGAGTTCCGCTGGCCATTAATGATTTAGTCTAACAGGCAGGACAGAAATATGACTGCTTATGACTGAAATATTGATGTAGCTTTATAAATAATTAATCAGGCTGTATTCTGGAATAAAGATGCAGTTGACTTACTGTAGACAGAGGTGAGCTACTGTTGCTGACGGTGCAGGAATTCACAAGGAGAAACTGGGCCTGGTTTTATGGGTATGAACGACAGAAATATGATGAAAATGAGTTGTGTGTTGCTTTGTGTGTTCCTCAGGATATGCATGTATGAATGAGAGAAGGTTATCCCTTTAGTGGCGTGTGTTTATTATTTAAACAGATACACGTTGTGCGCATGTTGGTAGATAGTCATCTGACAAAGTAGTATTCTACCGACAGCATTCCTTTGCCAAACCGGCTAGGCCTCCTTGAAAGCTGTTTATGTCTGTGCAGCCTCCAGATGAATATAATTTGGCAGCAAACAGTGAGAGTAAAGATCTTAGTACACTCTTCGGAGCAGGTAAACAGACTCTTGCAGACTCTCGTTTAATGTTTTTTTAAAGAGAGACATCACAGGCCAGAGTGAACACAAAAGATTATAAAAGGTATTGAAACCCTTTGTTTTAAGTAAATGTTTGCACCAGAGTCACTTAATTAAAATAAATCTGAGATGAAATTTTAAATTCTCACAAAAAACACACAAAAAAAAAACACCTTCAATGGCAAATTGTGTTGTTTCTTATTGTTTTTATTTACTTTGATTTTTTAAAGCCACAGCAAGTCAGACAAACAGGAGGATATTTTGCATCACTGTATGATAAAGTGATACATTTCACCGTTATTTCATATTATAGGCTACCTATTTCTCATATTAGGCAGAGGATTAGTGTTGTGTTCTTGTCATGATACAAATAGGTCTTACCATAAAGCTCTCTGAAACCAGAAACAAGCTATGTTCACAAAATATGGGAAGTGCAAATTGACTGTTTTATATGTGAGAAAAACTGGGATTACATATCATAATATATGATATAATATAAATACATAATTTTTTGAGTTTTAACTATGGCATATTATTTATTTAGGCTCACCTTCACCACTCTGTTACATTTAGGGGCTGGGAGTTAAATGAGAGGGGCTTGCCTCATGCACGACCACAGGCAGCGGTTGGGCGTTGTTTTTGTTGAGTGTGACTTGTGAGTGCATTGTGCACAAGTCTGAGTTTAAGTCCGAGTAATTCATGTGTTGTGAGTTTTCAAGTCAGAGCCGAGTCACAAGCATTCCTGTTTGAGAATAAGAATATGAGTCTGAGCCATAAAAAAGCAAACCCGAGTCTGAGTAATTGAGGCTTAGCTAGCCTCAAGTCGAGCCACAAAAATAAGCCTGATGACTCAAGTCCGACTCCAGGACTCTAGCATTCCGTCTCTGGAATATTTTAAATCCTATCAAAATTGATTGCACTCATTTCTTAAATAGGATTCTGATTTCATGTGTCATAGGAGTTTTTGAGTTCATGAAAAACTACTCCAAGACTTTCACTTTTGTCTATTGCCGATTCACCAAACTCTTTTCCTAGCTGCTGCATTGCTTCTCCAGGCAGCTTTAATGTCCTCTCCTATCTCGTCATTCCTTGCTCAAATTATTAGAGCATCAGATTGATTCCCACTCTGTCGTTTTATCTTAGCATGACCCTCCGCGCAGATATAAATATATATATATATTTTTATGGTCAAATGAAACAGATAGATAGTCGGAGATGAGTTTGACTTGACGCTAGAGGCAAAGGAGACAGTAATACATGCTAATGACCCCTTTCAAATGATGCCCCAGAGATGCACTGAGAGAACAGAGAAGGAAAAATGTTCACTCTGTCTCAAGAAGGAACCAAAAATACGGCAGGATTACTGTCAAAGGCTCGTCCTGTCCTTCACGTGGGTTAAGAGGACAGCGAGGACGCAAATGTGCGCAGATCCTATCACATTCCGAGAAAGTGAAGGACCGAAATGATGAAAAGATAAGCACTGTGGGCAAATAGATAAAGAATGAAATAGAAAAAGAAGGAATGTTTTTTTTTTCTTTAGGCGGTTAATACATTTGTTTATTTGTGTTTACAGTAAAGAAATGGGACAAATAATGAATACAGCGGATGAGTATATTTGTTTTCAGTTAAATTGCAAAATACAGGGGTTAGATTCCAGGTAAAGATGAAATGCAGTTAAGGATGTAAAGAGATTAGCCTTGATTTATTGCTCAAAGCAGGAGGCTTTGAGAAACATTAACAGCAATGGAAGCACGCAGAATATGTTCCTGGAAGCTGTGTATGTTTGAGCAAGGTTAAGTCCCAAGCCACCTGCTAATGGTTTTCATAGATTTATTGGAAACATCAGGGGTTACTTTGTTTTGTACTCACGAGACAAGCTGCAATATTTCATCTACTCAAGCAGCGGACTGACATGAGAGTTAAAAGGGGATCTTTAAAACAGCCCTCTGGATGAGAAAAGGGAGTTGAAAATGTGGAACGATTACATGCTTTGTCATCTTAACAATGATATAGCATCACCACATGGCAATAGTGGGTAGTGAAGGTCATCATAATCACATCATTGATTTTTGCTATTACAAAATACCTATCCCAGTCATCCCTGAGCCTGAAGAAGTCCGTTTTGCACCAGATGTTGCAGTAGCTCACAACTCCATCTGGTGGCACAAAGTAAACAGACTGCAACCAGACAGACTTCAAATTATATATAGCCATTAAAAGTGATTTATTGTACTCTACATAAAATCTCTGAGCATACTTTTCATAATTATGTGCCTACACTTCCAAAAGGCTTTCTGAACCAAAATACTGGTAACACAAGGCAATTCACACAATGGACATTCACGTAGCTTTGTGTTTACTTTGTTCTAAAAAGTATTTAAATGCATTATTTTCTGTGTCAGTTTGCAACAGTGGTTTAGCTGCATCATTGCTCATGTCTTCTTCTCTAAACTGGGAGTGTGCTGTTAACTCTCTGCTGCAGAAACAAAAAAACACAACACCGAACTATCCCTTTAAACAAACATCTGGATGACAAGAAGAAGGAAAAGTAGAGGTTCGGTGTAGCTACTGTTTAGTGGTCAGTTTCAGCCATGGGTCCTGGACATGACTAGCTATGACCACCTGTGAAATCACAGCGCAGAACGTTTGAAGCCTTTAGGCAAAGTACTTGTCTTTCCAACAAAAGTGTTTTCACAAGCAGCCAACTGGGAGGAGATCTAAAGAGAGAGGCAGGAGCACTAATCAATAGGAGAGGGCGGACTGGTGTCAAACGGCAAATAAACAAACAAGCCATTATCCTGACACACACACACACACACACACGCACGCACAGGGATATGTTTAAATGCTAGGCACACAAAGGAGAGTGTGTTTGGTAAATGTCTCGGTAAAAGCTGCTGCTAATATGTGGTGTTGTATGCACGTGGCAGAACAGTAAGTAACTCATTCCTATTCACGCTTGTCTCTTGGTGTGCAGGTGACCGAACTGTTGCCATACAAACAAGATCTCTGGGTGTAAGCTCAGAGAATAGTATTGCGAATACTAATGGCTGTTTCTTATCTTATATGTTTCTTTCTTCTATCTATATGGCAAACTAATATATCTATACATCTCATTATTAACATGCGCAATATCTGTCTCACAAAACCTGCAACAATGGCATGGTATTATATCAACAATATCAAAAAATGTACCCAATCAGAGCTTTTAAAACAACTGAACAATCCCAGTGTAACATTCAATACAATCATCACAAGTCATCATGATATTCAATAACTCATATGGTATGTTTTGTAGATCTTGTAGTAGTGATAACTAGTTTTCTATGGGTGAAGCCTGGTGCATTCCTAATATTTTGATTTTCTCTGACAAAGTAGAAGAAGTCCGAGGAGTGAGAGGAGTCAGAGTGGAGAGGGTGGCTGCTGTAAACCCTGATATTACTGTATTGATCAGGGGCTCATATCTGGTGGCACTCAGAAGGCTCGTGTTAAGACTCAGTATGGGACGTGTTAGTGATGTGTGCTTCATCTGCTGTGCATGCGCCTGTGCATTGTCTGTTTTATCTCTCTGTCTATACTCGTTGTGTAGGGTGTGTGTGTGAGCGCTGAAGTTTGTTCTGGCCGAGGCTGGTGACAGAGCTAGTGAGGAGGAGGAGAAGTGCTATTGATTTTTTGCCCAGCCATGCCAGAGAAAGATCTGTTTGGGTGGAACTGTGATTACCTCTCTTTCTCACCCGTCTCCTCTCTCCTCTCCTTTTACCCTTTCACTTGGCATACCAACACTATCTAAGTGTCCAACAGCTCGCTCGTCTCAATCGTTAGGCCGTAACAAAGCGTGAGACGCGCTCTTGTTCCTGTCTATTTCTGGATGCCAGCACATCTGGGAAGAATGTGTCTCAAAGTATCAGCAGCTTCTTAAAGCGTATGTCTATGTTCTAAGTATACCACATTTGCCACATAGAGGTTGCGTTTGCGTGCTTTCAAAAACAATGGCATTAGTATCAAAGGTTTTAAAAGATTTAGAAGTGAATCAGTTGCTTAGTTACCAGAGTAGGTTTCTGGAGTTTGCATATGACTGCACAGAGCAGAGGAAAATAATACCACTCAACAAGGCCACCACCCTCCTAAAGAATACTTACTTTTACATAACATGTTAAAACTGATTTGATATTTAGCAAAGCTTTTGAAGCAGTTTGTTAAAATGGTGCTGAGTTTTTCAGTTTTAAGAGATGAAGGTTTGCCCCAGAAGCTCATATTTTACAGAATGGCTTGCTTTGCGTTTGCCTTTGTGGAACGTACCGTAGCCTTCCAAAGCAATGACACAATTTAGGCATCAAAATTGACCAAACTATGTTTAACATCCGAGAAACTTTCAGTAACTTTGACCTTAGGATGGTCTCTTGACATAAAAAAAAAACAATTAACCCCTTCTTCAGCAATCCACTCACAAATTCCTTTTCCTTTCTTCTCTTTGTGTCATGTTCTTCAAGATTCTAACATTACAAACTCTCAACTAACCCCTCTATTGTAAAGTGAGCTACTGTTTTCAGTCACCTTCTGCACACACTACACAAAGAAGTAAAAGGTTTTACCACGTTTTCATGCTCATTGTCTTTCCTCTTTGCTGCTGTTGTAAACAAAAGCACACTGTGAGACGTGGTCATGTCCAATGTGTGTTTGAGTGCCCTTTAGAGGGGTCAAAGTAGCTTGTATTGGCTCTGGCCCCCCACGATCCGTTGAGGGTAAGTGGCAGGAAAATAAGTAAATCAAAGACTGAATGAACATCAGGTTTGGATTTAAGCATTGCACAGATAATGTACACTGTGGCAAGCATCGCCTATAACACATTTTTACAAAAGATGGTAGAAAAATCACAGCCCTAAAACAAATCTTGCATACGTGTAATCTTATTTTACAACACAAGAGCATGTTTCTTTCACAGAGGGCATGGACATGATGTAAAACATGCCCCACTTTCATTACCAAACTAAATCCTGAGCACTGAACATTACTACATGGTTGTCTGGTACACTCTGCACTCAGATCAGTGTGCCTGGGTCTGCCCGCACATCTGTCTCCCTCTCAGCCTCCTGTCAGTCCTGTTCTTGGCCCGTTCGAACGGAACAGACGCTTACACAAAAGCCAATCTGTGTTTGTCGGCGCTCGTAGGGAGATAAACAGATAAATGATTAGTCGCAATTGAGGAGAGGGAGTCTTCGTGTCACTCTAATGAGAGAGAGGGAGACCAAGATTAAAAGTGCAACATTGTGTCTAACAGATTATTGGGTTTGCATGTTTTCCACTCTGCATGTGTGGTTGGCTGCTTTTCTCATTACAGGATTAAAGAGCATCTGGTTGGGTCAATGTTCCTACTCAAGCCTGCCATTCAAAGTCACGGGGGAAATAATACACACTCTGCCCATGTAGGTGCCCCGCACGTGCCTCGTGATGTACAAGATTGCGCCTGGATGTCAATGGGGAAGAGCAGATATGGATTGAATAGAGGTGGACATGGGTAAAAATGAAATTGCTGCGTCTAGAGGCTGTGTCGCAAAGAGTGGCAGAGCTAGTATTGTGGGCTCTGTGTAAAAGAGGGAGAGAAAAACTCTCGAGTCAAATCTATTTCTGGTTATATAATGAAAGGTGGACGGTGAGGGGCTTAGCTGGATAAGGTGCTGAGTACACAGGCAGCAAGGAGAGAGGGAAGAGGGAAAGGGAGCTGAGGATAGAAGGATATCTGTTTAGTGATTATCTTGTTTTGCTGAGACAGTTAGTCACTTCTTGCTCAGAAAAAAAAAAGATTATTATAATTGATTATAAAGGATACATCTTGTAAGATCCCCTACACATACCAAAAAAAGAGGAAGGATGTTAGTTATTATAAGTCCTTTGTGCCAGCTGGACTAGACAGAGGGAAAGTCTTTTGGCTGAAAGGATGTTGCTCTTTCAAATGCTGGTGCTTTAATTAATGTCTCCCACGTTGGAACAGTAGATTTGGATTAGTGAAAACAAATTCAAAACACATTTAGCTGGCACTTTGAGTTTTTATGTTAAGCCTCTGCCACACAGTGACTTTTTGCAATAGTATAAGATTACTGCATGTCACTCAGTACAACCTGAAATTGGATACACCTGCTTTGATGCTTGTCACACTGTGCATTTTGGAAAACTAGGTGTGTCCCTAAGATAGGTTTTGACTGGCTTATACTACTTTGTTTCCATAGCCATCTATAGGTAAATGCAATAGGCTATACTACATTTATAGCAGTTTTATAGTCACTTTAATTATCCTAAATTTCTGGCACTTTCAGATGTGTTTTGTCAGCAATATTTTGTCTTAAGAGTGTGACAAGACAAGAGTGTATACATAGTATACTGTATATATAGTTTAAAAAATAAAGGGAAACCTCAATTGATTATTGATATAAGCAAACCTTCAACTACAAATTGTCTTTCCTTCTCATTCATCTGAAACACAACACAGGCCGACTCCAATGCATGTTTGCCCTAATTGTCCAGATTGTATTTTCATTAGAGACTGACACAACAATCATACATCACTGTGATTGTGTTGCTGATGATATTGAGGGTGTAATAAGAGTTTTATATCAGTGTCTGTGCATGTTTTTGTATATGCTGCTGCTCCTATTAATCAGAACCTATCACTTGTGCCTAATGGAGACGGATTATGAAGCACAGAGAGACGTGACAGTGCCTGGTGAATGTGTGCTTCTGCTTAGGAGTATGCGCATGTTAAATGCTCTCATAACTGTGTTGTTTTCTGCTTAAGCCACGGATGCTCCTATCACATGACTTGTCACCCGTAACCCTGCGAGGTTAAGCACACTCATACATTACTTTCTCCCAATCTATGTGTGAAATTAAAGCTCAGAAATGCATGTATGTGTACGCCGCATTTATTCCCCAAACAAACACGACTTTACAGGCATCTTTTTAAACACCTCGAAGGTAGAAAAGACTTCTGCAGCAGCTGTAGCAGAAGGATTTAATCCCTCCGAGATACCTCCATTCTCCGAGGGCAGAATATCTGTTTCATGCTAATATTTCTCTGCTGCATCCTCCGTAGAATATCCTAGCATGGTTACAGCTTCAGGTGGAAGAATTACCACATCAAAAACAAACTACTTACTGCGCTCCTCCTTTTGTATGGCCGGGACAGTATAAGTGACAGTAATGGGCTGAACTGATAATTCTAAGCTCATACTGTAATCCTCTCGTTGCAAGGAGACACACTCTTAAAGCAATTACACTTTCATTAAGTATCACTCAAAATGGAAATGAGAGGGCTCTTGTTTCACAGAGACAAAGAAGGACAGGCTTGTTCACAATCCGTGGTGGAATGATGCTTGGTCAATGTGCAATCGTGTGGAGGCATCCTCAGAAAATATTACAATTGAAGTGGTAGAATATTACTCTGGGGTTGTTTAACTAGAATAATATTAGTTTATTATACAGTGGTGGCCAAAATTATGAGAACACTTGGCTTATTTAAGAGGTTTCAGTTGTTTTTGTTGGATTGGCCGTTAAAAAAACACATAAAACTAATAAAAAATCCGCAAAGTCATTATGATCTTTAATAAATATAGAATTGAGCCGTCACAAGGAGATTTAGAAACAGGTCCTATTTCACTGTCAATGTCACACAATCATGTTCGTTCACAGAAGAAGCCCTGGGACAATATACAGTAGTTTTCAGGAAATACACTGACAGGATGCCAGAGAGATTGGCTGCTGTAACTGCTGCAGAAGGTGGACATACCAAATATTTAAGTTCAAAGTGGATTAACACTTCATAGAACTTGATGAACAGTTACGAAATAAAATATATTTTGGAGATATTTTCAGATCTGTCAGGTGTTCTAATCATTTAGGCCACCACTTTATATATAGTTTCCATAAAATCTCATAAATTAAATCTGAATTCTCAATTTTTGCCCCACCAAGTACCACCTCTAGTATGTTTATTTCTCCAGTTACTGTCTGTATGAAGTCTGTATAGTCTGTCTGTATGGCAGTAAGATATGGAACTGTAATAGGGCTCCCACAGTGAGCTGACCACCTATGTTTTCAGAATATTTTGATTAATGCGACTACAGATGTTCATTAACAATGTTGCTACTGCTATGAAAAGATTGTCTGTATAATCAATAATTTGCTTTTCCGTCTTTGGCCAAAGAATGTGTGTCAATTGCCCCATAGCTGCTTTCTGCTGGTTTCTAAAATCACCTCCATCAGTGTCCTGTAACATTGCTGTATAATATTGCTAAGACGAGATTTATACATGGATGGGGAAATGTTACTCTAAGTGCAGCGTTAGTACAGAGAGAGATGCTCTCACTGACAATAGATAAAACTAAAGTCTTGTATTACATGCTCAGCACAAGTCAAAAGTGCAGCACAAACTCAATACAGCCTTACAGACAACAGCAGTGCTTCAATGTGATGTCAAAGATATTCATACATACCGCATGCACCAAATAGAATATGTTACAAAATAAAGAAAGAAAAAAATAGGTTATCTGGATGCCTATAACTTTTGTAAGGTCACCACAAGAAGTTAGTTTGTCTCAGAGGGAATAAAATAGTTGAAACAACCAATAACTCCTTGCTTTCTCCATCTTCCTCCTTCTTGTATTGATTGTCAGCTGTCTTCTGGGTAGTCAGACTTGCTGATGACCTTTAAAATATCTTCCTTAGTGTGTGTTTGTGTGGCGTGTTGTTTTCAGTGTTGTGAGTGTGTCATTACATCTATGTCCGGCCTACGCGTGTGCTCTCCTTGTGTCACATCTGTCATGTTATTATATCGTCTCATCGATTACCTGTCACGGTCTGAGAAGTGGACCTTGGGTGCACAAAGTTACTAAAAACTGTATTTTATGCCTTTAGCCATTTTGTCATTTCACACGTGCCCCAACAAGGTTAAATAAAGTGGTGTATAATGAACATAACAGTATGTTTTAATGTGATGGTCTGGAAAATACATAGCCTGATAATCAAATAAAACCTGTCACAACACATCTGATATGCGTGGCTCTGTTTGTGTGTTTGTATGATACATGCATGTGTGTAGTATGCATGGCTAGACACGGATGCTAAACAGCAGAAGAAGAAGAGGTTAAGTGGGAAGGTCAACAGGAGTAGAGCAGTACGATATCCATCACAGAAACAACACCCTGGCTATTTATTTTTATTTCGCTGGGAAAAAGAAGACAGTTTGCGCAGGTGAGCTGGCAGCCTACCTGAGGCCGACCTGACATATCTTCTGCAGATATTTGGAGGATGTGGAGCACACGGGTAAACAAACAGACTGGGCAAAGCAGCTTTAAAAGTTGTTTTTGAATAAGGGGTCACTTAGTCAAAGCAATACATTAAAAACATATTCTGACTTAGACAAGCAAAATGTCTGTTTACTCCAAAGGCTAGATTAAATGAGAATGTCGAGTGTTTTTGATGGAGTCCTTTTTGAAACTAATTAGCCAATCCATCACTAGTCAAGTAATTACATGTCAGCTTGTCATGACAATATTTCAGGTCTCTATTTTAGATTATACATAGTTTTGACATCATTCATGTTGTTGTTCATGAATGTACACAATTCCCAAAGCTCCAAACAGAATCCAAGACAGAACAGAACTCTGAATTACAATTGACTGTTTTGCGGATAATATCTGTGAATCATGATTAGATTCAACCCTTGTGTGAAAGAACACATTTGAGAAGGATTGAATGCACTGGGTCTGAGCACAGCAATAGCGCAAGACTCACCATCTAAAGTACAAAGTTATGGAATCTCTTCTTTATGTTTTTCCTTTGTCCTACTTTCCAGCATAATTTAATTTTTTGTTTATTAATGCCTTCCACTGAGCTGTAAATTAAGAAATAATTGTAAAAAATAAAAGTCTGTCCCTGAAAATGTGGTGAAACCTTCTCATTGTAATTCATTCATTCATTAATTTTCCACCGCTTAGTCCCGTTAGAGGTCGCGGGTGACTGGAGCCTATCCCAGCAGCTTTGGGCCTGAGGCGGGGTACACCCTGGACAATGGTCAGTTAGTCGCAGGGCTGACATTTAGAGACAGACAGTGACAGACAACCATTCACTCTCACATCCATTCACTCCTGCCTAACAGCAAGAGGGTCGTGAGTTCAAAACCCGGCTGACTCAAACACTCTCGGCCGACTACGGTCTTTCTGTGAGGAGTCTGCATGTCCTCATTGTAATTGTCATTTCTTTTCTGCTTGGCATATCTGTCTGAATAAAGTTGATTGAGATTTTAAAATTTGTTGAAAATGTCACCTCCCCCTTGTGCGGTGAAATGTGGAACAATGTCTCTCCCACCTCATGACTCCATCGGTGTGTCGTCCTCCTACATGCTCTGTCACCAGCCTTCTCGCTGCTTCTGTTCTTCTCTCTTTCTACCTCCTGTCTCTTCTGCCTCTAACACCTCTTGTCATTATGGCTAACTCCTGCTATGACAAGCCGCGGCCTGATCTATTTCTATCTGCTCACAGACAAGTGTTACATACACGCCAACTGTTCAGGCTCTTCCTCCGCGCGATGGAGAAATGGTCACATGGGCGCCCGTGCACCAACGTGGTCAACAGCTGTTTAGGTTACATCAGCAATTTAAAAACACTTTGCGAGCATATTTTTTCAGTGTTGACGTGTGTTGTTTCGGGCTGCAAAGATGTTAACAACTTATGAAAGTGAAAAAACAGGTATGCTTCGCATGAAAAGCACATGCACCAGATTTTTACAGGGTCATTTTGGTGTCTTTGTTCAGAGTCAGCCTTTTTTTTGCCCATTTTATTTTAGCTATAACTTAAACTGGCTATACTTACATAAGCCTTTAATGGGTAGACATGATTAAGTTCACTGTTCGCACAAAAACACCTCAAGAAATGTCTCCCCATATTTTTCTTCGATGTGGGCAGACACAGGTCAATGCAAGCTTCTCAACAATATTCATAACGCCAGTGGAAATAGTTCCTTAGGTAGTGTAGTGCCCTGTTCTTAATGATTATGTGAGCTATATTGAGTTGGAGTTAGAATGACCTATAGCTTTTACCAAGTGTAGCCAGCTAAATGCTGCAAGCTGTTTAAGCCTCAAAGCCCTAATCGTTTGACCACTTGAGGTCTGCAACTTCTCAATAAGAAAAAGAGCTTGCATATACTCTGGCAGTAATAACTCTTAACCAACTTTGAGTAAAGTGGCTTGCAGTGTGGGTCAACTTCTAGCGAGACACATGACGTCAATTTTTCATTTAATTTCTGGCCTTACTTGTTATCACAACAGTACCGCCATACTGGTTAATGCATTTGTCACATCCCGATTAGACTACTGCAACTCACTCCTCCACCGGTTTACCACAAAAATCCCTCCATAAACTCCAACTGGTTCAAAACTCAGCCGCCCGCATCATTAGAAGAACCCAATCCACACAACACATCACCACCTGTTCTCAAGCAACTCCACTGGCTCCCCCATGCGCAACTGTAATGATTTTAAAATTCTACTTTCAACATTCATAACCCGGGCCCCTCTTACCTGACAAAACCTCTTCACATACACACCATCCCGTACTCTTTGGTCTTCTTCAGCCACCCTCCTGTCCACTCCTCCTGCCCGTTTGACAACCATGGGACTGATGATAGAGCCTTCTACTCTCCCACAACACATCCATACAATAACATCTTTAATTATGTGCTATTGTGTTTTTGCTGTTGTTGTAAGGCAACCTTGAGTGTCCAGAAAGGCGCGTTATAAATAAAATTATTATTATTATTATTATTATTATTATTATTATTATTATTATTATTTATTATTATTATCATCATCTCTGGTTACCTCTAAATCACGTCTAAAAACCCTGTTCACAACCCTATGCCTTACACTTTCTGCTGGCTTTCTATTGTAAGGCGACCTAGAGGGTCCTGAAAGGCACCTAGAAATAAAATGACTTATTAATGTTTGTATGTCTTTAGGGGCTTCTATTTGTAGTAACCTCTAATGTTTGTTTTATTACCATTATTATTTCCATCCAGGTCTCAACCCAAGCTAACAGGTGCTTAAACTAAAATGCAGAAGAAGATAATCAGGTAAAGCCTGTTTAACAGCTAGCAACAGCCAGCAAATAGCTTCATAATGTCAACATGTAGTTAAAATAAAAAGACTATAAAAGGCAGGGTCACGCCTTCTCCCCTTCTGGGAGACAGCATGGGTTAAAAATTATGAATGGGAATAAATGGGTAGCTCATTTCCTTTCTTGACTTGGTGCCGACGTGGTCTGACATAACATTTTATTTGTCCATTACAGTCAATGGCAGTAATTACATTGTGTTCAATGCATAAAAAAGGAGTTTGATAGTAATTTTTTGTTGTTTAGTGCATTTTTGGGACCAACTGTATGTATAGCATCACGGATACATTTAAATACAGAACAAAGCTCATTCCCCATCATCCTCTTGTGCACCATACACTTCTTTAGATGTTCATAAATCCTGGATAGCTATACTTTTCCTGGCAGCATGTTGAGGGCAAACGCTGTATGTGTTTAGTGCCTGTGGAAGCGATCACTCTCTTATGTCTTTGCTGTTGTCTCTGAGGTGTCATGAAACACTCCACTGTAATCTCCCAAAGGACCTTGATGTATTTGTTGGCTTTATTTGTGTGTGTGAGCTAATGCAGAACCCCCGTCTGCGCCATCCAAAAAATAGTGTGCTTTTTCTTTTTGACCTCGTGTGTACCCTTCCCTCAGGGCAAACGATCCAATCAGAGGATAAGCCTATTTCCAGACCCACCCCCTGGGAACCACTAAGATCCAATCGGATAAGGGTTCATTTTAGATTAGAATCAACAGGGGAGTGGGACAGGGGACCACACAGACACACAACCGTCAGAAGGAAGATGCAAAAAAAATTAAGTAAAAAAAACACATGACTTTACCAATAGTTTGTTTTCATTTAATTAGTGGATAATCAGCCCCACTTCCTGGATCTCAACAGGGACAGATGTCTTATTGTTATACTGTATGTTTGTCTGCCTCTTACTGCAGCAGCTGTGTGATGCGTTGTTGTAGATAGTACTTCAGGTGGAATGAGGTAGACATTATTTTTTTTTATTTTTATAAAACTTCCTTCCATCTCACTACCAGTAAGTATAATCGTGGTAAATTTGGTGATGATGAAGGCAGTCTTTGCAGTCTAAGTCAAGGATACCTGAGAAAGTTTATCAGAATGCCTGAACACTTCCTGAGTCAAATATAACCATGCTTATAGGATTTGAACTGTCGTCTACAGTGTCATTGTGCTCCTCATCTAGAAAAGTGTATGAACTGGTGAAAGGGAAGGTTATGCCCGATGCTGTCCATTGACATTAGAGGTTTTCTGAGTGTTTGTCAATTTTTACTTGTTGTTGGGAGATTCTACATTAGCGAGGGTACCACTTATAGTCCTTTCATTGTGTCCCTTGTTACAGCTCTGAAGGAGACTAAAACTACATTTTCAGTCTTTTCAATAAAAAAAACATAGACACACATGGACCTTAACACTTGGTAGTGACACTTTTAAGGCTCATTTGCATCTGTCTTTTAGCCCTTCAGAAATAATTGTGCTTCATGAAGCATCGCCTTGTGTTTAATTGTTTTGTTGCCTGGAGGATGTAACAATTACTCATGCTACAACATGCCCAAGTGACTGCTTTGGTGCGTGTCAATATTTGTGCTTCCCAAAATATGTGCAATAAGACTTGCATGTTGTTTTCTGTGTGCCTTTGATTCCCGAAGATAAAGCATTTTCATCTTGGCAATTCTACTTCTAATGTAATTGTGTTCTTTTTACATTGCTATAGACAACACATGTCCAAATCATCTCCTCCTTCTGCTGTGACATCCTTGTTTAGAAATACAAAGTGATTCTCAATCTCTTCTTAACAGCAGTTTAATGAAAACTCTATTTGTGAGCAAAAAACATTGTGATAGAAAAACAGTAGGCTATAGTGTCAGAAGTCCTTGCTCTGTTTGCATGTGTTTACTGTGCATTAGTGCTGCTGGCAGTCAGTTGAAGCCCTTGTCCACTATGAATGCTGATTCGCACCCTTGTGACACTCAGATATGTATATTGTCTAGAACTGTACTCAAAACAACCCCAGGCAATAACGTGGGCTGGATTCCAAAAACATTCTTTCAGGCCATTTTCTACATCTTGACATTAATAAACATACAGTACAGCATGGATGGATGTATATGTTATCTGTAAAACCCTCAACTGTGATAACACAGGGCCAGAAATAGACATTAGTAAGTATTAGCTTATAAAATATTGTGAAAAATATTGTGTTTATTAATTTTTATTGCACACACAACACAGAGATAATGATAATGATAAGTGTAAGAGGGTGGTCTCTGTATAATTGTATTTTTCTTCAATAAGTGAAACAAAAAGAGAAACTGTAGAAAAAGGCCCTTTGTTGTTGCTATATATGTAGTGTTGGGATGGAAGATACTTTACTAGGAATTCTATGAAGTTTACCAGGTGAGGCAAAGATAATCATAAATCAAACAAATGACACAAAGGGATAGATCTTACTTACCTTGCACTGCAGCTGGATTCTTGTGAGAAAATCCATCTTTAACTGCTCCAAGCTAAGTATTCACAGTCCAAACCCTGGCCTTACCTGCTTGTTGTGTCCAATGATCTCGGCGTTATTTAAGTATGAAGATGTAGCAACCATTTTTCTGTTAGGAATGTAAAACAACATGGTGCCGCTCTGATTGGATAAAACTGCATTTACTTACAGATGATAAATCCAATCACCAACCACATATTCATACAAAAAAAAGAGTAAATTATTAAAGCTGTAAATAAACACCTTTGGAAAAATATTTTAGGTTAAATATGGCCCATAAAGTAAAGCACTATGTGATAAAAACAGTATCTATCGCATCATATCACACCTACATTAAGATTAGTAACATGTCCACAGGGCACATTTTGTGTAACAATTATGACTCACCAACAATCCAGTTTTAGATACTTCATTTGACTAAACATTACAGTGATCACCCATTCTTTTTATAAATCTCATTTGCAACATTTTCAATCAGAATTACTCTCCCTCTCCAAAAATGTCATCTGAATAGAATTCTAACAGCCAAGAATGAACTCTGCACTATTATTGATTAAAAAATTATTTTGACATTTTGCAGAAGTCCATTTAGCTTGGAGAGTTATGGCTTCATTACGTCACCGTTATATTAGAAGCATTCCATCAAGTTTTTAATATCTCCTTTCATCCTAAGTGAATGCTGCGTTTGATGTGAGGGTATTAATGAATGTAAGCTTACACCATTATTCTAGTGATGCAAAATCTGTGTAATACCAGGCTGAATATCTAGTGGGCAATGAAGATTTAGAAACTGCCGAGCCGGGATATGTGCCTGTGTATAATTAGCAGAGTGGAGTCTGTGATTAATTCATGCACTTTACCACTGTGTGTGGATGCATTTTGTGTAAACTGCAGGAACATAATATTATTACAAATCAGCTGTAGTGAGAAGTCATTTATGCTGCTGTAAGTAATTCCTGCTTAGTTTTATTGAAAGAAGTGCCGGAGCAAGGTGTAGCAGCAAGCGAGGCAGATTCACGATAATGGACTCAACATGGTTCATGTACATCTATAATTTAAATATATAGGTCAGATCAGGGCTCATTAGAGGTTCACACTAAGAGCCTGAACTCTGCAGGGAATGGTGATAATAGAGTGCATATTTATGGATGAGACTGTTGGCAGAGCCTGGTGTCCAAGCACTCACACAAATGCAACTTTGGTAAATTAATGACGAAGTGATACAGCTGGGGTGGTGCTGGTAAATAAATTAGGCCTCATGTGCAAGCTTCCTCAGAGATTTCAGACATCAGAAGGAAAGAAAAAAAAAGAAGAGAGACAGACAAGTGGGGAGGGAGTGGAGAAGTTTAAGGAGGAGTGCAGATACATGAGCAGAAACCTGTTTTTTTCTATCGTTTGCCCACCCGTGAACATTAACAAATATCACTTACTCAGTGAAGGAACATTCTTTTTTAAAGTCAGTTAAAGAGATATTCAGGATTTTTGTGATGTCCTGTGTTAGATTGTGCCATTTTGCAAACAGAAAGTAAAACTAAACTTCGGGCCTCCTAGTCAGTAATGCAAGATGATATACAAGACCAAACAAAGGCATACCTAATACAAATACTGTAGCATCCACTTGTTTACATTATACTTTGTATTATAGGATTTCACCCTGTAGTATTCGTAGGCAGAACAACTGGTGGAAAGTCTCCTAGTATCTCCTCATTGTAATAGTTCAATGCATTTTTATCACACAACTTAATATCACTTGCCCATCTGCAGGTGCACCAGACCACACTATTGCTGCTTTTATGGTGTATAGTTTGACTCCCGGCCGGACAGGGCATTTCTGTGTGGAGTTTGCATGTTGTTCCTGTGAATTGGCTGGGTTTACAACGGTTTCCTGGGGTACCAAGGCGGCTGCCAACCATGAATTTCCCCACGGGGACAATAAAAATAATAATAATAAATAAACAAACATCTGTTCTATGCATTTGATCAGAGCTTAAGGCTGGGGTTGGTGGACTAGCCATACAAACCTAAATTTTCCACAGACCTGACTTTGCATTTGAAAATAAAGTTGGTTAGCATGTTTAGTTAATGTAAGGAAAAGAAGGTGGTCACTGGGTAAAAAAAAGAACACTTTTGAGAATACCACAGTTTGATATGGTAAGTCCTTCTTCTGATATTCCACACTCTTTATTCCCGCCAGTCTGGCCGGAAGTGCAGTCTGTCAGCTCTCCTCTGAGAAAGCAGGAGGTGAAAAGGGATTTAGCACATAAAGAAAGAAGGAGAGAGCGTAATGCCTGCTGATGGCTTTCAGGATGTAGATACAATTTCAATATCAAGATGGGATTGCATTTCAATAATAGAATCCAACCTCACTTCTCTTCCTCTGAGGGAGCAGCGCTGTCAGCTCGTGTTTTCTCTGGGATGGGTTAAACTGAGGGCTAATCCATCTCGCGCCCTGAAGACTGTCTCTCTCTCTCTCACACACACACACACACACACACACACACACACACACACACACACACACACACACACACACACGACATCATGTAGCATCTGAAATACTAGGAAATTCAGATGAAGATGCCGACAGCTCAGAAAGTAGACTTAGTCCTTTGAGAGTTGGTCCTGACTGCTGAATGGTTGTGCTCACACACTCAAGGAGACTATTTTGTCAAACACCTCCATGGGGGTGAGGGGGGTGGGGGTTACCCTGAACAGGACTGCCTAATCAAGAAACAACAAACAACAAAGTAACTGCATCCCATTACAGTACAGAAAAATGACACACATTCTTCACATTAAACAAGACAGCAAAAGTAGACCATAATTAACATTAAGCAGCCTGCATGTACATGTAGTGTCTGAGGATGGACTGAGCATGCCCACATGCGGTTTACAGCTTTAGTGACCCAGCCTCTGGCATATCTCCAAAGCCAAAGTGGCTTTTAAAACACCTGTTGCAACCTTGAGTTTGCATTTTCATTTGCATTTTTGCAAATCCAGGTATTATAATAACAATAATAACAGCATTCTGCCTTAAATGGGCAAACGTTATGAAAACTGAGAATGGTAATGCAGCTTTTGGAAGAGACTTACTGTATTCTATTTTCTTGCACCATCCCTGTTCCCGGTGCACAAAAAATAAAATAAAATAAAAACTTTTGCAGTTGTTTGGTCCAGTTTTTCCCTGTTTTAGTCCTGAAACTGCAAAGTGAAAATGTTTAACTTAAAACTTTCACTTACAACTAGATTGCATCGATTGTGTATATTTAAAGTCCTCACACTGCAGTCTACATGTTCACCAAGCAAGCACACGTCTTAGGATGAAGCTGCAGAGATCCTATGGAGAACCCCTCTGCCCCGAGCAGCCAGTGTATGATGAGATGCTATTTTTCTTACTTCATCAAATCTTTATTAGCCTGCAAATTCTAAATAAACCTACAGGGCGTTCTGATATGACAAGAAAAACAAGGACACCTTGAGATCAGCTCATCATTTAAACTGTTGCATCAGTCAAATGGTTTGTTTAACTAATACAATTAATTATTCTTTCCATCACTCCACAGTGAAATACATTAATGTCACTAACTTGCATCATCAACATACAGGTTGGGTTTTTCACCATGTTCCACTATTGGCCACACATGGGAACATACAACCTCTGGACGTCTACTGGAGGACTAACAAGACATTCCATTATGAAGTTCTTCGCAATATCAATATTAAAGAGCATTTTACACAGTGGGAGAGACTGCAATGATGCATTTTGCACTGATAATAATTCATATGCCTATAAAAGTATGCTGAATGTCAATCTTTTTGTGATAGATGTATCTTTTAATAGTCAGAGTCAACACGCACCACATTAGAATATCACACATTATCACACATTTGCATACATCATTTTGTTCATTAGTTGATCTGTCACATGATCAGTGATATAGCTGCGGAGAAAATTACTTTGAGGCACACTTTTCCCACTTAACAAGCATTAATCTTACGAATGCATTGTCCTCCTCTGTCCTTTATCCCACCTGTTCATTGTCTCACGAAGCAAGAGCCAAGAATTCTGTCTAACTGGAGCAGAAAATCCAGCCTGTCTGCCTTAAAGGCCCTTATCCCCAACTCTCATTCTCAAACCTACACCTACCTTTTGCCCTAGCCCTCTAAGCCCAGAATAGTGTGTGTGTGTGTGTGTGTGTGTGTGTGTGTGTGCACACTTTGTGTATGCATGCATATTTAAAAGTAAGGCTGCGTCTGTGTTTGAGGGCAGGAAGAAAATGAGGACATATGGCTGTGAATTCCCCGAGAAGCCACCTAAAACACTGCAGTATTCAAGGCATAAATCAACCAGATTGCTGAAATGCGCAGGATAACTCTGCACTTATGTTTATGCTTCTCAGTACAGTATGTGCATGTGTAGTTGGTGGTTAATATTATTACAGGATGTAGATCAGTTTTTTGTAGTCACTTGTAGGAATGCCCTCTTATTTGTCGTTACCAAACATGTACGGGACAGGAGTACCAATATTGAGGCTAAGCAAAATACTTTCTTGAAACCTTTCTTTAACAGGTTAAGGTGTTGTACTTCATGTAATGTTCAAACCCTTATGACTCTGGAGATAAAACTATAATAAAATTGTAAGCTCAACCTTGCGATTCATCCCAAGGCGTTGTATACTAAGGTTTAGTCACTGGCCTCTCTTGTCTGAGACTTTACCCTTTGGCAGCCCAAGGCTTTGTTTGTGTGGTTAAATTTAGAGAAGGGTTGCATGTTTTCCTATAAATATTAAAACCAGATCATTTGACATTGTTACATATGCCCACAAACACCAGAATACCACAAAAAAGAAACACAAAGCATATATTTAGTGCACCATTTCACAAGACATGCCTTCAGCGTCATCATAGGATGAGCTGGCATTGGATCAAATGTTGGTTTAACGCCTTGGGAACTGGAACAGTCTTGGCTGTTAAAAGGGTTCAGATTTGACATGTTGGGGTTTAGGTTAATTCCTTTGGGACGTGAATGTAACTGGGACAATCAATTCAATGTTTAATCTTTAAAACTTTCACTTACAACTAGATTGCCTGCAGTCTTGGTCAGCCCAATGATCACATGCATTAAGCTGCAGAGATCCTATGTGAGCTGCACACTCATAGTGTACATGATGTGCTGCTATGTTGTTCTTATTCATCAAATCTTTATTAGCCTGCAAATTCTAAATAAACCTACCGTGGGCTGCTCTGATATGACAAGATTCTGGACACCTTGAGATCCAGAACACACATTTAAACTGTTGCATCAGTCAAATGGTTTGTTTCTAATACAATTAATTATTCTTTCCATCACTCTAAACATATGGTGAGAGCATCAGTTAATGTCACTAACTTGCATCATCAAGCGCTGCTTGGGTCACCATGTTCACACTATTGGCCACACATGGGAACATACAACCTCTGGACGTCTACTGAGGACTAACAAGACACACATTACACACATGACAGTTCTTCGCAATATCAATATTACAGAGCATTTTACACAGTGGGAGAGACTGCAATGATGCATTTTGCACTGATAATAATTCATATGCCTATAAAAGTATGCTGAATGTCAATCTTTTTGTGCTCACGATGTATGAATAGTCAAAATCAACCCATGTGTGTGTGTGTGTGTGTGTGTGTATCACACATTATGTGTGTGTGCATACATCATTTGTGTGTGTGTGTGTGTGTGTGTGTGTGTGTGTGTAGTGTGAGGCACATACTTTTCCCCTCAGAAAACTGAATAAAGCAACCTCAACAAGCATTGTGGTAGCAACTCTGTCCTTTATCCCACCTGTTCATTGTCTCACGAAGCAAGAGCCAAGAATTCTGTCTAAAGAAGGCCAGGTTTCTTCATAAGCAGTCCCCTGAAAATCCCACAAAGTAGTAGAAGTATTATATCACTACCTCTTAGACTAACTATATACATTTCACTTACAGTTTTTTGTGATTGCACGTTTTCTGAAACTTGGAGCCAAGATGACAAATGTTTAGACACAATTTGCAAAATGATATACTCAAGTAACAGAACATCAGAAAACTCAGGGATGGTTTTTGAATCCAATTATGAGCGAGACCAGCTCCGGTAAAAATGTACAGTGTATTTACAGAGATCAGGCTCTTATTTCTGTACAGTCCAAATTGGACAGAAGGGTGTCGTCATATGTTTGGGCAGAGTTCAGGTGATTGAAGTAAAAATCTGCAAAGTCTTACAGTGTTGACTGGTGTAGTGTTTTGCAAAACACTGTTCGTAATGTTATGTAAAAAAGTGTGATGTTGAGAATGTGTGTGGAGCTTTATCACTCCGAGATGACCTTTTGCTCATTGAGTGTCAAGATTTGAAATTTGTGCATTTAAAATTTGACTTTAGAGTCTAAGCAATTGCAAAAAAATGTAAATAAGTGTATTTCTTAAGCAAAAGTCCACTTGCCAAAAGGGGTCAGACTTATATGGTGTGGATTGACATGGGTGACCTCTGAAGAGGCTTTCCACTGTGCTGTGTACAAGACAAAGACATCAATGAATTTTAAGTTTATTTCAACTAAGATGTGTTGCCATAGTTACAATAAAATCTCCTCTAAAAAAATCAGCAGAAGGCTTACTGACTGACTTACGCCTTAGTTTCTAAACTTGAAATTCTGAAACTATTGAGAATTTTAGAATCCAGAAAGCTGCCGTTGCTAAAAAGTGTTTAACATTAATGAATTCTATGTTACAACATTGGACCAGTGTAATATTCTTTCTTGTTGAAATTTGCCAGTGTATCACAATACCAAGAATCTTATCTGGGACACTAAAACGTTTGACTGACCCAACCCGTACCGAACAGCTTCAGTGCAAACTAAGGCTTTATAGAACATGACAAAATCAGAAGGTCTTTTAAAAAAATGGGTGGAAATATTACCAATAAAAGTTAATTAAAAGTATATCGTTATCAAGCAAATGTAATGGTTTAAATGTAAAAGATGTGAAAACGACACACCTTATGCTTTGCAGGAGCAGAGATGCTGGCTAAAGTGTGCACGTTGTACATTCACAGGTCTGAGGTCAGCCACTTTTCCCACATTTCTGCTCTCCCCTGTCCAAAGCCACTTACGCTCCACCAGCACCTATACAGGATGACCGGATGAAATTAAATTATACGATTAAATTAAATTCGGCATCTTATCAGCAGTGCAGTGCTGCCAATGCACTTTTCTGAAATATGGATCTATCCTGCTTGCATGCATTTCAGTCATGTAAAAAAAAAAAAAAAAACGATTCCCTTCAAGGGTACCCAGGAGCGGACACCACATCTGTGCATCTGACCAGCTTATTGGCTGCTTGTGTGTATGTGTGTGTGTGTGCAGGTGGGAGGGGGAGCTGTACGTGTGTTTAGTGAGGAACATGACTGGAGATGTTTCCTTTCCTCCTAGCCATTAGAAGGGGCTCATATAACCAGCCTGTGGGCCTCGGAGAGACACACTCGCTATAAATACACACCACTTAAGGGCCTGTGGGGGACTTGGTACTCACATACACACACGCCCTACAAGCGCTATACTTCGACAACTCCCTATTAGGGTTTTAAATGGATGTTTATGCTTTTGCCTAATAGGAACAGGCCAAAAAACTCTGTCTTAGAATGCAGCAAGGTCAAAAAACTATAATTTATGCCGAGTGGGAAATATAGTATATTGAGAGTCCCTAATGCACCTCTTATTGCTTACCTTTTCCGTTTTACACTGTACTTCTGTAAGCCTTTGATTAGCTAAATGAATGAAATTTGTCATTCACAGGTCCCAGGGGACGATAGGTGGCATTTTTAAAGTTCAACATTTTTTTCAAAGAAGGTTATTTTGTCTTTTGCTGGTACATCACGGTGTGCCTTTAAAAGCATTCTTTTGGAGAAAAAACTGTGGAACAGATGTCCCTGTTGTCCTTCTGCCCTGCATGTTCACATCTATTTGTGTATGTGTGTTCTTTCTGAGTCTACAAATCTTTGGCCATTAGTATTTTTAGTCTTTTAGCACCTTGTTTTGGCAGCATGTTCACTACTTTCTTCTAGAGCTGTGGTAATGGTTCAAGCATGCACAGCGGGATAAAGCACAGAGACAGACAGTGGTGCAGAAGCCGACTACACATCATCATGCACGCACTTTAAAGTGAAGTCCTTGCTCATGTTGAGGGTCTTTGGAGATCCATCGTCCTCTCTTCACCTGGCCCCGGGCATCACAGCCTTATTCCTACATTAGAATGTCAAGCTTGTTCATTTTTTCGTTTTTCTGTCTACCCATTTAGTCCATCCCCGTAGAGTTTATGTCTGCCTGTCTGTCTATATCTGACATTGTGTCTGTCCGCCAGACTCGTGGCCTGTTTGTGAATCTCATCAAAACCCACTTGTCCTAATAGAAGGGCCATCTGCCTATCTGTCGCTCTTTTCAAACTGTCTGTCCATCTGTTTGTCCACACATATGCCTGCCAATCTCCCTGTGCCCCCCCCTCTCTCTCTGCGTTTATCAATCCCACTGTTCATTTATCGCACAGTCCGCTCTTTGGATTGTCTCATGCGCTGCTCACTGAGTGCAGGAGTGAGAAGGGATGCTTTTATTTAAAGGCAATCAATACAGAAATATGTTATATTAAGATTGAAAAGAAGAAAGAACCATTACGTTCTGGTTACTATTTATGAATTACATAGAAATTATTTATTTACAGTGGTGGTGCAAATTATTAGGACACTTGACATATCTGTAAAAATATTGACCTTCAAAACATGATTTTATTTCATACTGTTTATGAAGCATGCTCTGAGCACAACAAATATCAGATGAAGTGAGTTCTACTGGTTTTTTACTTTAATATTTTATATTTTTATGGATTTATATTTTTAAGGGTAAATAATGTCTAATTCAACTAAAACAACTGAAACATCTTACTTTAGTGACTTGTGAAAATGGATATGCTGCTTTAGGATCCAATCCATTTCCTTTTGAACATATTGTAGATCATTTAGTCTGTGAGTCTTGACCTCTGACCTTCCTCTTGACTAATTGATGGGATGTATTCTTTGACAAAGAGCCAGTACGCCCTTTTTGGGTATCATTGTCCAAATGGTACAGTGGACTTTAATGTGTGCACTCAGTTTCCCTCAGGATAGGCCCTTGCTATGGGTGCAAGTAAAAATGCATCAAGAAGACATGTCTTTATTGTGGTTGAGATGTTTATAATAACAGTTAGATGCACAAGTTTTGCATCAGCGTGATCATTTGTAAAATTCTATACATAAGGCCATTAAGGCACAAATTCCTAACATAGGCTTTCCTTTGGTTGACAATTGCAAACTTTTTTAGTTGTTGAGCTGGTCATGTTGAGAAAGACTAAACCCACTCACATTCATATGACTCATTCTTGTTTCCAGTCTTGTCATGTAAACAATATGGATTAACTCATTTATAGGTTTTATGTGAAGGCAGTCTCCAAAAATTCAGAACATATTTAAGAATATAAGAAAAATAACTTACAAGTTACAAGAGCACAAAGTCTCTAGGGGCATAAGACTATATTGTTTAGTGTATTCCCATAAGATCAGGTTTCAGTTTCTTTATTTATATGCACCACTGTATAAGGATTTACAAAATTTACTTTGTGCATATTGTTATAAACATAGGTGAGATTTAGAGGAGCACAGCATAATAAGAAGGGTGCGAACAGAAACAATAATATCCTTCAGCAGTTCAGGTTGCAGTGCTGTAAAACCCGGCGGTATTAATTCATTTTTACACGGCCTCTTCTTCATTTTCAGGGTCGTCCAGGTGCTCGAGTCAATCTGTGGGGATGTGAGAAAACACCTTGATCAGGCTGTTATTGCTCTGTGTGGCTCTGCGGGTCTAATGCATCACCAACAACAACTCACATTCAAACCGTAGGGCAGATTTTTTAATCTTTACTTACCCGAGTTATCAAGCAAAGTTGAAAGAAAAAAATAACATGTAATGTACACGCAGACATGAACATGGCTGGGGTTTTATAAAGCGCTGACCTGCCGTGGCCTTAAGAGAAGTGAGATGAGTATGCTGTGGTAGAGATGGGTATGGAGCAGGATAAAAGCCAGACTGGCTGGTACACCTCAGGCTGCACCTCAGGGCTATAACACTCAGGTTTAAGGTGCTCTGAAGCGCCATCACTACACTTCAGAGGCAGTGTATGAAGATAGACAGCTGCCAGTGCAATAACTCACATATGAATGCATTTGGAAAGATGCCATTGGGTTTTTATCACGCAGAAATCAAGAGAAGACTCAGACAAGTGTTAAGTATCATTTTGTACCACTAGATGGAGTCTTGAGCAACTGCAGTGCTTCCTCTGCTAAAACAAATGGAAATGAGGTAACTTAACTTTTACTAAACTGAAGAAAAGGCTTTCACAAAGGCATCTGGACGTAGATTAGATGCTTTTGTTAAAACCTTTTTTCATTATATCCTGGATGACTGAGAACCTTCACATGCCCAAAACAACATTTCCCCAAGTGGGACAATAAAAGTACACCTTACCTTACCTTACATACACGTTTTACTCAATTATTCAGTGTTATGAGAAAAAGTAAATTTTTGCGCCCATTACTTCTTTAATGTAATCATTACATTAATGGATATCGAAGTAACCTGCAACACAATAGTGATATATAAAATTATACGCTAAAGTGAGTTATGTTAACAATAGGAGCATCTTGTTAGCTCATTGTTTTGGCTGGTGCACTGTACAAATATGTAGAGCAGGGTTGTCAGGAGTGACTGTTTGTGTTTAAAGCAGAGGGAACGCATCATAATTAACATTAAAGCTCCACTACCCAATTTTCTTTTTACCAGCGTGGTGTCCACTGACCTCCAACAGCAGCGTAGAAACTTTTCCTGCTTCTTTTATTAAATCTTTAATTATTTTATTAATAAAAAAAGAGGTAAAACCAAACTAATTGTCCACCACAAAACAATTACATTTACATTTTATTCATTTAGCTGATGCTTTTATCCAAAACGACTTACATTAAGGTTCCATTCACCAGTGTTACAGCTGGAACACCACTGGAGGCAAGGTGGGTTATGTGTCTTGCCCAAGGACACAACGTCAGTATGAACTGTGGGGAGAGCGGGATACTGCGCCCCCCCAATTACATTAAACCAAATTTTAGAGCTTGCCATAAACTTTTAGCTTTAAGTTTACAGTTAGACTGTAGCAATCCAGTAATTATCTCTGCCTTGTTAAATATTGCATCAAAGAATATTTATCCAAGTTACATTTGCGTGTCTTTTTCTCTATTTTCTTGCTGTTTTTTGCAACGGAATAACAATTTTCCTTAGTTATTTCCCTGGTCCTTAATTGTTGACATTAGTGTCAACCAATGGGAGCCCTCCCTTTTCCCGAAAGGGAGTGCTCGGCCAAACTCCTGCTGTGGGCTGATCATTCTCCTTCATTAAAATCCTTTATAATTATAAAGCCAAGATGACATCTTAAGGTCTCATTTTTTCACAGAAGATTCCTGTTACAATCAGCTGTTAGGTGATTAAAATATCAAAATAAATACACAACTAAATATATTTAAGTAATTCCCTATTTAAAGCAATACTATGTTTTACACTAAAAAATGAAGCCTTAAAATCATTAGCATTAAATTAACTTTAAGTGTCTTGACATAAAACATTGAAATGAACTGCTCCATAAAAGACTAAGTGCACCTGGTTTGACAGATTATTGACTATACGAGTTATGTGGCACACTACCTTTTAGTGAAAATATTGAACCAGAATGTATCATGTCCCATTACAACTAGGACATTCATAAGCTTTTTATTTAGGTTTAGAGTCTAATGTGAGTTTTGAAGAAGTATTTAGGCTTTTAGGAGGTCTACAGAGTGAAAAGGGTGTATTTCTGAAAGTCTAAAGTAGATATAGTCTATTTTTCAAAGAATCAAATTCTTGTGCGTGCATGTGTTTTTAATCTTATCCCTCCACTTCGACAGATGTTAAACAATCTCAAATGCACTTCGAATCATTATCAGTAATTCAGCTTGTGATTACTTGCAAACTAAAGCAGATGATAAAGAGAGTCTGAACAAAATGGATTGAATGTTTAGATGTTGTACCTTTGCGAAAATGCATGTGTGTGTGTGAGCGTGTTTTTTCTTTGTTTTTTATTCAAGTGGTGATCCATTACTTTGTCAGCTCTTTCCCATGACGCTTCACAGCAACAGGAGAACTATGTCTGGAGAAAATGACTTCATCCGCCAGAAGACAATACCACCTCATTCCTTTATTTTCCTTCGACTGCCTCTCACTATTGTGATCTCCCATTTATACTTTTATATTGTACACTCAACTCCATCCCCATCTCCATGACTATCCGTCTTTCCACCTTCACCTGCATCTTATTTCATCGCTTTCTAATTTTCTCCTCCCGTTGTTTCTCTTTTGTATCCCTGCTCCGTCTGCTTCTCTTTGTCTCAGATGCGATGGTGATATGTCTTCCAAATGATCTGTGCTGCATCCTGCTTTTTACATAATTGTGAGGTGACACACTCAGAATACTGTTTCCCCAACTGTGTTTTCAATCTCCTCAGCCCTTCTCTCTTTCACACGTACACACAAATACACTGTGCATAGTGTAATATGGTACAGTCATTAGCATCAACCATCTCACTAGCCCCGAGCTAACTGACCTCCCTGGCCTGTTTTTCATACAGAGTGAAAAATGGCTCACTTTGTGTTGACTTTGACAGACTTTTAACATAATATACGGTAATGTGTTTATATATGTCACTGTCAGAGATATTTGTTTTTTCAATATATTGTTTCTTTATGGCTTTAAATATGACGGGAACCACTTTTATCATTATGCTGCGCTGTCATGAAGCTACAATAATGAAGTGATTGTTCTAATCAAGGACTTAAAGGAGGCCATTGTTGAGCTTCCTGTCAGCTTATTTCATGGTCTGCTTTTTCTGCGTTCTATTTGATCAATGATGAATCCAAATATCTTGTAAAAATACAACTGAGTATGATCAGAGTGTCTCCCATTATAAAAAATGCACAGACAAACATTTCCTGCTCTGAGACTGTGACCACAGAGAACCCTTCACCACTGCCAGTTATTGTCACTGCCACAGACTGTTTTCTATATTTTATTACCGCAGTAAAAGGACACGAATGGAAAAAGACTTTACAGGTTCAAGGGTTTCGAGGTCTTATTTCTTTGAAATGTTTTGCAAGCAGAATTTTTTATACTGAACTAGTCTCTGAAAAATGAATAGACAGCTTTTGTGAATGATGCAGAAAAATGTTGCATCCAAAAAGGTATGATTTCAAAGGAAAATATTCAAAACACACACACTATTTCCTGTAATGCCACAAAGCTTTCCTATTGGTAAAGTTAAAGCTATGAAGCATACTAGACAAACACATACATGGGTGCTTTGTAGAGAGTCTCAACACTTGACCTTTGAGGTTTAAAGAAAAAATAACATGTTTTTAGATGTCAATACCACGCTTTGTTGTCAGACAGTCATTTTAAAGTGGAAATAAATGAGTTTTGCTGCCTTTCACAGGTAAAGTCATTCTGTAATGTATTGGCATATTACTGGTGATGTCAGAGAATATGGCTTTGGAAAGTCTCGCTGCCATGACTCAATTCACAGAAAAATACAATCACCTCATACAATCCCGCAACTGCTCATTTACATTTTGCTCATTGTATCAGTTTTTTCCCTCCCATCTTTGTGGCATGGCAGCTGTGCCGGCCTTTGCATACCATTTGAATACGAGAGTGCATATCAGGTAGATGTAAATGTCAGTGTGTCACAGTGGAGACAAAGATGACAGACGTCAAACGTCATCTGTGTCAGCACAAACGTAGTGCACTGAGAATGAGGACTTCTAGGGTAATTTGTTTAATTATTCATTTCTAAGAGAGTAAATAAAACCTTTCATGGTGAAATAGCAGCCTTGGGGAATAAACTATTTATATCCACCAAAGCATAGCAAAGTGAAAGAAAGACCCCTGCATCTGTTCAATTAGTTTTCTGAGTTATAGAAATGTTTGGTATTTGGTATGTTTTCAGAACCATACAAGCAACCAGAAGGAATTTCTCAGGCAGATAAAACTTTTTTTACACTTTGTGTAAAAATAAAATAAATGTAGTTTTTTTCCAAAACAGGCAATGATTAAGACCTTCATTTAATAAATGTGCTTGGTTCATAAATTCATCTTCAAACTGTGCCAAACTTTGGACTTGCCAAGTTTGTGTGAGTCTGGGTTTATGTGAATGTGCAACAATGTCTCTTTAGAGTTTTTCAAGAAATGACAACCCATTCAAATCCAATTAGAGCGACACAGAGGGCTTCGGAGCATCATTCATTCATGTGTCACTCATGCTCCGGGCCTATCTCTGCGTTCCTCCAACCGTTTGAGCTGTCTGTACACGACTGGGTGGCATCCCAGTGCACAGGGATTCAACTATTACCCCCCCCCAGTCTCAGCCCTTTTACTTTCCATTCAGTATTTTGTAACGTAATCATTCAAACAAGCAGTTGTGCTCATAAGTTCACATTAACTGGTGATTTTTGTGTCATTTCAGAGAATATAAACAATAACACAAAATTTTTTTCACTCATAGTTAGTGGTCGGGTGAAGCCATTTATGGTCAAACAGTTGTGTTTACTCTTTTTAAATCATAATAACAACATAGAAACTGACCAAATGACTCTGATCAAATGTTTACATATTGATTTTGGCCTGATAACATGCACAAGTTGGCACAAACAGGTTTGAATGGCTAAAGGCAACCATCCTCACCTGTCATCTGTTTGCTTGTAATCAGTGTGTGTGTGTGTACACATTTCAGCCACAGCCAGAAAAATTGTTCAAGATGCAAAGAAAACCCACAAATAACTTCAGCTAAAATACAGGACAAAAAAAGTGGTGTGGTTGTTTTAACATGCACAATAAGGGGACACTTGAACAAAAAATAGGCTGCATGGTCGAGACGCCAGAAGAAAGCCATTAATTACTACGCAAATGCCACAAAACACCCTTCTTACAATACACCAAACAGCACAGAGACAAGCCTCAAAACTTCTGGAACAAAGTCATTTGGAGTGATGAGACCAAAGTTTAACTTTTTGGCCACAGCCATAAACAGTTACATTTGGAGAGGAGTCAACAAGGTCTATGATGAAAGGTACACCATTCCTTCTGTGAAACATGGAGGTGGATCACTGATGTTTTGGGAATGTGTGAGCTGTAAAGGCACAGGAAAAGATGAATGCAGCATGTTATCAGAAAATATTGGAGGAAAATTTGCACTCTTCAGCCTGGAAGCGGCGCATGGGACGTACTTGGACTTTCCAACATGACAACAATCCTTAGCACAAGGCCAAGTCGACCTGTGTTGGCTACATCCACAACTACCACAAAAGACATCAAGCTGTCATTGGTGTTAAAGGTGGCAATACACAATATTATGAACTGGAGTATGTAGACTTTTGATCAGGGTCATTTGGTAGTTTCTGTTGTTATTATGATTTTAAAAGAGTAAACACAGTTGTTTTAGAATAAAGGGCTTTACCCAACCACTAACTGAGTTAATTTATTTTTTTATCATTCATTTTCTCTGAACGATGGCCAAAAGAAATTTTACAAATTCTCCCAGGGTATGTAAACTTATGTACACAAATGTATCTTATCCACTCTGTAAAACTTGTATGGGATGCTCCTGCTCACTTGCATTCTGGTTCTTCTGTTAGCATAAAATATCATGTCATTTCAGCATTTATTGCTATGCAGGAGTTTGAGGAGTTAAGATTTAAGTTATAGGTATTGTTGTATTGTATTTTTCAAAATGACATGTGTTGCAAACCGCTTGGCCAGGTTACCCCTTTGCCAGGTAAAAATGATCTTGATCTCAATGGTTAAATAATGATTAAAAAACAAAAGAACAAGATGGTCTGTATTTGTTACACAGCACCATCTGGGAGGGCTTCAATAGCAAGCGTTTGCAGAGGACAGATACTTTAAATGAATAACAGGCTGGTGATTGGACTTATCATCTGTGAGTATCAAGAGTTTTATCCAATCAGAGCAGCACAATGTTGTTTACATTTGTAACGATAAAACGGTCACTACATCTTCAAATCTAAAACACTCTCAGACCTGTCAGTGCTGTTACATCATTGGCTGAATTACAGCCAAACGGGATATGGACGCTTTGCTTGGAGCAGTATAAGATGGATTTTTGTGAGATTCAAGAATCCAGCTGGTGTGCAATGTAAATTCTCCTCACATCAAGTGATGTGATGAAGTATGATAGTAACACACAGAATGAACAGCATGGAAAATGATCTAACTCAGGGGTGGGCAATTATTTTTCCCTAAGGGCTACATTAGAACATGGGACTCACTTATGCTCATCAAAAGCAATCAAATAAAGGAAATAAAATAGCAATAAAAAACTTTCTTTTTTTGCTCATAGTTTAAGCTTAAACGTTCAAACTATAGGCAAATCACAGCTGCACAATCACAGCTGCACCCGCCTCAATTTTAGATCCACTCTTTAGAGTTTGTTCTAAAACCAGTAAAAACTGTCTCTCGCTGTGAGTAGAGATGCTAGCTTTAAAAAGATTGTTCCTGTTTGGAGCATGTCACAGTGAAATCAACTGATCACTGCAGAATATTGAAGGAAAAAGGAAAAATATATGCAGTGTTTAATTATCATTCAATTATTAGTAAATGCTTGGCGGGCCAGATTAAACAGCCCAACAGACTGAATGAGGTCCCCGGGCCTTAGCTTGCCCATCACTGATTTAACAGGAAGAGTTAATGTGAAAGTTTTGTCAAGCTAATTAAACCGTACATTTGAAATGACTACATTCAGTCTGAATCAGAGCAAAGATGAAAACCTTGATTTGTTTCCTACAGTGAATCATATTCCACTGCTGAGAGACAGAGATGAGATGTGTACACAAACATGTACACAAACTTTCAATTGGACATTATTTTTTTGTTTTCATATTTTGTTCTTTGTCTGTCAAATCATTTTGTGACATTGTTTGTCTATGTTCACATTTTAGCCTCAAACCTTTCTGAGTCTTTGTTTTATCATGTACAGTACATAATTCCATTTTTAGTTGTACATTAACTTAATTGTCCAATCTAAAAATACAGCCTTAGTTACTCAATTTCATAAAAAAAATATTTTGAGGTTTTTGCCGAATTTGCTGTGATTTGTGTGTTTGCATTGGCCTGCACACTAAGCATTTATTTATGAATGCTTACTGTGTCCGTGCTGACACTTGGGTTGATATAGGCACGCGTGTGAGTGAAGCTGGCACGCGCACACTGCAGGGATCTCTGTTTCCATTAATGTCTGTGCTAAGATGCAACTCAGCTTTCTGAATTATGTAAATGAGGCGCTGTAAATTCATGACAGAATCAATGGCTTTCATTTTTATCAAATCAATCAGGCTTCCATCAGTTTAAACTCCACACTATTGCACAAACACACAACAGTGCCCGCAAACACACACACACACACACACACACACACACACCGCAAGGCCATATATTATTTCCTGCCAAGATAGGTCTTAGAATAATGAGTTTTGGAATGATATGTATACAGTCATAAATATAATGTTTGCTTTTAACCATCAGCTGATTCATGATAATGTTTGTGTGTGTGAAAGAGAGGGGGCTCGGCACAGGTTTAGATATTGTGAGACTGGTTACTGTGAGGCTGCAATAGATAAAGTAGATAGTAAAATGTGATATACACTTAACTTAATTGAAGCTTCTTATTGAACAGCCAGGTTAAGTAAAGTTAGAACTGTCTGTCAATTTTTAGTTTAAGAGGAGAGCTGACAAGAGCTTAAGTATTCTTTTTTTTTTTTTTTTTTTAATATTGTACCTTTTATGCTTTCTTTTTTACCTTATATTTTCTCCTATTGACTAACCACTCTTACCGCGGATGGCCCTTCTGATTGAAAGACAGTGTTTCTCTTCTGCTGACACAAAATTATTTGAAAGATTATTTTGATTGTCATGTTATGGGTTGTTGTTGTAAACTGGAATAAATAAATCAACTGAAAACATTTAGATTTTAAAACTGATTGCTGCACTTGTAATACTGCCGCTTGTTTAAATAAGTCAACAAAAATATATTTGAACAAACAGTATATGCCACCCGCAAGACTAAAACATAGTTACCAAAAGTAGATGTTACAAAGTGATATTTAAACATCCGATGGATTGACTAATGCATCACATCACATTCTCATTTCCTCCCTATATCAAATATAGTCCAGTCTGGCTTTTATTCCAGACAACCTTGGTTTGCCATTGAGGGTCTTACTGTGAGTGTCTCATGGTGTTACACAAGCATTGCATTTCTTCATTTTCTTCATTTCCTGCTTACTTTTTTTGTCCGTTGTAATGTCAAACAGTCCAATCTGCTTCTATTTTAAGTGTCTGTCTTCTTACACTGTGCTACCTCGAAGTTCCAAGGTGAACCATTTGAGATCTACCCCACTGATTAAACCTGCTCTGCAAATTGTAGAAATGATGATGAGCAAGCTTTTGTTTTCACATTTTTCACCCACAGTGCCATTAGCTCCTCAGAAATTGAACGGTCATTATGTTACAACTCCATTATTATTCATTATGTATTCCTCTACAATACTTAACAGCCCTAACGTAATGTATCAATGCTCCCTGTTGGAAGGTCCAAAAGCACTTATAGAGGCATTTCCATTGTGTAAAAGTGTTCCAAAGAAGCCGACCCTACCACTTTGGCTCCTGTTGGTTCTTAGTTCCAAGATTGTTACTAATGCCCTGGTTCCATGTATACAGTGTTTCTATAAACGCATACTTTTCTATGCTTTTGTCTAAATGAAAACTGAAATTTCCGGACACAAAACACAATCACTTCAGTCTGCTGCACTCATTAGCTAACTGAATGACTCACTAACATCGTCGGCACAAAGTCCATTCAGTAACTTCACAAATCCACCTCGTCGTCTGTGTCAAATATCAATCACTTTTTGCGTCAGACTTATCATCAGAGGTACTTTCAGAGTTTCACACAACAAAGCAAAATAGATTCTATGTGCATGCTCTGAATGTTTTTTCTGTGGTCTGCGTAAACAGCCATATTGTGGTGAAAATAAATCTTTTATGCTTTTGTAGTGTGGACGGAGATATCTTTTTCCAAATGCTCTAGTCTAGACAGAGATGTGTTTATAAGCAGAGACAAAAATATCTGTTGATAAAAACTTCCATATACATGTAGCCTGGGCCTAAAAGGTTTAGCAAAACACAGTCTAAGATTGTTGATTGTAGATCATGCTTTGAAGATAACTGCATTAAACATGTGTGTAACTTGTGATAGTAAATAACAAGGGGCTAAAATGTAAGAAACTGGTTATCTCTAAATATAATGCCTTTCATTTTTGTGCCACCACTTCCTTCTTCGCTCTAGTCAAGAGTCTGAGTAATGATTTGGTTCTTCACACTTTGCTATAAACCACATCTGAATGTGACGGAGAGAGACAAGACAAAGAAGAAATCTGCTTCGAAAACATCAGATTTGCATGTGGTTTGGCCTGTTGAGGTGAAAACAGTTTAACTATTTCATTGGCCTGGCTTGTTTCTCACAGAAAATAATGTTGGCATGACAACTCAATACTCCGGAAGTGCTGAAGTATAGGCAGACAAGAATACAGTCTCTCTTATGTCTTTTGAACTTCCATAAATAGACATCTGTAGGTTCCCTGACACTTTTGAGAGAGGGAGCATCTTGCTTGGATTCCAGACTAAAATATTACCAATGAGGATATGAAGATATATTGCTTTCAGGACCTAAGCAGCAAAGATAATGCGGCAGTGTTTCAAATGCATGCGTTGTGTTGCCCTTGTTTATTCGTGGAGATCAGAAGTCATTATGAGACATTAAAGTCATTCAATACGCTGGCTTATTGATCCCGTCTATCTCTCATAGTTGTATTAAATATTCATGGCAAGGCAGTGCACTTCATTCTCACATAACCACAGATACCAGGCAGATGTAAGATTAACATGGCAGGGTTATACTTTGCTGACATTTTGAAGTTTTTTCAAATTTCAAATGACTTTATTGGTTGCTCCATATTTCATTGCATAAATGCTGGTTACAAATTTAATTATGTGCACAATTTCCATGGCCTGTTTTCCTTCAGCTCTCTCGGTGATAATGCAAGACAGATATGTAACTGGTTTATGGTGGCATTTAAAATAATCTGCAAAAATAAGGCTGGGAATAAAAAGTAGGGAAAGGAATAAAGACTGCAAAATGCACAAGAGATTGGAAAGGGGAGAAAAAATCTGGCATGTTATCACCTGAATTATTAATCAAGATAATTCAACTCCCACTGACAAGAATATCTATCTCTTTCCTGCGCTGCATCCACACACTCACACTTTTGCAAAACCATAAATATACACACGTTTGCACATTTCTTCTCACTTATGAACAAGACACTTTTATCTTGACGACTCGACAGTTATCTGCTTAAAATGGGCCAAGACAAAATGAGAAGGGAGAAACTTGTCATCGCGTGAAAGAGATAGACAAGAGAAAGGGACAGATACACAGGGGAGGTTGGGGGTGTGGGGTGTTTGATAAGAAAAAAGTTTCCGCTAGTCCTCAACAAGGACTCATGAGACTGCAAAGTAAGGTCACCTCGAGTCTCTTAATAGTAATACTTGAGCCACTTAAGTGTCTTTATGAAGTGATTTTAAACTTCTCAATAAAACACGATTGAACCTGTAATTCACCAGCAAATGTAGGAATGTATTATCTAACATGGTCTGAACTGATTTTATTTTTCAAGGAGAAACTTACTGTAAGTAAACCACAACTGGCAAAGCAGAGGACGAGAAATGTGTTGATCAAGTCTAATCGAGAGCAACAATCAAATAAACTGCTGTGATTCAGTAAACTTAACACACAAACACATTAAATGCCAAATATATACAAGCCATATGAGCCCTGCATCTCTATCCAAAACAAATACCTACTCAGGGATTTAATGTATGTACAGTTGTGCTCATAAGTTTATATACCATGGCAAAATGTGTGATTTCTTTGGCCATATTTCAGAGAATTTGAATGATAACACAAAACGTTTTCTTTCATTCATAGTTAGTGGTTGGGTGATGCCATTTATTGTCTAACAACTCTTTTTAAATCATAATGACAACAGAAACTACCCAAATGACCCTGACCCTGGTGATTTTGGCCTAATAACATGCACACAAGTTGACACAATCAGGTGAGAATGGCTAACCATCCTCACCTGTGATCTGTTTCTAATGAGAGTGTGTGTATAAAAGGTGTTATAATAATTTTCAATTTCCTATTGTTTATATTGTTTATAGTTACTGGGTGCTCATAGTTCTCTTCAGGTCATGTCAAATCTGTGTCATGTCCTTCATGCTAATCCATTTACATTTACATTTATTCATTTAGCTGACGCTTTTATCCAAAGCGACTTACATTGTTCTAATGTAGTTACCAGTGTTACAGTCACTGGAGGCAAGGTGGGTTAAGTGTCTTGCCCAAGGACACAACGACAGTATGAACTGTGGGGAGAGTGGGAATCGAACCGCCTATCTTCCAGTTGAAAGACGACCACTCTAACACTGAGCTACTGCCGCCTGATCCAAACAGGAACTAGCCATGACTAGACGTAGACATGGCTGCACATGGAGCTTGTGCCTTGGGGAGTGTGTGTGAAAGATACGCCTCCTACAGCTTTCACTGCAGTGATATAAAATCTAATGTATTTATTACTTCTTCAAGCAAACCCCATTCTGTACCATTGTGACATGTCTGTACTTTGCTTCTTGCTTCTTCTACTTTGACTCTTGCAAGAATTAAACCCGGCTGTTTATTTTTTAAATTATAAGAATGGATAATATAAGGATAAATAATTCTTATAACAAAAGGTCAGTGGGTTTCTGGGCTCCTGACAGACCCTTGCATCTTTCATCCAGTGCTGAACTGACATTTCTGTATTCTGAGTCATGGGAAAAGCAAAAGAACTGTCAAAAGATCTGCGGGAAAACTTGAAACTGTATTGAACTGTATAAAACAGGAAAGGATATAAAAAGATATCCAAGGAATTGAGAATGCCAATCAGCTGTGTTAAAAATTAGGGATTCTGTTGAAACCAAACCATGGTCATGTGACCAACAAAAATTTCATCCACACCTGCCGGAAAATTGTTTGGGATGCAAAGAAAAACCTACAAATAACTTCAGGCTGAAATACAGAAGTCTCTGAAAAAGCGTGGTGTGGCTGTTTCAAGATGCACAATATGGAGGCACTTGGAAACAAAAATGGGCTGCATGGTGGGGAAAGCCATTACTACACAGCCAAACACCCTTCTACAATACGCACAGCACAGAAACAATGCCAATCAGCTGTGTTAAAAATGAGGGATTCTGTTGAAACCAAACCATGGTCATGTGACCAACAAAAATTTCATCCACACCTGCCGGGAGAATTGTTTGGGATGCAAAACAGCACAGAATAAAAGCCTGAAATACAGAAGTCTCTGGAAAAAGCATGGAGTGGATGACCAACCTTGAACTTTTTGGCCACAAAGGCACAGAAACAAGCCTCAAAGATTCTGGAACAAAGTCCTTTGGAGTGATGAGACCAAACTTGAACTTTTTGGCCACAACCATAAATGTTACATTTGGAGAGGAGTCAACAAGGCCTATGATGAAAGGTACACCATTCCTACTGTAAAACATGGAGGTGGATCACTAATGTTTTAGGGATGTGTGAGCTACAAAGGCACAGGAAAAGATGAAGCCTGTTATCAGAAAATACTGGAGGAACATTTGCACTCATCAGCCTGGAAGCTGTGCATGGGACGTGCTTGGACGTTCCAACAGGACAACGATCCAAAGCAAAGTTGACCTGTAAGTGGCTACAGCAGAATAAAGTAATGGTTCTGGACTGGCCATCTCAGCGGGTATTTTTATAACCGTGACTTTTTTTACACGGTTCGGCCGTTCGTCCACACGGAAAAGCAGTATCAGGTCACTGAAACCGAACATTTTTGAAAACCCCTGCCAGGGTGAGGATTTTTAGAAATGGAAGGATTTTTGCCTTGCGACGTCAGAGTGTGCGCCGTTATCCGCTGTGTTTGACGTCAGATTGTGCGCCGCTGACTGCTTTGTTAGGCTTCTGATTGGCCAACATGCCTTTACAATTAGGGTGATATCGCCGCCTGCTGGTGTGGCATGCTCTTGACAGCCCTTGATAGCGGGTTTTTGCGATTTCATGTAGACAGAGATTTCATTAAAACGGAGCGTTTGTGGACGGGATTTTTTTTTTAAAACGCAGGAGGAAAAACTCCGGTTATAAAAATACCCGTGTCCGTGTGGATTAGGCCTCAGTCTCTTGACCTCAATATCATTGAGCCACTCTGGAGAGATCTCAAATGTGCAGTTCACGCAAGACAACCCAAGAATTTACAGGAACTGAGGGCTTTTTGCCAAGAAGAATGGGCAGCTTAGATAAAGAAAATAAAGAGCCTCATCCACAACTACCTGAAAAACTAGGCCAATACATAGTATCAAGAACCGGGCTATGTAAACTTTTTATCAGGGTCATTTGGGTAGTTTCTGAAATTAAAATGAGTAAAACCCAACCGCTAACTATGAGTGAAAAAATGTTTTTGTGCTATCATTCATATATTTGGAAAAATGGCCCAAAAAAAAAAAAAAAAAAATATATATATATATATATATATATATACAGTTTATATATATATATATATATATATATATATATATATATATATATATATATATATATATATATATATATATATATATAACTGTATATCCTTCGAGCTCAGGTCCTCTACCAGAGGCCTGGGAGCTTGAGGGTTCTGCGCAGTATCTTTGCTGTTCCTAGTACTGCACTTTTCTGGACCGAGATGTCTGGTGTTCTTCCAGGGATCTGCTGTAGCCACTCTTCCAGTTTGGGGGTTACTGCCCCGAGTGCTCCGATGACCACAGGCACCACTGTCGCCTTCACCTTCCAAGCCTTTTCCAGCTCTTCTCTGAGCCCTTGGTATTTCTCTAGTTTCTCATGTTCCTTTTTCCTGATGTTGCAATCACTTGGTATTACCACGTCAACCACAAAGGCCTCCCTCTGCTGTTTGTCCACCACCACAATGTCTGGTTGGTTCGCCATTATCATTCTGTCAGTCTGAATCTAGAAGTCCCACAGGATCTTGGCTCGGTCATTCCCTACCACCTTTGGAGGTGTTTCCCACTTTGACCTTGGGGTTTCCAGTCCATACTCCGTACAGATGTTTCTGTACACTATGCCAGCCACTTGGTTATGGCGCTCCATGTATGCTTTCCCTGCCAGCATCTTACACCCTGCAGTTAAGTGTTGGATTGTCTCAGGGGCCTGTGCACAGCCTACACCTTGGGTCTTGTCTGGTGTGGTAGATTTGGGCCTCTATTGCTCTGGTGCTCAGGGCCTGCTCCTGTGCAGCCATGATGAGTGCCTCTGTGCTGTCCTTGAGTCCGGCACGTTCTAGCCATTGGTAGGATTTCTTGATATCAGCCACTTCAGTTATGTTCCGGTGGTACATCCCATGTAGGGGTTTGTCCTCCCATGATGGTCCCTCCTCCAGCTCCTCTTCCTCTGTTCCCCATTGCCTGAGACATTCACTGAGCACGTCATCTGTTGGGGCCTTATCTTTGATGTACTTGTGGATCTTGGATGATTCATCCTGGATTGTGGCTCTCACACTCACTAGTCCACGGCCGCCTTCTTTACGGCTAGCGTACAGTCTCAGGGTGCTGGATTTGGGATGGAACCCTCCATGCATGCTAAGGAGCTTTTGTGTCTTAACGTCTGTGGTCTGTATCTCTTCCTTTGGCCACCTTATTATTCCCGCAGGGTATCTGATCACTGGCAGGGCGTAGCTGTTTATTGCTCATGCCTTTTTCTTGCCATTGAGCTGACTTCTTAGGACTTGCCTTACTCGATGTAGGTAATTGGCAATTGCTGTTTTCCTTGTTACCTCTTCGAGGTTGCCATTTGCCTGTGGTATTCCAAGGTACTTGTAACCATCCTCAATGTCTGCTATTGTTCCTTCTGTTAGTGAGACCCCTTCTGTGTGACTACCCTCTCTTTGTCACCATTCGACTACACTTCTCAAGCCTGAATGACATCCCAATGCCATGTGTGTGGCATTGAGTCATATGCTTTCTTGTAATCAATCCAGGCAGTGCACAGGTTGGTGTGTCGGGTTCTGCAGTCTTGGGTGACTGTTCTGTCAACCAGGAGTTGGTGTTTAGCTTCTCTGGTTTCTTTGCCGATGCCCTTCTGTGCTTTGCTCATGTATTGATCCATGTGCCCACTTATCTTAGCCGCAATGATGCCTGACATGAGCTTCCATGTTGTGGAGAGACAGGTTATTGGCCGATAGTTGGATAGGACTGTACCCTTTGCGGGATCCTTCAGAATCAGGATTGTACGCCCTTCAGGGTGCGTCCCATCTCTTAGCAGCTGGTTCATTTGTGGTGCAAGGCGCTCGTGGAGTGCAGTGAGCTTCTTTAGCCAGTAGGTGTGGATCCTGTCAGGGCCCGGTGCTGTCCAGTTTTTCATACCTGAGACTCTTTCTTGGATGTCTGCCGCTGTGATGGTAACTGGATTCTGTTCAGGGAGGTTGCTGTGGTCCTCTCTCAGAGCCACCAGCCACTGTGAATCGCTGTTGTGTGATGCCTCCCTCTCCCATATACTTTTCCAGTATTGTTCAGTTTTCAGCCTTGGAGGGTCTGCTCTGCTGTTATTACCCTGCCTTTGAGCGTACACGTAGGAGACTTTCTGATGGTACTTCACTTAGCCGTTGTAATTGGCGTCGGGGTTGCCTTGCATTCGTTCTCGCCATGATCTTGTCTTTCAGGTCAGTCGCTGCCTCCTTCAGCGTTATTTCACTTGTTGTGGCTTTGTACCCAATCTCCGGTTGGGGAGCCCCCGTTGGCTCCCTCTGACCTCTCGTCCTGGCTCCTCCTTATCGTAGCATTTTTTGTGTTGTATCTCGTCAATCTCAAGTTGTGATAGCAGCTGCCGCTTGTGGATGTTGGAACACTGAGCTACTAGTTGCTTCGATGTAAGCCTGGATTGCGGGTTTCGAAGTAACCATTCATCCCACATCCTCTTCATGCAACCCCTCTGACTAGGGTTACTGGAGTAGTAGCATTCCAACAGAGCCTCGTTATTGCATCTCGCCCATCTCCGTCTTGTTCCAGTCGCCCATTTGTCATCAAGTTGCTCTGGTTCCCAAACACCTGACGCAGACCTTGTTTGGCCGGGCGTCGTCTGATCCGGCTTCTCAAAGCGTTTTTTGTCTCTCATCATTTTTTATGAGGAAGGCAGTAGCGCGAAGGGTCTTGCCTAAGGATCCACACTGGATGTCGTCCCGAAGGGGGATTCGAACCTGGGTCACCCGTGTGAAAGGTCTTGTCCTGTGTATATATATATATATATATATATATATATATATATATATATATATAAACTGTATACGCATTTGGCTTTGCAGTAATTATGTTTTGGTTTTTAGATCTAAATTGAATCGATGAAAAAAAGGCAGCTGGATGTGAACTGACAAGCCATGCCACTTTAGCCATACTGAACTTTAAAAGTAGGGATGCACCGATACCACGTTTTGGAAAACGAGTATGAGTACGAGTACTTGCATTTCAGTACTCACCGATACCGATACCGAGTATCGACACGGGGCAAACACTGCTTGTCCAAATATCCGGGGTGAAACTAAACGAAGAGGAGGCTTGCTAGGTGCTTGATTAAATTATTTGTGTTAAATGCGCTACCTTTTGAGCCTCCTCTGGACAATTTAGCTGAGCACAATTTGCAGTCTGCCTTTGTTTTGTCGTCTTCATTCACTTTGAAATAGTTCCACACGGCTGACATGTCTCGTCTTGCCTTCGTTCTCCCCGCTCTGAGCTGCAGCCGGGGCCTGGGGCGGGCACTCGGCGCCTGTGATTAACCCCTTACACGCCGCTCAAACATAGACATTTCTCAGACCGTGGTATCGTCCCCGGTATCGGGGGACTTTTAACGAGTATGAGTACTTTTGAAAATGTGGTATCGAGGCCGATACCAGATACCGGTATCGGTATCGGTGCATCCCTATTTAAAAGGCAAATGTCCTTTGTGCGTTATTTTCAGACAAATATCTAATGAAATTATCAAGATTTAAGCCATTATTAAAGCTTGCAAGATAAAGGGCATAAATAGGACCACAAGCAAGACAGTGTTTCCTTATTGCTGTGGTAACATGTGAAGCTGTGCCTTGTGCAGTGCATATCTTTCTGCTCCCTTTCAGTCTCCCCTCATTTTTACTGCTGCCTTTCAAACATGTTATAATTGTGTCACATGAGGATGAATTGGCTGTGCATACAGTTCACATGTCAGTCTATTATATCTGAACACACAATAAATATATATATATATTTGTATATTTTTTTAATGCACAAGAGTGAGGCAAAGAACAGCCCTCACCACCTAATGCAAATCATAAAGCCAAAACATCACTCCTTCCAATTTATGTACCATAAATAATTCATATTTCTGTGATTCTTAAACCATCTACCCCCTCCTGCCTCTAAACTTAGTCTACTCTGATTGGTCAGATAGCCACTCTTAATAAAACCCATTATTTACCACACACCTGAAAATGCCTTTTGGATAAGAGTTGGAACATCTCGAAGCAATGTCCAGTTGACTTATATATTATTTATTTTATATTATATATATTTATATTTTATATATATTTAGTATATTTTTCTCTTATTATAATACTAGGCTTAATGTGTTACTTATCCAATAACCAGAAGGTTGGCAGTTTGATTTCTGCTCCCCCCACTTTATACCGTCGTTGTGTCCTTGGGCAACCTTGTCTCCAGTGCCAGGGCTCTGGTGCATGAATATTTGAGTGTGTTTGAGTGTGCCCCCAGGGCACTGATGGCAGCTGTGGCTACAGCAGTAGTTTACCACCACCAGTGTGTGACTGTGGAGTGAATGAATAATGGACTCAATTGTGAAGCGTTTCGAGTTCCTTGAAAAGCGCAATAAGAAAATAGAATATACTATTAATTATTATTACTTATGTTGGAGGCCAATTTTAGAAACACAAAATACAATCTGCTGCAGGAAATATCTCCATCTGTGAGACTTAACATCATGTTTTAGTGACAAAAGTGACAACTGTTATGAGCCTATGTCACCAATTAGAAAGACAAGCCAAATCTGCCCAGGGATTTCCTTTAAGCAAGCTAATGTCAATCTCATGTTAAAAGAAATGCATTGATATAATTACAGAAGTTCTACAGAATCAATTTCTCTGCTAACATAACATTTTGAAAACTGTGTCGAAGGTATTTATCTACCACAAGAATAATGACAAAACAGCGGTCAGTTTTTTCAGCCTTGAAAACAGAACACAATGTTCACAAAAACACATTTTCCTGAAGTAAACTCCGTTGGCTCAGGTTAACGTGCGGCTATAAATAAAGCCGAGCGTTAATGAAAACACATTTAGCATATGTGAACTTCATGAAGCTGGATTAATGGGAAACTTTGTCTGCCACATTTTCATTAAGTATTTCCCTCTGGTGGCAATATTGTGGCAATCAAGACGCAGCACATCATCATAGGACACTTCCAGTTATTTGTCAGACACCTCCTGTTGTTCACGTTATGACTTTTCCTACAACATCATTTAAATCAGCATCTGAAAAAAAAAGAAATCTGTGAAAGCATACAACATGATAAAAATACGACCCAAGGAGTGACAGAAAAAAATGGTAGCAGATGTTTATTCGCAATGAATACTCTGCCTTTTTTTTTTCTCTCCTCTCTTTGTTTTCATTTTGGAAAATTTCAACAAAATCATTGACTGTTTATTTTTGTTTTGTGTTTTGTTTTTAAACTGGAATTGCACAGTGCGTGTGAGTATGTTTCACTTAATAGTTACAACAGTTTAAATAGTCATTATTTCTAGCCCTCCACCCATAGTAATCCAGCAGCACAAATTTGCAGGATAAAATGGAATGGGCCATGTGGAAATGTTTAATAAGAAATCCTTTGGGACTCCTGCACACTGGAAATGAATGTATCAGCCGCTGAGCTCAGTTTCCTTAGAAGGTACTTTGTGTATTTATGGCGATATTTAAATAATAAATTATATAATAACATTCAAGGATAGAGGAAATTACAGAGAGTACAGTACTCAAAATGCATGCTCAAAATCTAATGGGACAATTGTTTTTATTCAGCACTAAAAGCAATGATAAAAATGTTTTCTGTAGTTTTCTTTAATACAAAATGTGACTAAAACAACCCTCTGAAAATGAACGAGGCAGCATTGGGCACCTTTAGCAGTTCATTTATCTAATCTATTCTAATCTTTTTTTGAATCTATCTATATTCGTGCAGAAAGCTGGGACACATACTGTATAGGAAAAGCCGGCACGTGGTTATCAATTATTGTGGGTCCTTGAAACCCTTTTTTAACACTCCTTTGCCTGTGTTGATGCAAATGGAATGAATTTGTCAGGTTTTATATATGTAATAATAATAATAATAATAATAATAATAATAATAATAATAACTGCTGCAGTTCTATAAGACAGATGTACATATCTACTTGTTTAACTTGCACATGTTCTGTAGGTGACTCTGCTGGTGACAATCAGGATGTGATTAACAGACAGACTTTTTTTGTTTTTGTTTTGTGAGTGTAAAGACGTTTTAACACAAAAACCCCGCGCAGATACAGACATGCACACATACAGACACATACTTACAGGCACCAAAGCATGCCAGCGCACACAAACTCTCACACACTGTTAGCCTATAACACACACTTCATTTCCACTCTGACAGCTCAGTGCATGCACTAGATGAAAGAATTGACAGTTCAAGGTGACGGCTGTCTGGAATAAATCCACTGTTTTACTGTGGGATGTGAGATCTGTGTACCCAATTTACAGTATCTGTGGGGCGTGGGCTTGTGGCAGGACCAATGGAGGGTGGTCCTGTGTAAATGATTAAACTATTGAAACATAAATCACTAGATTTGCAGGTGGCATTAATTATGCCATGTGAAATATTTTGAAGAAAAGTACACATGTCCATTGGTTTTGTATTTACTACATGAATTTCCTAAAAGACAAAACATTAGGATGCAGCTGTGCATGTGAGAAGTTATTTAATGTCTTTTCCTGCACCATTATGACAGCAACAACAAGCAAAACAAGCATTCACATTACAGCCTCACTGTCTTTTAATGTTACAGAGCTACTGCAAACTCTCACTGTGACAGAACAAAGCTCAGATGCAGACCCACTGAATTTGCTACAGGTTTTATTCTCTGCCCACCAAACAAAACTTTAATGAGCCACAGAGTTAGTTTCTGTTGCTCTTTTATGTATATGTGTCTTTTAAATTAAGTATATCAAAAATGACAGGTAAGGGTCTAAGACAATAGATGAGTAAAATGGCCATGCACAGAGAAGCAACCACCTACTGGTGTTTTACAACACATAATAACATGCAAGCCTGTAGCATCAATTACTGTATATGACATGCCATGGCAACCACCTGAATCTGATGCTAATTTAATTTACATATTAAACATTTTACGTAAAAAGATAATGCTATGCATTTTACTGTCATTACATTTCAAGTTCCCTTAAAACAACCAAAGAAAAAAGCCACCAATGTTTACAAAAAAAAAAAAAAAAATGAACTGAGAGAATGAAATGAGAAACAAGAACAACAGAAAATATTCTTCATATCAGTCTCGCAATATTGCACAAAGAAGCTTTAATGATAGGGTTGGATTAGGGGTAGGCCTGTTGTAGCTTATCTTCAGTACGAGTAAATATTTGTGCATGTGTAAGAGTAAGTGTGGCTCTATGATGTGCTGGTCTAGGTAGGGGGTAGCTGACAGGTGTCCCTTCCTCTTAGCCATGCAATTTATCACCCCACTGGTGGTTGGGACCTTTGCCTTGAGTCCAGTGTCCATACAACAAACAGTTTACAATTTTCTTCTGCCAGTAAAACTGTCTAAAACAAACATAATCTTACAATTTTCCACCATAGTAATTTGATATCTTCTTTCCCTCACTGTCGTCCTCCTCAGCAACACCAGCGAATGTTATACATTCCTAACCCACAAAGCAAAGGCTTGCTGAGCAGTCATGGAGATTTTAAGCCTTTTGTTCTTTCTGGCTTAATAATAAAAAGTGTTTCAAGGCTCGGTAGGAGCAAACTGTCAGAAATAAACCACGACTATCAATATCACTCCGCAGATATCATTATTTTAGTTCTTTTCAATTAATTATGAGAGCGTGGTGAGACGGTACTTTAGATCTCATTTCAGGGCGTAAATTGGTTTGTGAGCATAAAAACCTTTATTTTGTATGCCCTGCAGCACACACATAGACACTGCACACACACAAGACGGTGTGAAGAGTAAGTTTTGCCATGGAAGTTAAATGTAAAATTTTGTGGTGGGAAATCGGATCATTTTGCTGGTATTGACCGGCTTATCATCACGCTTTTATTGGAGGTAAAATCCCCCCCCTTGATAGTTTGTTCTGCCTGATGATGTTTTCTATTGAATTGTGCATTCCTTTACTCTCTCCTTGGTAACAGTAGCTTTCTCTGTGGGGAGCCTTTCACCACCACTCCACCCACACCACCCCCAGCACCCCTCCTATTCTCCTCTATTCTTTCTCAGCTGCTGTACCGAATCAGCTGGGGAGAGGGTTTTAGGCTGAGCGAGGGGTGGGCTGGATGCTTATAAGCCAAGCATGAAGCATGGCGAACACTGCAAGTAGAAAAACAGACCTTAAAGGAGCAAGACGCAGTTTTGACTTTGTTTTATTGACAGCAAGGGCTTGATAGTAGTCCCCAAATGCAGAAGGGTCCATCACTCAATGAATGACATGTCAATATTTGCTGATAGCCTGGCATTAGCCCTGCTACAGTGGCAAAATATAGGGCACTATGCTTATAAAATATTCAAAAATATGTGAAAGTGATTAAAAAATATAGTGTTAATGGTGTGCCAAAGACATGTGTTGTACAACAGAGAAAGGTGTTTTCATTAGGTGTTCTTCTGCTCAGAAGTGTAAGCAGAGACAAACTCCCCCCTCCTCAGACACTTCAGCCCCCTCTACATTTTAATTTAATGCTCTTAGGTTTCTTCTGTACACTTTCTCTGCGACTATGCGGTTGATCCAGCAAAAAAGAAAAAAAAAAGAATTATTTTCACACTGATTGCTGCTCACAACTCCCCCTACTGATACAAGAGGACATAACAGGCCTTCCTGAATCTCCTCTCTAAAAATCTACTGGTCATGTCTCTGTAATACAACCATGCTATCTTTAGCACAGTGTAATCAATAATAATAATTATAATAGATGCAGCACGTAGAGTGGAAATCGCTGGTCTCTTTTACCGTCTCTTCTGCTCCCATCCCTTTAGCCTTACTGTCTTCATCTGCCCCATCCCTCTCCTCTCCTTGGCAGTGGACGGAAGAAGTCAGGGTGATAAATAGGTGGTGTCCGATGTGCTTCTCCTCTCTGGTCGCAGCTCACTGCACTTCTAGCCCAACAGCGTGCTCATTCCTGTCAGCAAAAAGAGAATCACTGAAACAACCAGGCCTAAGGTACCCACACAGACACATACACTTCAATAGAGACAACATAATAGAGGAGAGGAAAACTGATAGTGTTGTTATGTTAACAAGTTCAGTGCACTCTAATATTCAATGACTCACACAATGCCACTATATGAGTTTATGCGCATCCACACCGCCGACCAGAGTCTATTAGTGTCCACAGTGCACATAGTCTGGGTGAATTAACATCAGTGGTCACCAACATCGACACTCCACTCACACTTATTTATTCCAGGCACTTTCACCCATTATTGTAGGTGTGCTTTATTTGGTTAAATATAACACAAAAACAGAGACTAAAGGCCTGCAGTCTCAGTAGGGAAAAGGTGGTCAATACCTACCTCAGCCATGATGGATAGTAGCCCTGGAGTTAAAGCTGAATGTAGTTTTCTTCCTCCTACCCTCTAGTGACATCTGTCCTCCCAGAAAGCTATTATCAAAGTAAATGCCTGTATCTCATGGTGCACCATATATTCAAGCCTATAAGATCTTTTAATAGTGCAGAGCCCCCTCATCCGTTACCAAAATCTCCCCGACTGCCACCTGTCCAGATCGTATCAGTATATCTCAAATGGGAGTAACATATCATACACCGTATCCAGCTTTATAATAATAAAGCCTGCAGTGTCAGCTCGGCATCTCTAAACAACCACAAAGTAGTGCACTTGCCTTGACCCTTCACTAGGTTAGTGTCACTGGAGCTTTATTGTGGAACAATTGGTATAAGCATCCCCTCAATGCAGCCATGCATCACCTGTTGTATAATTGAAAAGGGCTGAGTGCCTGCTAATGATCCCATGCTTAGCCCTGGGCCTCCATTTGCATTGTTTTTAGCTTAGCACATGGCTAATAGCTAGCCTAAAGGCGAGCCGGCTTTGCTAAGGATCGAACACCAATTTCCCCCCCATGCCGAGGGCGAGCTCAACACATCATTTGAAACGCAGACGGAAAGGTGCATGCCTCCACTCAGTGACAGTCACAGTCGACTTCCTGACGCTACTACGCATGCCCACAAACATGTAGCATACGTAAAACAGGCCTCAGGGTGTGTTGAATAGGAACTGAGAAAGGCTATTTATTTAGGTGATGAACCAGTTAGAAAACAGGATGTAAAGGCAATACCATCAGAGAGCTCCCTCCTTTCTTAATCGTATTTTAAAGAAAGGCAGTGCTAGAGAGATCAGGACGAGAAGCAAAGGCAGCACACTACAAAAGAAAATTGAGTCTAAATGGAATATAGTAGCACACAGTCCAGGCCCAGCCTCCCAGCACTTTTCTGAACATGTCTTTAAATTGGGTTGTAAAAATGTGTATCTGTTAGATTTATATAAGACTCCTGTCTGCGGCAGAGACGGTGTGTGCGTGGCGAGAAAGAGCTGTGGCTAGGAGGACAACACAGTGATAAAAACAAGTAAATCAATTTAGTGGCCGAATTTATTTTCTGATCGCAAACAGCACCGGGTAATAAAATCTCTATCGCACTGATCCTTAGCTTTGCTTTCATTTTTCATTTACAGTATGTGCATAGGATTTCCTTGTATATGTGTGCATATATTTGTGGAAGACACTTGGCTTTGTGAGCAACAACTGTGGGTGCGTTTGTGCTCGTGGCACACGTTCATCCGGCAGATGCACATTGTCATAACCAATACACAGTAAAAGCCCACTGGGTTGTATTTAACAACAGAGATATCTACAACTCCACACACACACACACACACACACACACACACACACACACACACACACACACACACACACACACACACACACACACACACACACACACACACACAACAAGGGTGTTATAGCTGCTCGGCCTGCTGTTGTCCCCACTCTTTTATAGCACTTATTATTGGAAAGTCAACAGAAGTAAAAGGATCAGTATGGGTAGCAAGCCGAGCCAATGTTTTGGAGTGTCATTTGGCAGTTGAAGAGAGGAGGATATTGGTAGAGGGGCAACAGAATTGTCTCAAATCGAAAAACTATACAGGAAATAATTTACTTGGACTGTTTGTCTCTAGGCACTCAACATTTAGAATGGGCTGTGCTACTTTAATTGAAAGGGAAAGAGAGACAGGGAAAAAGAGAGAAAAGCTGTTACAAACAAGAGCATGATTTATGAAATCTGTCCCTCTGTTCGTCAGCGCGAGCTCATTATGCATGCGAACAGTGCGAGTGTGAGAAGACAGATGAGTTGTCCTAGTGGCAGAGGAAGAGGAATGATGGCGCTAAACTCCGCCGGTAATCAACTGGTAAAATTAAACATCAAAAAACAGGAATGATTGTGTGCGGCAAAGCAATTTGTCTGCAATTAGCGACTGGTCGCATAACTCACACACTGGCGCACATAAACACATTCATGCTTAATGGAACAAGATGTGTTACTGTGTATGTATTTGTGTGTTTATGGAGAAACATAGTGCAGGATAACTATAAAACACTAAGTTAATAAACTCTGGGGACATTAACAAGACCTGGGGCCATCTGTGACACAGGCAGTATTGAGTGCTTTTCAAGACCTTGTATTACTTAAATTTATGTTCTTGTCTTTAACATTTGCTTATTCTTGTTTAGTTAAAGCGAGAGGGAAGTGGAGTGAAACCAGTGAATGGGGAAAACTGTTTATAGAGTATTTATGGTTTATTAAAATAGCCAGTACAGTATATCTGTGTAATACCATCTAGCAGCTATTGCTCGACATTTACATCACAGTCAACATGAAACCACAGAATCTACCACCACTTCACAAATAAAACAGAAAATTCACAGGTGGGCATCTCATCAATGACCCAGTGGCCAAGGGGAAGGGGTAAGTTAGAGAATTAGGATGGGCTTAAATCACGTTTTACATCAAGAGGCACTGCAGTGCTCAGCCACAGTTACCGTCTATTTGGCAAAAATTTGATTTTATACATTTTTTTTGCAAAATGTGAACAGTCATATAGAGTTCTGCATTGATTGTGTTGAAACCTTTAGGATATACATTCTCACACAATATCCAATCAAATCAAAAAAATCATCTGTCATCTGTGTCTTTTAATTTCAGTTTTAAATGTTAAATGTTAACCCAGTTCAACCCACTAAGTATAAAAACATGTCAATACATTTTATGGTGCTGAATATAATTTCTTTATACTTTGACAATGTAATCCATCAGGGTATTGTGTAAATACGGTTTATCTCAGCAGGGCTGTCACACTTCTAACTCCTGGCCTCAATGCTTCTGTGGGGCTTATTATGTATAATTTCCTATAGTTCATATCATGAACATAGAGCTCTTATATTCCCCTTCTTTTGTCTTAATGAATTCCCTGTGTTTCCCAGGATTAGTCTTGTCTAATCTTAAGCCTATACTTTTCCTAATCCCTAACACAATTGTATGTGCTCATCGCAGCTAACACAATAACTGGTGTCTTGAACAGTGAAGGTTAATTTATTTTTAACAGTCTGACCCATAGAGGGTTATGGAGGTAATGTTGATGATAATTATCATTCATTTAGATTTGTGGTGGTGAATCTGAAGCTTTCTATCCATTACATAACACAAAATGATAGTACAACTTTACAGAAGCAGGGCTGGAAAAAAGAGAATCTTAAAGATGAACACAGACAGATGTCAATAAAAGTCCACATTTTCACAATGCTAGACCGCAATCTGGGGATAGAATTGCAAATTCACTCCCATACATTTGTCTTAACAATATATGAGCTCTAGAGGGTCCAAGGTCTGGACTGTTTGACTACTGCAACATATTTTTGCCTATACAATTTAAGAATGGCCTCTAATCATGTTTTGAATACCTGCAGAGAAATCACCTGATGAATCTATCAGCATGTGTTTGATTTGAAGTGCTTTATTCTTATATTCTCACCTCCACACAATCATTGGCTGAATTATTTTGCATTTTGATGCTTTAACCTACACGTTACTAAACGTAAGGTGCTGAATAACATCTTAAAGGAAATAAGCACTTAAAACATCAGACTCAAAAAACACAGCGGCCTACTAACAGTGAGATGAATGTTTGTTGTTTAATGATTAAAGTGCAATGGCAGGTCCCTTTATTGAGATGTGAAATGGGTTTTCTTTGCTTTGCTCTGAACAGAAAATTGCTTCAGTGGAACTCACTGGGGGGCCAGTCTGGTGGGGGAGGAAGCACAGGGAGCTTTCAAATGATTTGTATAAACTCTTCCAACACACACAGACAATGGCCTTTCACTTTATGCCTGCAAACATTGGGCATGGGCTTTCAGTGTAACCCTAATCTTTTCCCCAGCATGCAAAGTAAACGATGGGGTCTATTAGATTACACAAACTTCAGACCCACATCTGTCTGTTTTTGGACATCCATCTCAATCTCTATTTTTCCCCTGAAGTCCTCAATCTATCTTTTTCCTCTTTACCTCTTGACCTTTTCATTTTTGAGTTCCTCTATAGCAATCTGCTCCTCCATCTTGTCGTCTTCACACTCTCTCTCAATCCTGCTCCGTCACTGACCTTTCAGTTTCATTCTTTCCCTGTTTCTGCACCTCTCCTCTGCTCCTGGACGAGGCTGTAATTCAGCTTGTTTCAGGGCCAGTTAGGCAGCCACTGGAGTTAATCTGTCTTTTCAGGTCATAAATCACCGCTTGGCATCTTTCTCTCTTCTTCTTCTCTTTTACCTACTGCATATGTTGAGGTGATTGCGTTTGGCAGGTAATGCTGGTGTTCTTTGCATGGCTTTTTGTGCAGACATCAACCGGAGTCTGTGTGTGGTTATTGCTGTTTTAACGCTCGACACGTACTGAATGAAGCGGCATAGTGGGGAAGTGCCACAGCCAATAAGGAATGAGCGCCAAAATGTCAAGAACACTCACAAGTGATGCTTCTTTCAGTGGAGCTGTTTGGATCAGTGTTTGTCTCTGCACCTTATCGCAAACACTACTAGAGTGCCCAAACACACACACACACATCATGATTACAACATCTTTTTCCATAAAAATAACATCTCATTTAGAGTTGCATTTCGTTTTTGCATTCAGTATAGACTCATAAAAACATGACCTTGCCATTTCTCTACATTTTACTGTTTATGCATCCTGTGGGCCTAAATCAGTTTAATACCACTATACATTGAGTTCTCTATTGTGTGCGTCAAAATGTTCTTACCTTTCTAAAAAGTAATATTCTAAATAGTAACATTCAAATACAGGTAGAAGGCAGAACGATAACAGGTACATTTCTTTTCATGTTGTTATGGTATGCTGGGCGCCCCCTGGTGGCAGCTGCCAACAGTCGATTTCCCCAAGGGGATAAAAAGTAATGATAAAAAAAAAAAAATCAGGACCTCCATATTATAGCTATCAGTAATTAAAAACAACAATTTAAAAATGTCTGTTCTTATGTTGTAATAATGGTTATTTCTTTCTTACATGTCAATAATTTGACCCAACAGAAAGAGTAGATCATTTAAAAAAATACTTAATACTTATAACCAAATCAAGGGGATTAAAGGTATGGCATCTTGAATAATAACATGATGTGCATAAAATATGCATAATTTTAGTGAATTTTAACAATTTTAGCTCAACTCAAAATTAAATAACAGTTATCTTTTTACCTTAGCTAATGAAAAATATATATTAGCTTTTAGGCGGCTTTCACACAATGTGTCTGCAGATTAAAATATGAAAAGGTTGACGCAAGTTTTGTCCAAGTCTTTACCCATAAAAACTGAAGGTAAAGATGTTCATGCCTGACTCTGAGTGGTTTTGATTTGGTTACGTTTGGTCACGTTTTAAGGAATTATAATTTGTCCTTGAGAAGTGCATTTATTTGTGTGTTCCAAACTTGATTCAGAAAACATCAGGAGGTATTTGGGATTTTTAAATGAACAGTTTTGAACAGATGAACAGTTTTATGCCAGTTTTAGCACATCATTTAACTCACTCTGGGTTCTCTTTTCTGTGTGTTTACTTTGACATTTCTACAACCAGGCCAGGTGCATGGGAAACTGTTGGCCTCCGCAGCAGACAAAACCACATCAGGAACTGGAGTGGTGCAAATTGATGAGGGGGGGGGCAAAAAAACAGAAGAAAGAAAGGGAATGAGAGAAACCAACTTGGCGTAGCAGGAGGGAGGAGAGAGTAAGACGAGAGGAGGCAGAAGGAGAGGGCGCTTGAAAAGCTGGCGGGCAGGAGAGAGGAAGAGTGTGAATGAATGTGTTGTGGCTCCATTGTTCCCAGTTCCTGAATGGATTGTTAGTAAGCTAAGTAGTAACTGGTGATTTACAGCTCCAAGGGCATATCAGCTGAAATGGACTAACAATAGGCTTTTATAAGCAGGCCTCGACAAGTAGAGAAGCCATATGGAACAGTGCTATTGTGGATTTGAAGTGGTGGCTGGAGTGTTTTTGAAAGTCAGTGGTTATGTGCTAGATGACACTTGAGAGAGTGAATAGGGGACAAGGAGATGGCAAAAGCTAGAAAAGGCAGTGAATATTGAGCATTTGTTGAAGCAGAAATGGGCCAGGATCTCCACAATTCTTAAAAAGATATAATGTTTTAAAATGTGACTTTGGGAAAATGAATACACAAATGGTTTGGTTTAAAAGTTTTAGTTTTTGGTTATGACATGTGGTTATGAAATTTCAGATTGGATTTCCATACCTCACAGCCATAAGCCACTGTTGCATGTTAACAGCTATGGCCCACTGCACACATGAGCACATGCTAAACAAACCTGTTTCCACTAGGTCTGATGGTGACCACTTAGAAAAAGAAATAAACAAAAGCGATCTAGTTTGATGATGCCCTAAAAACCTTCATGCACGAATGTGCATTCAAAAAGACTCATTAGTGTGTTTCATTGCAGAGGTGCTCAGTTTGTGCTGAGCAGTTGAAAGAACTGCATTCATGGATCTTTTAAATTTCATTTCATTATGTTGCTTTGAAGTAATAGCAGACTGGGCTATCACAAGGGCTGCGTAAGTCACATAACCCAGAAACTCAACACTTTTAAAGGAAGAGAGTTATGTTGCGCAATGTGGAAATGATGTGGATATACGTATCTCTTCTGTTTTTCTGTCCCCATCAATTTATGCCACACTAGTTCCTGGTGTCGTTCTCAGAAAACTAACAAGATCCAGCATTAATGATATGCACGCTCTTAAGGCTGTGCAATTGTGCAATTATTTGAAAGGGGTGTGTTAAAAAAAATAGCAGTGTCTGCTGTTGACTGTACAAACTCAAAACTATTTTGTACAAACGTTTTTGTTTCTAGGATTTAGCAATCCTGTGAATCACTAATATTTAGTTGTTTGACTGTCACAGGGTGCCGGCTTCTCCTTTGCCTTTCCTTGATGTTAATTTCTACAACCAGGCCAGGTGCATGGGAAACTGTTGGCGAGGCAGACAAAACCACATCAGGAACTGGAGTGGTGCAAATTGATGAGGGGGCAAAACAGAAGAAAGAAAGGGAATGAGAGAAACCAACTTGGCGTAGCAGGAGGAGGAGAGAGTAAGACGAGGAGGCAGAAGGAGGCGCTTGAAAAGCTGGCGGGCAGGAGAGAGGAAGAGTGTGAATGAATGTGTTGTGGCTCCATTGTTCCCAGTTCCTGAATGGATTGTTAGTAAGCCAGTAGTAACTGGTGATTTACAGCTCCAAGGGCATGCTGGAAATGGACTAACAATAGGCTTTTATAAGCAGGCCTCGACCAGAGGAGAGAAGCCAGGAACAGTGCTATTGTGGATTTGAAGTGGTGGACGGAGTGTGAAAGTCAGTGGTTATGTGAGATGACACTTGAGGAGAGTGAATAGGGGACAAGGAGATGGCAAAAGCTAGAAAAGGCAGTGAATATTGAGCATTTGTTGAAGCAGAAATGGGCCAGGATCTCCACAATTCTTAAAAAGATATAATGTTTTAAAATGTGACTTTGGGAAAATGAATACACAAATGGTTTGGTTTAAAAGTTTTAGTTTTTGGTTATACTGTGTGGTTATGAAATTTCAGATTGTTTCCATACCTCACAGCCATAAGCCACTGTTGCATGTTAACAGCTATGGCCCACTGCACACATGAGCACATGCTAAACAAACCTGTTTCCACTAGGTCTGATGGTGACCACTTAGAAAAAGAAATAAACAAAAGCGATCTAGTTTGATGATGCCCTAAAAACCTTCATGCGAATGTGCATTCGACTCATTAGTGTGTTTCATTGCAGAGGTGCTCAGTTTGTGCTGAGCAGTTGAAAGAACTGCATTCATGGATCTTTTAAATTTCATTTCATTATGTTGCTTTTATTGTAGCAGACTGGGCTATCTGGGACCTTGAAGTCACTGAGACCGCTGAGGAAGAGAGTTATGTTGCGCAATGTGGAAATGATGTGGATACAACCAATGATCTCTTCTGTTTTTCTGTCCCCATCAATTTATGCCACTCTAGTTCCTGGTGTGACTTTCAGAAAACTAACAAGATCCAGCATTAATGATTGCTCTTAAGGCTTTTGCTTGTGCAATTATTTTAATACTTTTAAAAAAATTTCAGTGTCTGCTTTGACAAAACTCAAAACCTCGTGTTTTGTACAAACGTTTTTGTTTCTAGGATTTAGCAATCCTGTGAATCACTAATATTTAGTTGTTTGACCACATTTTTTTTTTAAACTGCTTCACATCTGTGTGGCACCAACTTGTGGCACCTCTCAGCTGTTATTCCACTCCATGATTCTTTAACAACATTCCACAATTCATTTAAATTTCTTGGTTTTGCTTCAGAAACAGCTTCTCGATTGGATTAAGGATTGGGCTGGCCACTCCATAACATTAATTTTGTTGGTTTGGAACCAAGACTTTGCTTGTTTACTCGTGTGTTTGGGGTCATTGTCTTGTTGAAACAAACATTTCAAGGCCATGTCCTCTTCAGCATAAGGCAACATGACCTCTTCAAGTATTTTGAAAAATGCAAACTGATCCATGATCCCTGGTATGCGATAAATAGGCCCAACACAATAGAAAGAGAAACATGCCCATATCATGATGCTTGCTACACTGTCTTCACTGTGAACTGTGGCTTGAATTCAGAGTTTGGGGGTCGTCTCACAAATTGTCTGTGGCCCTTGGACCCAAAAAGAACACTTTTACTATCATCAGTCCACAACATGTTCCTCCATTTCTCTTTAGGCCAGTTGATGTGTTCTTTGGCAAATTCGTAACCTCTTCTGCACAGGCCTTTTTTTAAACACTTTGGAACTTTGTGGGAGATTCTTGAAAATAGATTAGCTTCACACAGACGTCTTCTAACTGTCACAGTACTTACAGGTAACTCCAGACTGTCTTTGATCATCCTGGAGCTGATCATTGGCTGAGCCTTTGCCATTCTGGTTATTCGTCAATTCCATTTTGATGGTTGTCTTCCGTTTTCTTCCACGTCTCTCTGGTTTTGCTCTCCATTTTAAGGCACCTGATTCACACCTGTTTTTTCACAAAATTGATGACCTCAGTGATTGAATGCCACGCTGCTATTTTTGTGAACACACCCCTTTCAACTAATTGCCCAATTGCACCGCCTTAAGAGAGTGCATATCATGAATGCTGGGTCTTGTTTGTTTTCTGAAAATCTACTGAGCCTACTGGTAACTTTGTTTGCTACTTAGCAATAAAAAATATACTAAAAACCTGGATTATTCTGGTTAGTCACATTGTACTGCTATTATTTTGAACAATACTGTATGGTCAGCACCATACAGACCTTCTTGGCCACTAAAACAATCTCTCTGATCAAATCACCAGGGCTAAAACAGGTTTGTATTTGCTGATTATGATCTCAAAACATTTTTCCATGAAACCCTTTACTTTATCAATCAGCCCTTTGCACACAGTTGGTGAGAAATGTGCCGACAACAGTTGTTATGAGTCTCTCAGCGTGGGGACCTTGAACAGACCTATCCGTGGCATTAGAACAACAAGCCCTGTGACGAATGGGAGAAAATAGAGGCTTCTGCACTCTGTACGTGTGTGTGTGTGTGTGTATGTGTTTGTGTGTGCAGCTACATGTTTGCCATTTTGATTTGCTGAGGAAGGGGGAGATTCACTCGACCATTCAGGCTCTATTGCACTGCAGAATTCTGATAAGGGTCACACATACTCATAAGTCTTTAAAATCAATCACCTAATCAACAACTGCATTCCACAACATGCTGTCCATTCTGCACTGCACATAGATACAACATGAGATAGCAGTTTTCTGTGATAGACTCCCAACAACAGAATTAAACAGAGACAGTGGGCTGTGCCTTCAGTTGCAACCACTTCATAAAATGCTGAATAAATATTTGATGTTATTTGTTCTTTTATTTTGTTTTTTATATATACACTGTAAAATCCCATCTTTACTCTTTTAATCTTTATATTTAAGACCAATGTCAGTACAAATTAGAGCCACATACCCACATTTGAGTAAGACAGGTGTCATGGCGGTTCTTTTAAAGCTTATTTTTTTCAAAATATAAGTGACATACATGTGTTGGTAATTTCCTGGCTGTTAGCGATACAAGCTTGCGTCACTTCGTACTCTTCTGCTAAATCATTGATATCTATCCTACTGTTTCCACTGCCTAAAGTGATCCCTGTTAGTGGTTGATGATTAAATACATTTTTCTTCTTTCCACACTTTTTCGTTTATTGTAAAAAAAAATAATAATAATAATAATAAATAACATTTAAACTCTTAGGAAGTGTGTTTGATGAAATAAAATCACAATAAAAGAATGTATATTTTGTTAAAAGAAAAAGAAGGGGAAAAAGTCTGTTAATGTAAATACAATTAGCATTACTAGCTACAAAGATAATATCCTGATGGACCTTTGAGTATGCTTGGTACCAGTGCTTCACACACTCACACTTCACACACTCGCGCACACACATTGTGAATTTGATGTCACAGTTTATTAGTCTGCTATTCTTCTACTGTCTGTGTCTACAAATTTGTGTGCACTGGCAAGGGACACACATAAGTGCAGCATGAGCAACAGTTGCCCATACAGCCTGCCTTCCAAAACCCCAGAGCGCTCCGTGCAGAGACCCCAGAGACCTGAGTCTGCCTCCTAATGCTCCTCCATCCTTTTCCAATTCATCGTCTGCTCGGTACTGTCCCTCCCCCTCCTCTGCCCTTCCCGCCCCAGAGACTTCTCACTTCTGACAGAACAGTTAATCATACACTCTCCATAGGTCTCCTCCCGCACGTGTGTGTGTCCAGATGTACACCTTCATTTTCGCTGGGACAGAAGATCCATCTTCCCCAACTATTTTTCACATATTCTGAAATTCTACTCATTTCTATCCTTTTTTTTTCAACCTGTCTTTTGTTTTCATGTCTCTCTTACATGGGACAAACTAAAATCAAAAGTGCACAGAAGAATAGACAAAGTACAGTAACAGTCTCAGATGGTGGTCACGTGTTTGTCAAGTGGCCAAATGTTAAATATGCATAACAAAATATCATTAACAAAAACATTTTTGTCTGCATGTCTTTACTTAATGTGAGTTACAATTTACTAAATAAATGCTTGACTGCAACACTTAAAATACAAATACATAATAAATATATAAAACACAAAGAAAAAATTACAACAATATTCTTTTAATTAGCAAGAAGTATAACTTTGCACAGAACTCAGTTATTTTGGCTCTGATGAGAGCACTCAAATGAGGATAACCAAATAGTTTGTAGGAAGTACTTTGAAAAGACGTACTAGATTTGACAAGGCTGCGGAAAGAAGATTTCTCGGTTAGTGAAGTATGAATCTACTGGGCCTTGATATGCAATACTACTAATGTGATGAGAAATCTGCCATTTCCAGTAAACTGGCTCAGTTTTAAGTGGACTTTATTGGCACAGTCAGCTGAGACAGGAACAGCCTGACAAGTCATGAGCATCTAATCACCTCAGTCTGCAACCAACTTGAACTACCGCTGCATCTTACCAAGCAATTAAATACAAAATGAAAAATGCTCTATCAATTCATGATATTGTTTCACAAACTATGTACGTTATATTGAATGGATTTATGTACTAGACTAATCTTGAATATGGCAACACGTGGTCTTTGATCTTTAAACATTCAGTATACTTAGAGAATTAAGTCAGCCTTCAGACATCAAAGACATTTACATTTTGGACTGCACATTTTGGCAGAAATCCACAATCTGTCTAACCCACTTGTGCGATCTTTGTTTATATAATTTATTTTAGGAATTTCAGGAATAGTTTTCTTTATAAGCAACATAATAACAGCCTCAAATCTCTGACCCTCTACAACTCATTACAGTACAGAACAATTAATTATAATGTTCCGGTTTTCACATTTTCATTGAGATTTTGTGCAACAACAACAGCATCACAAGCTGATGCTGTTTTTATTGATTGTCTGGCTAAATCCGTTTACATGGCTGCTCTAAAATACCATAATCCAGTATTAATACTTCAAAAACTGAACTTCCAAACTGAACTTACTTCATCTTTTTAAAGTTTTTCTGGTTCCAGCACACAGGCCCACTGGCTTTGGACGTGCGTGTTATTTTTCTTTTTCTGGTATAGTAGCTAGACCTACGTTTATTTGAGTCATTTTCAAAAGAAGGGGGAAAAAAAAGAAAAAAACAAATACATATAATATGGGGAAATAACTATTTACTTTACTTGAAGAACGGTTTGTGCTTAAGATGATTTATTTTATTTTGGTCAGTTGTGGTGAAAATTATTCAGAAAATAAAAAAAACAATAATTCTCACGTTATACTTTTAATCAGCAGCTTATGTTTTAGCATTGCTTTTGAACATTTGTTGTTACAGTGCACATTTACTTCAGGTGCCAGATAAATATCCTTCTTGCTGCTCCATTCAGGATTCACCTCTTACCTGCTCAAACAAGTCAGCCACTCTGAGGTGTGAAAATTGCTTTTGCTCTTCAGGATATTTTTAATTTCCTATTAAGGCTCATTACGCGTGTGCAATTTTCTGAAACTCCACACACACACCTGAACACACACTATGAAAGTGCCGACTCTCTCTGTCAAAGACAAACTCCCCAAGTTCACACGCCGTGACTGCCCATGCGATGCTCATCCTTGTCCTCTATTTCATTTGACAGGGGGCAGAGCGAGCGTGCTATTCTGGGCAAAAACGCTAACTCTTTGTTGATTGCTCAGCCGAAGAGATGTCTCCAATGGCAACTGAGACCTATGGCCTCCCTCTGAGTGTGCTGCTCGTCAGTGTCCATTTCAGTTTCTAATTGTGTTTTGCATGTGTGCCCGTGTACGGTGAGATGAAACAGGGTTCGATCTATCACTCACAGATCTATAACAGTGGCACAGAGCGAGGGATGAACACTTTAGTGTCAGTTGCAGACGAGGGAGAAGGAGAGGAGTAATGTGACTGTTATTGATCATGCCTGGTAATTACAGCTCGATTTATTACCATAGTAAGAGCAGGGAAGGGATCATATTTAGTTTGGGCTTGTAAGTCAGGTTTTTGGCGAGAGGGAACAAGGTCAGAGCGAGACAGAGATAGATCACTTTACCCCTCCTTCCCCTGAGTGCTGTGAGATCTGATCACTGTTGTGCTTGCTGACATCCTCCCCCGTTCTTTCTCGCTCTCTCCACTCATTCCTACTTTCTATTTTTTATTTCCTCATATGACAACGCTGAAGCAGAGACACTTCAGCCCAGCAAGAAGACTTCTGTTTGCTTTCTTTACTGCATTCATTTAGCCCTCCCTTGCATGCTGCCCCTTTATGCCTGTCAAAAGCATCACTGGTAATCAGTTCTGAGATGAAGTGTTGATATGATAGGAGATGAAAGTGCGCTCTGTCACTCTAACAACATCCGTGCTAGTGTTTTGTGGCTTGTTTAAGTGTGGGAGCGTTGGGTTGTTTACAGAGATGTGTAGGCGTTAAGCACGAACTGGTGGGTGCGCACATTTCTCTACTGTATACTGTTTTTGTGGAGGCAATATTGTTTCTGAATATGTCAGGAGAAAAAAACAACTCTGTTCTCATTGGTGAACCACATCCTGTCTTTCAATGAGTCACAATGAAAACACACTCCAACCAAAAGAAGAAAAAAAATACTACAAACCCTCCAGAATGTGTGAAACATAATGAACTTTTATTCTATCATACAATCCATCAATCTTTTATTCTAAAATACAAATTTTTCTTTACTATTAAGTTAGACAACTTTTTGGCCTCATAAGTCCATTCTGCATGCTTTTCTCCCCCAATAGCATAATTTCTTCATTTCCCTAATAAGGGTTGGTTGTGATGTGTGAGAATTTTGAGATTTGATGAGGTCACAATTAAATCCCAGACAATCACATAATTAATTCATGTTTTTGTTGCATATGTTTGGTGACTACTGTTTTATTGTAAATGTGCAAACCTGTTTTAATAAAAACAGGATTGGCATTTGTAAAATAGCCTAATAGGAAAATAGACAATGATTCAGTTTTGATGATCCAAGCTTTGCACGTTGTTACAAGCAGTCTAGGATTTGTACTTTTAAAATATTTTATATGTTTTGACATAAAGAAACAAGCTTGCTTTAGGACATTTCTTTTTTAAGCATTACAATATAACTTCTTACTTATTACACAAAATTATAGTCTTGAAATTATCAAGATATTTATTGCCTAAATGTCATTGTGATGTTCCCTTTCATTAAACGGTACACCTGGCTCACCTAATTCTGCACTACCATTTTACAAAAACTATCTATCTCACCTTTACCTGTCATATACATCCTAAAAATATGATATAGTTTGAGATGTAAATGTCTCGTGTAACTTGTACTCAGATTATTGCAGAGTTTGAACATCCTTTAAGGTCACAAACCAAATGTCTTTAAGTCATTTTTGTACAATATATGAGAGAATTGACATTGTATTGCAACATAGATTGCATTAAAAAAATAAAACAAGGATGTTTCATAAGACTGTTTAAAAATAATTTGATATTATTCATAGCTGACTTGAGTTTGCTGGTGTATGTTGCTATGGTAATGCACTGGCAGCATTCCAGTAATAGATTGATTTCAGTCTAGTTATTCTATACAGCCCAACCCAAGAACAAATCTTTTTCTCGGTCCTTGTATGTACATGTGTGTAAGTTTGCTGTGTGTGCATATCTTTGCCTTATCAATCTGTAAGAGCTCTATTGATTGGCCAAAAGATATTTCCTCTAATGTGCTTGGTGAATAAAGGAGTGTGTGTGTGTGTGTGTGTGTGTGTGAGTGGGGTGGCAGCTTTCACTTATAGCCTCAGAGCTCTTAAGAATGTCTATCTATCAACATTTCCAGGCACTGGATTCGGTATAGGCGGTTCGATCACGCAGGAAGAAAATAGCATCACACAGCCAACACACCCCAAGAGAACCGCTTCAGCATGTTTATGTTTACACTGTAGGAGGTGCATATTTCTCTGATAGGTTGAACAGTAGAGCATGAGCTTTGTGTCAGGGCTCACAATGTGTTCAGTAGCACTGCACAATCTGTACAATGTTGTGTTTTGTTTTTAATTGGGCTTAGCTTGAACATCGCTCTGTGTGGATGCCTCCTGCCCTGAAATGATGTGATGCATTGTGATGATAATGTCTCTCCCGTTTTTTACACTCGAGCACCATTTACTCTCTTCAGGCCTCGTGTAGGACTTGGAGAGTCACAGATCTACCATTTAGCTCTCAGCGGGAGGAGAGGCGAGGGGGAATCAGTCGCTTCTCCTCTCTTATCTCACTTAACAAAAGCCTCTGATGAAGACAACACGCGTTCTGCCTCTCTGGCCTTATGTCTCCCTCCTAGACTCACACTCATTTGTCTCGTGCTCTACTCTTGTTTAACAGTTCAAGAGCTGGTTGAACATGGCAGCTCTGACACTTTTCACATTTCTGGCCCTTTGTTGTGCGTGCTATCACATGCCTTATGTGAACTTGTGAGCAACTGAGTTCATGTGTGATTGTTAGTACAGCACAGGCTTGTTGTGCACTTGTCTGTCAATGTTAGAGCCTTGTTTTCTCACACTCCGTTCCATGCCACTGTGCCAGTAAGCGTTACACAACATATGCTTACATATGTGTTTCCTCCTCAGTTTCCTTAGAAGATGTTGTTCCTTTGTTTCCAGCAACTGACATCTGTGTAATTATCTTTAACACACATGTAGCCTACACTCTTCCGTATCTGCTTTTCAGACCAACTAGTGCTGTAGCAGGAGTGGATCGTAGCTTGTTGTGGCTGAACAGCCTCTCTAATTACACTTCACCCACTGACACAGATTTAGGGGGTTAAGGGGGATAGGGAGCCGCTAATGGAGTTAAAAACATGCTATGATTGACAGGCTGTATCTGATGATTGACACAAGACACAAGTGGGACTAATGGGCACATGTGTGATTTGAATTCTGAAGATTTTTATTGTATTGTATTGTTTTATATTGTACAATTTTTAGATTTTTAGGTACGTTTTAACAAGACACAGCCCTTGTTCTTGCTTTAGGAGCTACACAAATTGGCACTGGTATGGATACATACACCCAGACTAGCCCAGTCAGTCAGGTTGAAAATATTTTTTATTTTTACCCTTTATAGAGAATTTTGATATCAGCTATGATGTTGCTTTTGCATGTAGCCAATTATTATTATTTTGACCAATTATAAGGTCTAGGTCTTAATCTACACATAATTAAAGACTCAAGAGCTCTGTATTAAGACTACCACAAAGAAATAGCCTAACAAAGTCTTGGCCCACATTTCGGAGCTACTGGTGCCAGTTAACACCAAAACACACCGGTCCGTATTCGCTGATGCCTGAGGAAAAGGCTATTTGTGTCAATCAAGCCCGGCGCCCCCTCCCCTTCTCTCCCGCCCATCTCTCTCCTCTTAAAGCCGAGCATTTCCACGCGGCAGCCAGTCGTTATCAGGCGGCCCAATATCTCTCCACTCATGTCCTAATCTTAAAGCCGAGCATTTCCACGCGGCAGCCAGTCGTTATCAGGCGGCCCAATATCTCTCCACTCATGTCCTAATCTCCACCTTAAAGCGTCCAGATAAAGGCACAAGTGGCCGGAGCGGGGAAGACAGCGGGGGAGACGGGAGTGAGTGAAGGGAAGAATGATGAAAAGGGGGAGGAGAACGGCTCATTCCGGCTGGCCGCCCCTACTGCTCTAAAACCAGGAGAGAGAGAGTGAGTGAGTGGAGAGATGGCAGAAAGCTTTAGCGTCCAAAACACACGGGAGTGGTGCGCCACCGAGAGCAGAGTCCCGGACCCACCCGAAGCAGCAGCGGTAGCATCCCAGCCTTCGGTCCGCCGGCACACCTCCTCCCCGCACGGCAGCGTCTCCGCACCGGCCAGAGGTAAGCGCTCCACCCGCTGTTCCGTCGTACCTGAAACTTTAACAAAAGGCACCGGGAACACTTTGAGATATTGATAATTGGTTTGTGTCGTGTGGTATTACTTTGTAACGGGGGTTGACTGCCTTTGTACTGTGCAGGCTACGTTTGACTATTAGCATCTATCTGGCGCTTTGGAAGTCATAATTTTGCACTATAGCCTTTTGTGTAGCTTTGGTAGATGTAGCCTTCATGCTTTTAGATTTTCAGGAATTCCCCTTTTTATATTTTGGTAAATATTTTTGAAGAATTTGTTATTAAAGCGTGTTGCAATGTAGGTCTAAAGAAAAAAAAGGAAAAAGTGTTTTATCTCAATTTGCTAGGCTAACTAAAGCTCCAGAGCATCATACCCTTTTATTCAAGTGCTTTCCTCTAGGTTCCCTTGTTGATTAAATATTAACTAGATAAAAGTTCATTTTATTTATAGGTAACTATTAAACGAGCAGTATTTTCTAAATTGTAAAGGCTACTGCAGGAATAAATTGTCAAATGCTTATAGTGCATAGTCTATTCTGCATAACCAAAAATGTATTTTGTTTTGCTCGTAAAGTTAACTTCCATGAGTTCTGTTTTGGCCTAAAGCTTGTTATAGCGCCCCCCTGTGGCCCCCTGAGCTATCATAAGCAGTGAAGGTAGACTTCTTTGAAGAAGAGGGGTCCTGTTTCAGATGCCATATCACCAGTTTTGAATTAAGAAAGTCTAATCTAAGAAACTCACTGCAACTACTGAGTTGTCAAACAAAGTGGAACTGGAAGGACTTTTATTTGGCCCGCTAGGATATCACTTTTCAACTTAGTAAAACTTGGACTTAACAGCCAAAGGGCGGCTCTTATCCATCTCATTTTATTTTCAAAAATAATTTTTTCAAGTGATTGGAGACCCTCATATTTAAGTCTTTTTTGCATGTGCATGCTGAAGGAGCAAAGCAGGAGGAACATAATATTGATATTCAAACAGGCAGAAGGAGGGAAAAGGGTATAGAGATCTACAGAGAGAGTGGAGCATTGAGAGAAAGGAGAGAGAAAAGGATGCTGTGGGATCTTTTCTTGTCTGTGGCTCCCGGCACATACATTAAGATGCTAATCCTGGTCTTTTTTGTCTCTCTCTATAATTCATTGCGTTTTGTTCTTCTCTCTACTCTGTCTCATTCTTGCACTTTGTCTTGCTCTCCACTCCCTCTGTACTGTCATGGGCTCCCACCAGATTAGTCCTCTTGGCAAAAGGATTCCAACTCTAATTTTGTGGTATTTCAGATGATTAGGTTCAAAAATAGGACAGAAGTGCACAGAGTTTGGTGCAATTAGAGGAATTCTCTGCAGAGCTTTATAGGACTGATTAGATGAGCTGGGATCTACCTTTCCAACACCGCCACACACAACCAGCTGTTGTTTATTTGCAACGATTGACTTTTGGGTTTGTGCTTTTAACTGAGATGTCACTTTGTGTGTATGTGTGCCAGAGGTTGGATAAGCCCTAAGGAAGTGAGTTGTTTTCAATCAGCTCTGTAGTTACCAGCTGTGCCCTCACTTTCCCCAGGGTGGCACAGCCTAGGTACACGCACAGAACTAATGCATACTATTCAACCTTGGCCAACAAATTCACCCTTTCTTCTTTTCTCCTTGTCCCCTTTTTCTCTGCAGACATTAATCATCACATGCTCTGCATGTAATTCCTCAGTGTGGACTGAAAGAAGAGTCGCTCCACTTGGTTTCCTCCATGTTTGTTCTCAAATATCCAGCACATCTGCCCTTTTTACCTGCCATGGTGACATGACACAACCCTGAGTGGCTTCAGACAATCTCCTGGGCACTTCAAACCCAAACAGCAGACTGTAAAAGACTTCTCCTCCATACGAGTGTTGGCGTGACGATGACGGTAGCAGTGCGATTTCGCCGTCACTTGCGCCGGCTGCTTCTCCTGCTGGCATCTTGTTGTCTCCTTTCCCTCCTCCTCTCTGCTTACTTCCTGTTCACAAACTCCTCCCCCTCCATGCAGTTGGGACAGTCTGTTGAGCCCGCCTGTTCCCAGCCGCTGTCCATGTCCTCCCCATACCGCCAACTGCCCTACCCGTATCCCCCCAACCCCCCTCACACGCACATCCACACTGATCCTGTGGTACTGGTCCTGGTGGAGTCCCAGTACTCCCAGCTGGGTCAGGACATTGTGGCCATACTGGAGTCAGCACATTTCCAGTTTCGCATGGAGATCGCCTCAGGAAAGGGTGACCTTCCACCGCTCACGGAGAAAGGCCGTGGACGATATTCGCTCATTATTTATGAGAATCTTTTAAAGTATGCTCATGCAGACACGTGGAACAGACAGTTGTTGCATCAGTACTGCACAGAGTACAGAGTGGGCATTATAGGTTTTTACCGCTCCACTGAAAACTCTCCTCCTTTACTCAAACTGCGAGGCCTCCCGCTGGTGCTAAAGACCAACCAGGCTTTAATGGACTGCTGTGTTGTGTCCAGTTCCCCTCTCCTCCACCTCACTAAATCTGGCTCGGACAGAGGGCCTTTACCCGGAGAGGACTGGACGTCGTTCTTTTCCAATCACTCCACTTACCAAGCTGTGCTGCATGCACGGGCCAGAGAGGGAGCCCCCGGGGCAGGCAGTGGAGACAATCCAGGACCTGGCTTTAGCGCTGGACTCCAAGCCACTGTTGTCCAGGACATGGGCCTGTACGACGGGGTCAGGAGGGTATTATTTGGCCAGGGGTTGGGATACTGGCTGCACAGACTCATCCTGGTAGATGCCATCTCCTACCTCACAGACAGGAAGCTGTCTCTAGGGCTAGACCGACACATACTGGTGGATATAGATGACATCTTTGTGGGAAAAGAGGGGACCCGCATGAACACCAAGGATGTGAAGGTATTGTTGATAAAATGAAGGAGGTAATGCCATTAAGAGTGTGTCTCTTAGAGAGAATGACATCATGCAAGTTTTTAAGCTGCCAATCTTGCATATTGCATAATTAAAGTTGTTGTTTTTTTGGCAAGTGTACATCATAGAAGTTAATCCTGGGGGAGTTACAAAACTTAACACCAGACTACTTTACAGACATTACAACATATTATGAACAGTATGGGTATTTTAACTTTTCAGTGCACAAGAGCACACTTAACAGGCATATCTGACATTATCTGACATTATCATGTTTAGCTACCACCATGTTGCAGATAATAACTTCAGTGTGAAAGTAATGAAAAACCAGTGCTCCATGTGCATTACATTTAACCGTGGCTGTCATTTCAATACACTTTAGATAGCTCAAATTGAGATTGGTTTTGTCAACCTAATTTAAAACGTGTTTACTAAGACTTTCAAAAACTGTGATGAAAATCTTTGGCACAATCAACACTTGAGCAAAAGATTTCACCGGGAGAGTATTTGAGAGGGTTTGAGCCTGGGCACGAGTGCAAGAGTGGTATTTAGCAAAGCTTGTGTAGGGTTGGAGTATGTTGTGCATATGAGTTGGGCTACACCAAGAGGGTATTTATCTCAACTGGAGGTTTTAAGCAGAAGTAAAGAGGCCATTTAGGGGAACAAAGAAGTAGACTGAAAGAGACAAGGAGGAGGGCTGAGGGAGAGAAAGAAAAGGACTGAATGAACCAGTAAAAAGATGAATGGCACTTATTTCTCTTTTCCCACGTTCCTCCTCTTAAAAGAACTAAAGGGGAGTCAGCCATGCACCCCGCTTCTCAAGACAGCTATTGTTTCAACACACATGCTTGCATGAGCGCATACACACCTCATTCACTCCTATGTGTACATACACTCATATAGTATTTACATTTGCGCTCCTTAAATATGTGAGCCACTTAGAAGAAAAATCCCTTTCAAATGTTTGGTCACACTCAGTATAGCTTTAGTATTGTGGATAATAATAACATTTTGGTGATTGATAAAAAAAAAAAGGTATGTCATATAACCTTCCATTTTACAAAACATGTTTTTTGTGAGTTAGGACCATTACGGGTGGATGTTTGTAACCATTATTCTGGCATTATTCCCTTGACAGCATATCTTTTTGTGTCATCTTATTACTTTTGCATAGATAGTTTGTAGTCACCTCAAATAAATGCAATATGTTGAAATGTAAAAAAAAATAAAATTTTCTCCATCATTCAGGGGACAGGAATAGTACTCATCACTGTGTTATGTGGGGGATTAATGCTGTCAGGAGAAGCTTAGACCAAAGGTATCTGCATGTTTCATCTCTATGTAGGCCTACTGTATATGTGAGTAGGTGTTTTATCAATCACTTCTTTAAATTAGAATGTCACAATTTTCTCCATCATTCAGGGGACAGGAATAGTACTCACTGTGTTATGTGGGGGATTAATGCTGTCAGGAGAAGCTTAGACCAAAGGTATCTGCATGTTTCATCTCTATGTAGGCCTACTGTATATGTGAGTAGGTGTTTTATCAATCACTTCTTTAAATTAGAATGTCACTTTTCAGTCAGCGGCTGACAGCTGTCCTATCAAAGGCTGAAGAAAAGCAAGCCACCTGTCCACGGCTCAAACTTGACGAGGGGAATAGGAAAAGGGGTTGAGAAGACAGGAATGCAGTGGGTGGTGAAGTGAAGAGAAATTCCACCACCCTTGAATTTAAAAAGGATGCTTGTATCCAAAAAGGATAAAAGAGTGCAGATTCATGCACTGTCACACAGCGTGCATGCACACACTGACAAAACGAGCACACAGACTTTCTCTATTTGGAGTTTTCATTTTAAGTCTGCCTGACTCTTCAGCTTTGTAGCATAAATATACATGAGGATGAACCGGTGCCATAACAGAAGGACAGCGTAGATGGAAAAAGGTATAAGAAAAAAGGCCAGAACAGTACAGACAGACTAATGGCATTTGTAACACTCAGGGTGTTCGCATGTTCATCTCTGCTTCAGGACAGTTGGCAGTCACAAAAAGTGGAAGGTAGAGAAGGGTGCCCAGGGAAACAGCTAGCAGCAAAGTTTGTGATTTGAGGGAAACAAAATGCTGGGGGGAAATCAGGAAGCAGAGAAGAGGAGGGAATGTTGTGATTGCCACACTGCCTCCTGAGATGGAGCTTCGGGTGTAGTTGTCAGATTAAAACTTGAACATAGTCTGTACGCAAATATATAGACACAAATAGTCACCGTATCAAGTCTCAAATGTTAGGCCCTTTCATCTCGACTGCCTCTGACTGTACTGCTGCACTACATGTCACCCGTCCTTCCTCCGTGTTTTTCCATCTGACACTGCTCAGAAAATAACTGCATGCTAAACATTTATTTTCAAAGTCAGTGACAGTTGTATTAGTGAATTTGGTTTTCACATGTCTTTCAAACATATGTCAAGAAAAGAAATCTCCAACACACAAAATACTTAACATCTTTAATATTTTGTATACAGTGCTTACTTTGTGGAGGAACACGAATCACCTAACTGCATCTGGCACCTTTTTTTTTCTTTTCAGGAGAAGTTTCTTAAAGTAAAAGTTAATGGGGTCTGTTTTTAAACATTTTGAACTCTGATTTATAAGTCAGCCTGTAGAAACTGATCATTGTTAAAATGGCATCATTTAGACACAAAAAGCAATAATACAGTCTTTATAACAACATATATTCCTTTACCTTGTTTTCCTTCTCGATGTTGTGGCAATACTTCCCCTAAATATTCTGTCTGTTTTCCCCCACCTCCAGGTTTACAAAAATAACCACTGCGTGTATAGTGTAGAATATGCTGGTTTGGGCTGACTTTATTTGGGTGTTGAGGTTTTAAAACCTGTGTGTTTATTCTGAATTAAGGTCTAATCAATTGCAAAAACTGTAATTGTAGCTGTGTATGCAAAATGTAAGCTGTAAACCTTTTAATTCCTATCTTACATATTAGGTCTAAAACATATCAGTACAATAATTTACAATCTTAGTATTCTCAAGCTATTATCCTCTTTCTGTGTTTCCCTTGATTGTGTGCGGCTGGGTTTGATTGGTATAAATGTTATGCTCGAAAGGGCTGTTGGCGATGAGTCACTCCCAATGGGTGACTGCAGGTCAAATCCAGCATTAGTAAAGGTGACAGCTTTTTAGTTAGGAATCACAAATGCTGTCGGGATTTAAGAATTTCTAAGTTTGTTTATTTCTGTGTATATTTTGTGATGAGCCCACCGTGAATAATTAGGAGTAAAAATGTAATTCCTTTTGATCTCAAGTCTTTTTTGTTTGTTTGTAACATCTGTGTGTTATTGACAGTTTAGTGGGACAAGGCATTTGAGGAGACTGTATTAAACATTTTCCTTACCTCTCTCACATTCAACATTCAATCTTCCCGTTTTGCCTGAGACAAGAGTGAGACAGGAAGAAAGAGAGGGCCCAATTAAAATGCCACCCTCCTTCTCTCTGCACTCTTCATTAGTCTCACCCCACGAGTTCATCTGGTGACAAACAATACCTACACCCCCCCTCCTGTCTGCGCACACACTGTTGTATCTCCTCTATTAAAATGATTCACAGGGAGACACCCCGCCGATGACATTTCTCAAAATGAAGGATGATGCCAGTCAAAAAGTCTCATCAATGAGCAGCGCGTGGCAGAGCCTCTGTTTTTTTAAATTTATGTGTGTAAGTTTTCTCTCTTTCCCCCTTCTCCCCTAGAGTGGTCATTAGGGAGGTGTCCAGTTATCATCTTTACATCCTTCTCCTCCTTCATTCACCTTTCTGCTCTCTCCTGCTCTGCCAAGTCACTCAGTATCTGCCATGTATTTGTATTTCCTCTTGTAAGCTCTCTCACGCTTTCACGGCATAAAATATTTTGTGTCATCAAACCGTAGACAAGAACAACACAAGACCTTAGTTACCATCAATATGTACAATTTAGTATATTGGCTTATGGCACGGTTTGGAAGGGCAACCCTCATTTGTATTGTGTTGTCAGTGAGAGGTTTGTTTGAACTGATAGTTAAAGCAACATCCGCATGCAACCGCTGCATATAGACTGGGCAGCAATTCTTGTTTTCTATACAAAACTAGTTTGTTCTCTTTTTAGTCTGGATTTGAAATGAATTTCCAGGGGGCAGAACCAACAGGTGCAGATTAAACTGCCTCTGAACGCAATTATGTCTCTGGACTGATCAAAATTTGAATAAAATACAAGGAACCAAAGCATCACATTGGCCTGCTTACAATTGTAAGTCTGACATGAACTACCAATGGAAATTGTTGTTGATAACATTAAGTAAATGTTTCTGTCTGACGAGTGCTTCAGAACATGCACACTCTGATTAAGGTCATAGTTTGATCACGCCTTAGCAGCTTGAGTTTACACCTTGTCCGATTTTACATGCACAAGAGAGAACTGAAGTACTGTGTCCACTCAGCTGATGATGCTAAGAGCAACGCGTTCATTACTCTGTAACTGCGGCGTCCGAAAGTTTGTAAACATGGTAAACTAGCTTGACCATATACTGTATATATGTCTTTGTTGGTCTAAAATTTACTGAGTATGTCTCTGAAGTAATGTCAACAGTAATTTGACAACAAAGTGCATTACCTAGGTGTGTTACTGCTCCCCCAATCGGAGTAAGGTGTAAACATGCAGTTTTTAGGCAATCATTTGTTTTTCTTTACCTTCATGTTAGCATACTGAACTAAAGGTGACCTAAAGCAGGGTCTCCAACCCTTTTTCCTCAGTTTGCTACTTTTACAAAATGAAAAAGGCAGCAAGCTACTCGTGTTTGTAATGTTTATTCTCGTTACTCATTTCAATGCAAACAAAATTTATTTTGTTTAAAACACAACAAAAAACATTTAGTTAATCTGCATGTGCATTTTGTATGTATTAAATGCATTTCTTTCCTGTGTATCTCACACAATAAAATTAAAACATAAATGCTGACAAAACTAAACAGTGCAATTACAAATGCACAGATACATGTGTATTCAGTGAGATGACTGGCACTGCATGGAGTCAATAAGAGACAAGTTTTCTCTCAGTCTTACTTTTATGTTCCCTGAATAAAGTTTTAGCTCTTTTACAATCCCAATTAATTGGTAAACAGGTTTTTGTACTTCGTTAAGATGTGCACAAGCTGGAAAGCACTTCATTTTACCACTTATACCTTTTTATAATTTAGCCAAATTTTGTGCTGTTTTGACTCATTAATTTGTATATGTGCACATATATCACTTAAATTATTTAATACATCCTTTGCACTTAAGTATTGAAAAGTGCTGGGTGGTATAATCCTTGTCTATCCTCCCAACTGGTTACACAGCATGCACATAACATATTTAGTCGACTTACTGCAGGAAGCACTTGTAGCGCAGAGATCATATCATTCTGCCTTGTATTCATTCATTATCTACCGCTTAGTCCTGTTAGGGGTAACGGAAGACTGGAGCCCACCCCAGTTAGTCGCAAGGCTGACACTTAACCCCAGTTTACACTGCATGCATCTCCGCTCCTCTCCACCACACTCTCCGCAGCAAATACGTAATGTTGTTTTCAATGAGACAATTTACACAGCGTCTGCTTGCTTTACAAAAATAAATAAAATAAAATGCCCCTCAGATGAGAGCCAGCTCATTTTACGACTGGACCTATCACTAATTCATTGAGTCTTTGGCGAGCTACTTAGAAAGTGGTTTGCGAGCTACATGAACAGTAGAAACTATAAACATTTCTAAGACCAAAACTCAAGTCTCACTTCCCATTTACGATTTCTTACTTAGGCGTTTATTAAAAGAAAATGCAAAATTTGGCTCCACTTCTTCCACCGTATACCTACTTTTTTGGTACCCCAATTAGAAGGTGGCCCAAGTGGTAAAGCTACTGTGTGCTTAGTTTTCAATATTATGACAGTGGAAACACAAATAAAAGCATTAGTGTTCCGCTTGGTGGAAACAGGGCTAAACGCACATTCCCTTTTCAGATACTGACTGGGCTTAATTGCATTTGACAAGCCTCACAGCCAGTCCATGTAAATATGTAAAATCTAAAGTAGACAGAGAACATTTTCTGCATTTGGCTCTTGTTATCAAATGTTTTGTGTGTTAGTGTTAATATTTGGATAAGTCAAATTAAAATTGGGCCGTCCAAAAAGTGTTTCCTTTTCACTCATCTCATTTGGTGAGTCAAATAATTGCTTCTTTGATGTGGTCTAATGAGACATTAAGTGCCGTTTTAGCCTGTGGGACAGAACAAACTTACCCTGTTAGAAGTTACTATACTAATTCTGTCTTGCTGAAAAATGTTAACATTAAAGGAAAGCATAATAGTGTTGTTCAAGGAGTCACATTGAAAAAAAGAAAAGATATTGCACAAAAAATATTTTTATAGAAATATGTAATGTATGATTCAGCTCTTCTCAGGGCTTTGTTTGTAATTATTAGCGTGCTAAGATGTTGTATTTGGCTAGTTTACCTATTTACCTACCTCTATTCCAATACGGAATAGGTATCGTCCAGGACATCACAATACAATACGTACGTACCTCGATACAACGTAGTATGATACAATTCGATACAATACCAATATATAATGGTCTATATTGCATTACTCATCATCAAAAAAGACAGCACACATAGTATGTACTGCAAACTTTTCATATTCATTTAAAAACAGCACATTTTCTTTCAGACAGTGCTGCTCAACATAGCCATTTTTATCTGCTTCAATGCCAACACAAAACAATAATAGCAAAGCAGCAGCAGTGAGCATTACCTTTAGAGTTAAATTAAAGCAGTTCAAGTTATACCTTTAGTTTGACCCCTCTGTCTCCACAGTGCACAACACAAAGTCTTCTTAAAAGATGCTAAAAGGACTCTGAACACATGGCTAGTTTGCATAAATCAACAAAAGTGATCTCTGCAGAGACACTACTATTCTGTTCCCGTTTATCAATTTCCTGCCACTTTTCTAAACCAATGCAGTGAAGTAATATGACTCCTTTCTCTGTGGATTAATACCGTCTTAAGTGTCAGCACGGTCTTAAAGGACTTTATTTGAGCTGCTCTAGTTGTTAGCAGCAATATTAGCCATTTAGCCACAATACAGTGCAGCCATTGACTGTAGTGCACCGACCAGGGGAGCAACACTGCCCCCTAAAAGGCGTAACGATATTAGGGGCTAGAATGTCGATATTTTATTGTTAAATATATGTATAAAGTAAAAAAAAAAAATATATATATATATATATTAGGGCTGGGCAACGATTAAAATGTTTAATCGCGATTAATCGCACAATGTTCTGTGATTAATCGCGATTAATCGCATTATACTCAAAATTTAATAATGAATTCAAAATTAGTGTACTGCATACATTTTTAAAGAACTGCTATATGAACAAAAGTGCAATAACAGTTGGTTTGCACTTTAAACAACACTTTAAACAAATAATGTGCTTTTTACAGCAGTTAAAACATTTCTTGTAAATCTCAACTTAAACATTAATGTAATCAAATTAAATATTAAAACCAAAAATATTTGCCACTGACAGGGCATTAATATTTTGTTTAGTTTGTTATAGAAAAACAAGTTATGTCCAGAGCTTCAATCATAACATTATAACAATATAAACAATATAAATGTCTCTCTTGTGTTTTCATTACAGTCAGAGCATGTGAATGCAGTTCCCGCGCGTTTCACACACCCTCTCCCTTTCACTTGCCAAACTCAAGGGTGTATGGGTAATGTAGTCTCTGCTCTTGGTGGGACGAATTAGGAAGCGTGCATTGTGAAGGGCGCTCTGGAAAGCGGCAGAGCAGGCAAAGGATTAAAACCTCTAATAAAACAGATGTCGAGCGTACCAGTACGCTAAAAGCACGTTCTGGGCGCACGGAAAAGTGGCGGTACTGAGTACTGGTGCGTACCGGCCCACTTAAAGCACTGGATGAGGGCGGCTCATACGTGCCGTCATTCGTTGCGATCCTAAGAATGTTCTTTCACTATACTAATCGGCCGACGTTAACGCGCGATAAAATAATTGTCGGCGTTAATTCATTAATGCGTTAATTCATTAATGCGTTAATTCATTAATGCGTTAACGCGATAAAAACGCGTTAACTTGCCCAGCCCTAATATATATATATATATACACGAGTCGGTTTCCATTGCCAAAACTGGTACAAGGTGTCCTAAAAATGATATCTACTGTACCATCCGGCTTTGGTAACGCCTCAACTTTTGGTTCCATCAGTGTAATCCTCTTTCCAAGGGATGGAGCTGAAGGCACGGCAAGGCAATTTATTTATATAGCACAGTTTATACACTGGGTCATTCAAAGTGCTTTACAGAAATAAAAGTTAAATTAAAAATACATAGACAAGATTTAGAATAAGAAACATAAGATAAAAATTTTAAGAAGAAGAGTGCAGAAAAAAAACACTTTTAGTTGTCTTTATTACATGTAGGTGGAGCTAAAGAGGAAGGTTTTAAACCTACTAGGGCTAGGCACTCAAGCGCTTTACATCAAGCTTCCATTCACCCATTCACTCACACATACAAGGTGGGAGGAGGAGGCAAGGTGGGTTAGGTGTCTAAGGACACAATAGTTTCAACTGGGGAGAGCAGGAATCGAACCGCCAAACTACCACTGCTTATAACGAGTATAGCCATGCCAGAGCAGTCACAAGTAACTTGGATCTGTAAATGCAAGTCAATAGACGGTTTTGGAGTTAAACTCTACACCGACTCAAATTTGAGCAAGAATGGAAGTGAGACAGACACACACACACACACAGCCACACACACACACACACACACACACACACACACACACACAGACACACACAGCACACACACACACACACACACACACACACACACACACACACACACACACACACACACACACACACACACACACACACACACACACACACACACACACACACACACACACACACACACACACACACACACACACACACACACACACACACACACACACACACACACACACACACACACACACACACACACACACACACACACACACACACACACACACACAGCCACACACACACACACACACACACACACACACACACACACACACACACACAGACACACACACACACACACACACACACACACACACACACACACACACACACACACACACACGCACACACACACACACACACACACACACACACACACACACACAGCCACACACACACACACACACACACACACACACACACACACACACACACACACACACACACACACACACACACACACACACACACACACACACACACACACAGCCACACACACACACACACACACACACACACACACACACACACACACACACAGCCACACGCACACACGCAGTCACGTAGATGAAGCAGGATCTTTGACCTGGTTTAACAGCAAATTAAACTGCATTAAGTGTGTCATTTCCTTCTTGTTGTCATCCCACCTTGTGCAAATGGGTCCTTTTTGACTGAGTTCTGTTGTTTTAGACTCATACTAAATGTAAATGTGTGAACTAAAAACAGAAATGAAATTGCAAAAAGGGGAATATGGCAGAATGGGGGATACAGTGGTAGGGTAAAGCTAAAGGTTTGAGAAAGCTAGTGAATGCCAGCTGTCCAGATGCCTGTCTCCCATCTGTTTGAACCCCAGCATCTAACTGGCTCCTCATCCACTGCTTACTCAACACACAGGCATGCACAAGCACACACATGCACAGAAAAAAAACATACTGGCACTCCTTCTGACACATGCAGCATTAGGCAGCCGAAGGATTGGGCACAGAAATGAGGGCTATTGCTTATAACTAATCCCACTTGCGTGTTTACCTTCATCACTGGGATTGTCGAGATCTCTATTACAAAGTCCCGCCTCCTGCTAAGCCAATCTCGCCTTCTTTCTTCATAAACTATCTTTTATGGTCCATTTGAAAACCATCTTCAGCATTGGTGCTTGGCGCCCAGTGGACATATTGGCTTTGAATTGCTTAAAGCTTCCCATTCTCCCCAATCTGGTGCCATTACCCTTGAAAAAAAAAAAACATCAGCAGGAGGGGGACTTCACTGTCTCTTAGAGTGAGCGTTAAGCTTTTGTCACAAGCTCAGTGGGTTTTCACCCCTTAATGTTATTGTTTGTCTTAGTTTATATCCCAGCTTGGCTCCATTTGATATTTGATATAGCTCTCCCAAACCACTCCAAGAAAACGTCCAAAAGATAAATAATGTATTGTTACTGAAAAGGCACATAGGGCTACTTTCATTAAGCTCTTGACTGTATTTAAGTCTTTAGTTTTTTTTTTTTTTTATCTCTGGATCACATTGGAGCCAACAGAAATTTTGGCTCAGGACTTTTATACCTCTGTGCACTTTTTAAATCTGTTGCACCATTTGTGATTTGGCTGTCTGTCTTTTAATAATTAGTTATATCATCTTTTGTCTTCTTTATACCATCAGCTCTGGTTTAGTGAAGCATTAAAGGACTCACTATTTCATGTCACAATCCTACCTCTAAAAGCAGACCCGTTTTGTTCCCCCCCCCCCCCGTGGAAAAGTGCCTTAAAATGCCCTGAGGCAAACTGTCAGAAATGTAACAAAATAACACAATTGGGACAGTACAGCAGTAGCTCATGACTCCATCTGGTGGTATACAACACACTGTTATTACCACTAAATGACAATGTGTGTCTAAAGAAGAAAAGACAATTACAGAAACTTTTTACAACAGCCCCCCCCAAAACACACGTGTGGCCAGGACTCACCTGCAAAAGAGATTTGTAATCTCAGTGGGACCATCCTAGTAAAATAAAGGTTAAAAACAATTAGATAGGGCTATGTGTTTGATTTTTCATTTTTACTTCATCTATTTATTGCTAACTTTGGACATTTGGCTGATTTTTGTCTTGTACAATGCTTTAGTCAACTGAGAAATAAACCTTAACTGACTTGACATAATCCGTAGAGCTCCGTAAAAATGTTTTTTGTTTCTAGTTGCTGCAGTGCTGTCTAAAAAGGTGACCTGCCTTGAAACACCTTCAAGTGATCTTCAGTACTTTCTAAATTAGCTTTTGAAAGTTTTCACACCTGCCATTGTGTCAAGAAGACACCTCATGACAGTAGGGTTCCCTATCCCTAACCCAATACACTTGTTAATGCCAGTGTAAATGATTATAAGCACATAGTACTGAGAGAGAAATAAAGGTGCATGATGTCATCATGACAGCTGAAGGACTAAAACATATCAGCAGCCCATAGCACAACAAACACTAGCACTGACATCCCCTGTTCAAACCCCTGCATGGCTGCTCACTTTTCTACAATGCATGTTGGGCTGCAGAATACAAATGAGCTGTTTAAACTAATACGGCACACACTTGGACACAAACCGGCACAGGCTCACACAGATAGCACACGCACGTTAATAATGTATTTTGACCAAGTGCATCGGGGAATGCATATTGAGTTACAATGCAAAGCACTCAGCTACAAACTTAATTTTATTCTTAAGTCTTTTGAATCCTCACATTTGGCTGTGTGTGCATGCGAGTGTGCGTCTTTAAGATGTAGAGGATGTCATAAGAGGGGAGACAGGGGATCAGATTAGGGAGCTGTGCACATCTGTCAGTATGCAGCCATCTTCCACACCATTAGATTAGGGCTAATAAAGACAATACATGTGTGTGTGGTTGTTTGTGAAAGTAGAGAAAACACACAGAAGGTGAGAGGGTGAACGAAGACCACTGGAACCACTAGAGTCAGCGCTCTGAGATCTGTTAAATGTGGCGTGTCGTAGATGCTCCACTAAAGAGCACACTAATATTCCTAAGTTTTGAAAATAAACAAATTTGTTGGAGTACACAGTCCAAAGTGCAACGATTGCAAGAAGATGTCTTGTGTGAGTGCGAGAAAGAGAGCAAGATGCGAGAGTTATAGACGGAAAGGGAGAGAGAGCGATCTTTCCACTGTGCTGCTTCAGCCTTCCTTTCAAATTAGAACAGACCCGTCTCCTGAGAATGTGACATTTTCACGGAGCAAGCCAGGAGAGATGGAGGTTCAGAAAAAGATGGTGGGTGGAAGACAAATAGGGAAGGGGGGCAGCAAGGCTGGTAGCTGGTTCTCAAAAGCCGAAACAGGGGTAGGAGGGATGCAGGGCCTCACTTAGTGTTAAGGTTGGATGGAGAGAATGATGAGAAGGGAGGAAGTGAGCGTGTGTGGGGGGGTTATTAGTCCACCCTCCAGAGGCTACTAATGCACTGACCTTCATTAACTCACATTACTGTTGGTGTGTGTGTGTGTGTGTGTGTGTGTGTGTGTGTGTCTGCAACTCTCTTTAGTTAACACTCATTTCAGAGTCTTTGTTTAAAGGCCAGTAAACTAATGAAGTCATTAAACAAAGTGAAGAAAATTCTGATTTGAGTATTGGAACCAGAGACTTAAGTGTCATTGGCAGTCAATGGGATCTGCTTGGAATCAAGTCAAAATTGACTGTCTTGAAGAGAAGTGAAATACTCACACTATATACTTTAGACTTAAATTAAATTTACTGTATACAGCAGAAAGCATGAGCACTGATATTTGTTTATCTGTCCGCAGGCTCTCCTTGAAACTCAGAAACAGCTGCGCTCTCAAATTTCTAACTTTACCTTCAACTTGGGCTTCTCTGGGAAGTTTTACCACACAGGTGCAGTATGCTCAATGTAATCTCTCAACTTTCCATGTAGGACTGTAATTCAGTGCTGGCTTTAAAGTAACTGCTGCTCAGTACAGTAAAGTTTGTTTTATTTTATTTTTTTTGTAGTCACATACAGTAGTATCACATACAGTGTAGCTTGAAAAGATTTTTTTTGTATGCCAAAAATGGCACCATATTATCATAAAAACTTTAAAATTTCTTTTGGTTTTAAGTCAATCAATGTTCAGTCATTTCTTTAGTGACAGACAATGACACTGGCTTTCATTCTTGTTTTTCCAGTAATTATAATTTTTACATATATTTTGAATTTACATTAAATAGCTAAAAATATTTACACGTTTTATTGAGACAGACTAGAGCAGGGGTGCTCAACCTTTTTCAGCACGCAAGCTACTTATAAAATGATCGAGTCAAAATTATCTACCCACTACAAAAATGCAAAACATATATTTATTTACAAATATATTAAAGATTCTTGATATGTACATTGTATGTTGATGTACCTTGCAAACCATAATACTGCACAACACAACATAATTAACATTGAACAGTGCTTTAAGTGGACCAAAAGAGGTGCCGATACTCTATTATAGCCTATATTTTTTTTTGACTCCCCTCATCCTCTGAGGTAACAACACTATATTGAAGGGGTTTTATATACAGCAGTCAACAGACGACCTTAAAAAAAATCATTTTATTAGTTTGTGGATTTGCTTGAGCTAAAAAGAGCTACTAAACATAAATAAAATGTGCAAAAGGGTATTGAATTTTTTTTAACAAAACGTACATAAAATAAATTATAAAACATAACATAACCATAGAACAGTAGCTGGGGTGTCAGCCAGCGAGTCATCTGATTCTGACCGTGTTCTTTTAGTGCTCAGAGTCTGAAGCCAGGAGAACATATTAAGTGTTGTTCACTGTATTTGTATTTTTACCGAGCTGAGTGTGCGCGTTTCACACACCCTCTTCGGCCACAATGAGTTGTTGACACTGACAGCGGCAAAAGCGAGGCATGCGCTTTTCACTTGTAAAACTCAAGGGTGTATGGGTAATGTAGTCTCTGCTCTCGGTGGGACGAATTAGGAATCGTGCATTGTGAAGGGCGCTCTGGAAAGCGGCAGCGCAGGCTTAAAACAGATGTCCGGTACGCTAAAAGCACGTTCTGGGCGCACGGTGAAGTGGCGGTACGCTGAAGAGCTATATTTGGAAGTGGCGGTACTGAGTACCAGTGCGTACCGGCCCACTTAAAGCAATGACTATGTACAATTTTTGTCATTACCTAAGTTTACGCTGATGACTTGCACTGAATTGAATCAGCCAGGGTTGAATAGTCCGGACAGTAGTTGCTGACAGATGAGGCAAAGGCACTTTGAAAACGTCACCGTAAAAAAAAAGTCCTCCTCCCATTCGGTATGAAAGCGATACGATACGTCTTATTACTTGGTCCAGTCCCCTCACTCATTTTTATACTTTTTCTTAAGTTTGTGCATGCGCAGTGACCTAAGCGTCAGAAAAAATCAGATTTCATCTGACTGGCTGCCCTGTATGTCAATCAAGAGATTGAATGGATGATTGGCTATTTATTTTTTTTTTTATGTCATGCGATCTACCAAAACTACCTCGCGATCTACCGGTCGATCGCGATCGACGTATTGAGCACCCCTGGACTAGAGTATAGTACCAGGGTTACTTTATCATTATCTTTTGAATCAAGGTGTCTTACTAATAAAGCATTGACCTTGGACACTAAAAAGACTTCAACACTCTCACAGTGTTGAAATAGAGAAACTATATTGAGAAAAAAATATAGAGTTCAATATTTATTGCTTTATTGGCCCCGGAAATAAAGATGAATTACTTTATTAATGAATTGGCTGTCATAGCTTTTGCTCCTTTTGGTTAATTTTTTAATTTAATAAAAAAATTATAATTATGAGATAAGATTTAGTTCATATTCCAACTGTTTACATAAAGACACTTGCTTGCTGCAATTGACTAAGGTAAAGTTACACTGTACAGAGCCCAGGCGCTGAAAGAAAGGTGGCTGCCTAGGGACCATCTCTAAAGTGCAAAACTGGAAAGAAACGATTAATAACTTATTTCTTTTAGGACAGGAACTGACCATAGGTTAGATGTACTAATTTAATCTCTGGGGTAATAAAATGATTGCATTAGGTTATTCATTGTATTACTTCATTGTAATAAATAGATTTTTACACAGTTTCTACAAGGACATTTATGTCGCTGATGTATTCTTTGGCTTATTAAGCCTGTAGGGTTTCTGAGGGCACATTGATTTTACTATTAAAAATAATAAAGTTTGCACTGAGGTAACAAAGATAAAATAGATAGTAACAGAAAAATTTGTTTCTAAACTTACGATAAAGGAGATGAATAGTGATACCGTGTAAAATGTAAATGTTGCTAACGCAGCCCAGACTTATTTAGCAACATGACCTTAACGCAACCCAACTCAAGTTATGTGACTATCCGCTGTTTGTTCCTCTTTTTACTACAGGCTACTGAATCTGAATAAAATACCCTAATTTCTCATCCTTTTGTCCTTGTGTGGTATTGTGTGTGCGTCCAGGCACAGTTCAGGAGGACGAGGGGGACGATTTGCTGTTAAAGTATGTGAATGAGTTCTGGTGGTTCCCCCACATGTGGAGCCACATGCAGCCTCACCTTTTCCACAACGAGTCCTCGCTGCTGGAGCAGATGGTTCTCAACAAGCAGTTTGCTCTGGTGAGATGGATTCACACACACACATTTTTACCACAGCTGTCTATTTTGTTCTTTCTATTCTCTGTGTCCTTTTAATCAGACTTTCTTCCCATGATTGCCTTTTGTTCAAGGACGTTTGTAGCTGTGGGTAATTGTAATTTCTTTTTTGCTGCAGCAGATTTGAGAAATGTTCACAGGTCAAAGCTTGACAATAGGCTGAGAATATTAGATAAAAAATATGTGTCTGCACTGTTCATACAAACCAGTAACCTTTAGAGACAATCTTAAAAAAGTACAATGTAATTTTGGGTGCATGGTTTATATTTACACTAAGATTTAAGAAATGCATTTTGTTTTTTGATTATCTTTTATCATAACCTCTGCCAGATAGAACTGCTCCACTGAACATAGTCTGTTCCACAGTGCCATCTGGGAGGGCTCCCGCTGACAGCGTTTTCAAAAGGGCAGGAACTTTAAATGAATACCTGGTTGGTATGGATTTATCAACCGCAGTTTTATCCAATCAGAGTGGCGTCATGCTGTTTACGTTCATAACTGTAAAACGATTGCTACATCTTAAAACCATTAAACACGCCCAGACCTGTCAGAGCTGCCACATTATTGGACACAACGAGCTGGTAAGGCCAGGGTTCAGACTGTGAATACTTTGCTCGCAGCAGCTCAAGATAGATTTTTGTAAACTCACAAATCTCGTGAGAATTGAGCTGCAACGCAAGGTTACCTTTATTATCACACTGGGGAAATTCATTGCACATGCATGTTTTGATGTTGTTGAGAAACCAGAGTACCCGGGAAAGATTTACTCGAGCACAGGGAGAACATGCCAACTCCACACCGAAAGGCTCTGTCCGGCCTGGGAGTCAAAATGAGCAAATTAACATAAAACAAGCTTGCCCTGTTTCTTACATAAAAAACACATTGAAGCCAGAATGAACAACAATGTGGAATGTAATAACCAAAACACATTGTTTGTACACTAGATGCACGTCAGAATGTTCCCACAAATAAAACAGAACATAGAACATTATGTTCTACTGGTTGAAATCTAAGGCAGTGTGTGTCTTTTGATAGCAACACCTGAGCCCTATTTGTTATTTGCTGATTAATTTAAAGTACATGTCGTCAAGTGCTATTGTTGCTGTAGTTCGGCTTTGTTAGTGTGCAGCGAGTGGTTTGTACAGGTGTAATGGATGTCATGTCACTTATAATAAAGCCAGCGAGGCTTGTTCAAGTTGCTGAAGGTGAGTGTGGTCGTAAAGTGTGATCCCTAACCTCTACCACGCCATCAGCCTCACATCTGCTCTCCCATCATGCCCTGACTGTGGATGCTCGGCTCTGACAGTGTGTGTAGGTGTGTGTCAGTGCGAAGGACAACACCATCAGTCTGGAAGATGCACCCAGACCATCCACCCTCGCACAAACATACTCACACAAACATTTTTTTTTTTATTTCCACCCGAAGGCCAGCATCATAACAAACACGAACCACGTGCTCTTTCTACAAGGTCAGTTCTGCGGGCGTTGTGTGTTTACGCGCTAACATGTCCTTTTGTCAGAGGTGTACCTTTCCTTTATTTATGAATGCAACCCTCATGTCGTTCTCCTCCCAGGAGCACAATATCCCTGTGGACATGGGCTATGCCGTGGCCCCGCACCACTCGGGTGTCTACCCGGTGCACATGCAGCTGTACGAGGCCTGGAGGCGAGTCTGGAACATCCGGGTCACCAGCACCGAAGAGTATCCACATCTCAAACCTGCACGCTATCGCAAAGGCTTCATCCACAACAACATCATGGTGAGGAGAAAACATTCTCGCAAAACGCCCCAGAGCCGTATTAGCAACAGCATTCTCATGAAAACTGAAAATAGCTCTTATCTATACACATTACATGTTCATACATATACAATGAGATATATTTAACTGCACATATTTAGCATCTGGCTAAGCTGAAAAATTGTTTAAAATGTGAACAATATTTATTTTATATTCTGGAAGTATTATAATGCCAATGCCATTGTTTTACTGCAAAATACTTTTAATCCATCAAACAATCAAGTTTAATTATATAACATGATTACAGCCATTCAGGTTTCTTTATTAGAAAATACATAGCCAGCACTGATTAATTTCCTTTTATTAAAATAACTAATTAAGGAAAAAGCAAGTTAGACAACACAGGACAATTATAAAACAAGTGTTCTGGCAAATTTCAGTTCAATTAAAGACCACAAAAGGAAATAACTTAAACAAGATGATCAGTGAACTATGAGTGCAAAACACAACTGTTCCTCAAGATGAAATACTCAATCGTGATATTGACTTGAGGTAATATCAACTCTTTGCATCGTGCATAGTATAGTTGTAGTTCTTTTATACAAATCAAATTAACACGTTTAGCACTACAAGGTGAAAGTGCTTTTTCACTTTTTGTTTAGCAGGTTTCATGTTGTTTTTCTCGGAATAAATTAAATTCTGACTGCTTTGGTTTTGGTTTTAGCCTTCCCCTGTTGGCCGTGTGTGCACCAGGCATATGTGTGGGAGGATGTCTTTGACCTTGTCTCACCACAGAATACTCTAGTCTTCCACCGATTCAATATTTAATCGGGCCCTAATGCTAGATGTTGTGCCTGTGCATATTTGTCTTCTGGCCGCCATAGTGTGTCATACATGAAGCCTCTTGCAATGAGAGCAGCTTTATGCTTTGATTAATATTTCATCAGTAATTGTTTGCAAGAATAAAACTATTGTCACCCATTTTGATTCTCCTTTCAGCCTTCTCCACCACCCCCTCCTTCATCCTTCCTCCTCCTCCTCTTTCACTTGTCATTCAGGCGCTTTTGTCACTTTGTACAATTGCTCCTTATTGACAAAAGAACCAATCACAGCTGACACTAAAATTACCAGTCAGTGTTGTTCTGCTGTATTTGAACAGCTACGTCATATTCCTAATCAGTTCAGGAATCGGCTTTTATTTCTCTACATCTAGTCACCGTGTTTTGAGAGACATATGCATTCTTCGTCATTTATTACAAGCTGACAGTTTGACATGCCTTGAAGTGCTATTATACATGATCAATAATTACATTAACCAACACTGGTGACTGGTGATTAAAGCATGTTAGACTTTTCACGGTCATAAACCACAATAAGAAAAGAAAATCAAAGAAAAGAACAAAGCGTGAAACTTAAATAAGATTAGAAAAAGGGATTTAAAAGCTTGAAGAGAAGAAAAGAATACAATGAATTATTCCAGGAAAAATATTCATAAGCTTTTTCCAGAGCCGAGTGATGGATGCAGCTGTTCACTGCTTGTTGTCTTAAAAACTTTATGTTCTTATTGTTTTTCTACCCACTTCTCTGTTACCTTTTCACTTTAGTAAATGTTGTCCGTGCTGGAAAATCCCACTGGTAACAGAACAAGGACATATGCAAAATAGCTTCAATTCCACAGTAAAAGTAAACCCGTTTGTTGATAATGTTGTTCATCGTTCAACACAGAAGCAGTGTGAAGAAAGGCAAAAGGTAGCACGCTATTGTCTACATGTGTCTACTGGGTGTCTCTGGAGCTTTACTTATGCAATCCCATTTGTTAATCAGTGTGTACACTACGTACACTCTGTGTTAACATGGGTTATCTCCGGGCCCTCTGGCTTCCTCTCACTGTCCGAAGACATGCACGTATAGGTAAATATGTGAATCTTAATTGCCAGGAGTGAATTGTGAGTGAATGGCCAGGGTGTATCTCGCCTCAGGCCCAAAACAGCTGGGATAGGTCCCAGCCCCCCGCGACCCGTAAAAAGATAATTAGTACAAAATAAATCTTTTGTGTTACTGTGTTTTGTTTGCCCTTGAGGTTCACTGATATAGCTTTTATGGTCAATTTTCTACTAATAAAAAAAGTTCATATTGTTGAGAATAGGTTCTGTGAGATCCATATTCTTTCTTCTACCTTTTAATGAATGTTAATAGCAAGATTCCATAAGTAGAAACCAAGTTACCTTGACATGTTTTGATTCTATTTTGATTAAATTCCCACCCTTATGGGTATACTCTTTATAATTTGATTTTAAAAGAAAGACAAATAAATATGTTTATATACTGTACAGTTCTTAAAGTAGAGCCTACCACAAACATATAATTTACATCAATGCAAGATGAATGAAATATTGAATACCCTTTCCCTATAGGCCAGGTGCATGCTTTTAGATCCTCATCCGTAACACAGGCCATAAAAAGTTACTCAGGCAACACTTACATCTTTCAGCTATTCTTTACCTTTTGCTTTTTCTGTTCCAATTTCACCTCCAATTTCTGTCTATTAATCTCTCCACTCCCTCCCTCTGTCTCTGTTGTGGATCTCCGTCCATCTTTGTTTGCTCAGAGGAGGACAGGAGATTGTCTTAAGGCTGTAAAATTGGTGTAGTGCGTCTCTGTCATCTGACTGAGTAGGCCACCCACTGGACCCAGAGTATCAGAACAAATCAGACTGAGATATGGGTTGTGCGCTTGTGCAAACATGCATGTGTGTATGTGTACGGTGTATTTCTTTTTAAAATGCACTATATCAGTTTGAGCTATAGCTCTGTGGATAATTGGTTTGGTGAAATAGTGCTGAGTGTGTGTGGCTCTGGTGGCCTTCTCTCTCTCTGCTGTGTGTGTGTATTTTATGGATAAACCAATATGTGCTACTATCTCACACTGAGAAGCACTCCACAAGAAGTTCACTATTAAGACTTGTCTACCTCGTCCTCTCTCCATTTAGCGCCCTTAATTAAGCTAATGAAAAGTAAAGCTACAGTGGTTTTACATAACACTTGATCCCGCACCTCTTAATGATCATTTATCTGTTTTGAATATACATAGTGTTCAAAAAGCGTGATACTTTATTTTTTTCACACTGAACAGCAAACAATATGAAACTGCAGTTTTACTCTTGTTATTTGTCCATGCAGCTCGGTTCATCCTGGCAGATAGATAGATCCCACATATTTTATTTAGAGACCACTTCTTTTTTTGTTTCTTTTGCAAACTACATTTTATCCCCAGTTAGACCCAAACACAAAAACAGGAGAGGTCAACCAAAATTCATACTGCCGTTATAAAAAATTGAGCAAAAACAACAGCAAAAGCTTTCTTGAGAGAAAATGTACAACAGATATGATTGGTATCAATGCGCTCAAGTATTTATGCTGCATAGAAATATGTTTGTGTCCCTTCACACATTCTGCCAAATGGCATTCTTTCATATGCAGCAACTTCTGAAATTTGTCACCCAGTTCTTAAAAGGAGGCTCTTTGGGAGAATGCTAATTCTTGAGAATCATTTTCTGTCCAGTAATTATTTCTGTCTAATCCAATCCTTGCAATTTGCACAGAAGCCAAAAAGTTATTTTTGGGGCAAATGAAATTCTTACACAAACCCTCAGTGCTGAAATGGACAATGTCAAATGCAAGATTTTGTTTTGTCAATAAAATGCCTCAAGCATGTCTGAGTTTCTATTTCAGTCTGATGAAAGGTTAAACATTATCAGATTTTTGTTTTCTTTAATCAATACCACCTTACAGAGAAAATACAACTCTCAGGGCATGTATGGGTTTACACTTATTTTAAGATATTCTTTGGTTTTTTTTGACTTTATTTGATTGGACAGTTGATTAACAGGAAACAGGGTGAGAGAAAGAAGAATGACAAGTTCACCTGCTCGTGTGCAAGTAATTCATGTTTACTGTATTCCTTCACTTGGTATACAGCAAGTCACAATATGAAAATTACCAGCTTGAAACTGCATGAAAATAGTGTCTACACTGTTAAAGGAGTGACTGGACAGCTCACTAAGATGAGAGCATTCACATGGAAGAAAAGTGTCCTCTGACAACCCTAAAAAGACACAAATAGAATGGTTTTGCTTTTGTTTTTATTCCCGCAGACACTTTAATTGCAATAAAAAGCACAGATGGAACCAGTAACATGTCTGTTACCTCTAGTGATACTGTACACTTCAGCAAAGCACTCTAACCCTTGTCTGTTTGTGTAGGTGCTGCCTCGCCAGACATGCGGCTTGTTTACTCACACCATCTACTATAAGGAATATCCCGGTGGACCTAAAGAACTGGACAAAAGCATCCGTGGGGGAGAGCTGTTTCTTACTGTGCTGCTGAATCCTGTGAGTTGAACAAACACGCACACACACTGGCAGAGGCCGTCACATGCAAATGGTAACACTGTTGGAGAAACAGGGAGTTCTGTGCCTTTTTGTTCTTTTGATTTCCGCACCTCAAAGACGCAGCGCCTGGGTTTACCTGCATGTTGCAAAGGTAACTCGTCTATGTCTGGTTCATTCTGTTTTCCTTTTTTCTGACAGTGGCTGCTACTCTCTACCGAGCGGTGTTCATCTCCCCACTTTAAATTAGGTCTCACCGCAGGGGGGTTGCTGTCACATACACCGACTAACACCCCCTCTCTCAAACCCCCGCTGCTTGTGTGTCAGCCCGGCTCCCATTCAGCTTTGAATTAAAGAACAGAATTAGGTTTTGGTGGCAGTTAGGATGCGCATGAGTGTATGCAGTGCATGGAAATCCATATCTAGCTGTTTGTCTCTCTTACCAGCACCACACACAGGTTGTAGTGGAGTGTCAGGTAAGGGAGCACAGAACTAGAGGAACTGTCAGAAGTTAGCAAGCATCACAGAGTCAAGTGCAGCTTCAAACAAAAAAGCCAATTCAGCCCATTGTTCTCTCTCGTCTGATTTTCTTCCTTCTTTTTATCAGCTCTTATGTTTTTCTGATCCTGGTTGAAGTTACTGTCTTGCTTCATTGATTTGCTTTGTTGAGATGTCTCACTTTTCTAGCTTGTTGTCGCTTCTTCTTTGCCAGGGCATGTCTGATAATACTTCTTCTTTATCAGAGCCACTTATACATGCTTGATTGAGCTATTCTTACAGCGCTTAGTGACAAGCTAAGTCACCGGACAGCTATCTTTATTTGAGTACTCATGCACAGAAGCACTGTCTGCAATGCTGATTTTGCATTCACACGGTCTTTGTAATAGTTAGAATCTAGTCTAGTTAAAGGAAATTATACATATATTTCTCCAAAGTGTTAAACCCTAAAATCATCCTTTCATCAGTCTGCAAATAGCAAAGTGAATACCCTACCTTTTGGAACTGAATACACATAAACACAACAAAAACATATTTTGGAAGAGGGACAATCCAAGTCGAATGTTAATGCATCCTAAGTTACCATAGATTGAGCTTTTTCCTTTTGAACTTTCTATGTCATAAGAGACCAAAACAACCATCAAACAAGTTAGCCAGTGGCATAGTAGCATAAACTTTGTGTCTTCACTGGTCTAAAAATGTGTGGGTTTTGCTCCAAGCTCTGTCCGCCTTCTTCCTTTTCACATTTGTTTTCCTTTTCAGTTGCACTTTGCCTGCTTTGTTGTTTTGTAGGGTGACTAATATACCAATATCCCTGAAGAGTAATCTATGCTTAGCAGACATTCAGCTTACGATGCTCCTAATTTCTCAAATTGCCATTTCCTGGCCTTTGGTACACACAAAGCAAAGTATTTTACATTTCCCTTAGCAGAGACAAAGGCTTTCTAAAAATACACAAAGAACTAGGTGGCTCGCATGGTGTAAAGAAGCAGGAGTTTAATTTACCTTTTCCTGTCCGAGGGATTGCTGAATTGCTTGTAACTGTGTGTATTGTTAAGTGAGACAAATTGCATGAACAGCAGGAGCTGCTGGGAAAGTGCTGCAGACAAAACAGTCACCTCAGCTAAGAAAAAAAGTTCTCTCAGTCATTCTGCGCATGTACCCAGGGAGTACTGTAAATGAAGAGTGGCATAGACTGGGTTTGTGTAGGCTGTTGAAGAAGATTAGTGGTAATTATAATTTGGCTTTGGTTTTGAAGATAAGAGAAGTAGACTTTCCAGAGGACCTTGACATTGATTAAAAAAATTAAATGCCAAGGTTTTCACTTGTGATAGGGCACTCTAAACTGGAGGTTTAACTGAGGATTTAGCAGGAGATGAAATTACTGGCATGGGCCCTTCACTCTGAATTTATAGATTTACTCTCCTATAATTTAAAGTCTGTCCCCATTTCAATGTATTCCTCATCTTGTTCTGTTCTTTGTGGTATTTTATTTCAGAGAGCAGACTGTCTCCACTTTTGCTTCATAAATTTAAAGAACCACCCAGTTAAAAAGAGGCTTGTCTGTAGTCCTCAGACTCCCATTATGCTCCAAACACCAATGTGTCAAGGCAACAGTTTAAATGTGTATTATTAAACAAGGTTATAAATCTTGCATGCCATTTTACAGCATGGACAGAACTGCTTTTCTGAAGATAAACAGTGATCGCGCTTGTTGGTCCTAGTAATAAAAATAAGTGAATGTGGTGTGACTTTATTGCTGCTGTTATTAATTATGGTTTATAAATTATTTAATATGGCTCATTAGTGCTCATTATAATAATGGGGTATCAGTAACAGTTAATTATATATTTTACAAAGGTTTAACAGGAACAAAAGCGACAGTAAAGACGTAAAAGAACGCTAGACAAAAAGTTGTACTAGGGTTTAGTTACTCTTTAAAAACTACTGTTAATGCTGTTATGGTTAAGTCCTATTAAACAAATCTACATTTTATATAAATATAAATATATATATATATCACCTAGTCACAGATGCCATGTCAGCGTCGTGACTCATGTGCGTATTTGTGTAAGTGTGAGTCAGATGTGATCTGTGCCACATTTGTGCAATGTCTTTCTTTTATAGCCATTTAAAGGAGCTTGTTTTTATTCACTTCAGCAGTGGCGTCATCTCGCCGTGAGTGAACAAACCAAGAGAGACCCCTGCATGTGCTCTTGTGCCTCTGCCGCTCTGTCTCTCCACATGCACTCATATATATTACATAAGGTTAGAAAATTGTTCTTGAAAGCTGGGAACAGACTGAAACTAATTACGTTTTTATTCTCTTATTCCACTATCTTTTGTCCTTCTCTTTCACACACTCCCTTTCTTAATCTGTGTAATGAGAGATGAAGCTCCTCTTGTTGGATCTCTTAATGAAGAGGCCTATTAAACATAAAAGCAATTTAAATACTAAATGGGAGCTATCTTCATCGCACATTATACTTTTACACACACACACAAACGCACCTAAATGCACATAGAGCCCGATGATTCATTTCACTTCTCTCTGATATGTTTCCATTTGCAGAAGCAAAAGCTTTCATTAGTGTGTGCACTTTGCGCTGCTAATCAATAGTGTTTTGTAGCTCACTGCTTTAATCCCCCAGGGCATTACTATTGTTTGATGATCTGCACATTGGTAACATTGCCCCTTTCCATTCAATGACTTCACAGCCACAGCCAGCACTATAGCATTACTGTCATCTGACATATTGAGCGAGGATACATGAATGGTTCGGTGTACTTTTGGATACTAGTTCTGATTCCAGGCTGCATCAGAGATCACTAAGCTCCCTATCTCACATAAGCTTGACAATCGTTTGGATGACCTCAACCCTGCTAAACAGCCAATAGGCCACTAGTTATTCCTCAATAAATGGCCAGAGAGACGGTTAGAGAGAGGAAGGAGCCGAGCACAAAAAGGGTGAGGTATGGGTGGGCAGGGTGAGAAGGTGGCAGACAGATTGAGATTTAATTTTCAGGTCACGGCATCTTGTGTCACTTGAGAGTCCAAACACATACAGGGAGGAAGCGATGCACATACAGACGCACAGACCAACACACACCGGTGTCAGCACTCTGTGTGTGTGTGTGTGGGTTTGTATAAATGTGTGTCTAGCTGACATAAGCAGAGCTGTAGACATATATCAGGCCTGACATTTAGCGCTTAGCTCTGCCACTAAGCTTATTAGCCAAACACCAAATATCAGCGCAATCTCCCTCCCTCCTGGCTCGATACTTTACCCTGCAGTCACCCTGACACCAGCACGTGTCTCTCTTTTTATATACCACCATATTTCTTTTCTATCCCTTCCCAATAATTAACACATGAGTGTTGACTTTAGCTCACATGTGAATGCCTCACACTGTGTTGTGTCTCATTTTCACATCTTCCTTTTCTTTCTCCAGAGTCCTGCTGATTGCCACTGAAGGTTTTGGTAGCTCATCAACACATACTATGCCTCCCGCTCTCACCCAAGCACTCAGACAAAATACAAAGTGAGACTAAAGCAGTGAAAAACAGCAAAATGGAAAAGCCCAATAAATGTTGACTGGAGCAAGCAGAATAAATTGAATTGAAATCATTTGCGGTATTGACATTCAGCTTTCAATTATGCACTGATGAGAAAGAGACAGCGAGATGGACTGTGAATGAAAGAACCACTGCAAGAGCAATAAGTGGAGAGGGGACAAGCAAGGAGAGCAGGGGAATGAAAGTGGGTCGGTTGCGTAGTTCTTTTTAGCAGCAATAACAATTCAATCATAGAGAAATGTATGTGGAACTAAGTGGACTGTAATGAGAAGCAGACACACTCTGTTTTCAAAGATAGCCTGCACTTTGAAGAGAGAGAGAGAAATTATCTTGTTAGTCAGTAACACTGTAGAGAGTTAACCTACATCAATAGTTTGCCGGATCGCAAGCTACATAGTAAGCATAGACAGTAATTATAGTGGACCAATATACTGTGACTGTGGCTTTCAATGGAAGCTACTGTATAAGTGTAAAAGAGCTTTAATAGAGCCAGGAACAATTACCAAATAGTAACTTTTTGGTAAGTAGGTAAAGTTACAGATATTACAGATATTTGATATGAAAATAGTGTCTCATAAAACATTAATGTAGGCCTTAACTAAACCGACAGACTGATAGATACATAATTTCTCCAAAGATGTAATCATGTTCAAGGGGATTGGAACATGTAGCAAACTCAAATACATGACTGATGTTCACTTAATCTTAGATAACATTGCATTTGTGTGTTTATGTTGTGTGTTTGGTGAACATTGCTCTATGTTGGACTGACATGCTTCATCAGAGCATCTAGGTCAGCATGAGATCTGAAAAGAGGGAGGGAGAGAAAGGGGAAGAGACTTTTTGGAGCAGGCGACAAAGAGTGAGTGAAAGTAAGATGTTGAAGGATGAGGAGTCGGAAATAAAGCTGTGTTGGAGTAATAAGAGAAAAAGACAAGGGATGATGATTAGGAGGAAGGCTGTGGGGTTGGGCTCATTTCTTCCATTTTCATATTCAAGTCCCAGTCCAGTTCCAAGTATAATTTGAGCCCAATTCTGGTCTTAAATTATTGGTGCAGTATTCTTTATTAAAGGCACACAGGGGAGTTAAAGCAATCCAATTTTCAGCAAATGAGACGTGGCACTAGATGCAGAGAAAAGGTTTATATGCTTGAGTTAATTGAATTTTTACCCATAGTGAGTCCTTCACCAAAAAGGTTTTAGGCTTGCACTGTGTCAGAAGATTAACACTACCTCAAGTGGGTTTAGCTGTTTTTCTTTGTTTTGTTTTTTTTCCCCTTAACCTGCCAAGGTTACTCTGCTGCTCATTGCCGTTGTTATTTTCCCCATTTCTCCACTTTTTCTCCAGTTATTTAATTACAAGATCAAATCATCTTCTCTTTGCTCCTTTGTTTTATTTGGCAGCTAGTCTTTTAGACCAGGCCCTATAATGAATGTTTCCATGTTTAATAACAGTCACAATCTTGCCCTCCTCTGGTTTGCTCTTCCACACACATATATTGTACTCAATGTCCCTGTGCAGTGAGTCAGTCCCTCCTGAGTCAGACATCATAGGGTATTAAGTGGTTTGAAGGGAACATAAATCATTTTTTGATCACCTAGACTCCTTTCAAAAAGGCTCATAATAACACAAAAAGAGACGTGGGAGGCTTTACAATAGTTTATAACATCATGTTTACTCTTCTGCTCAATCAGTAAATTTCAGTCCAGATTTTTCAATTAGACCTTACAGTCACAAAGAGCACTCACTCATGTTTCTGTTAATGGTGTAGTTGAAATTTTGACTGGCATTTGATTCCCTGAACAAGAAGCAGCAGAACAGTTTTTACTGGCTGGTGTTTGTGCTGTTTCTGCTTGAGTGCATTGCGATGCCTTAACAGCAGTTCCACATAGTTGCTCCAACATCAAGTCGATTGATATGAGGCAGACAAGGCCTGGTGCAGTGCCGCTAGTTTGCCTAAAGTGAGTGGGGGATAAGACAGCTGTAAACGCTCACAATTGCATTGGCATTCACAAACACACAGGCGTGAAAAATTATGCTGCCATGCGCAGAAATGCATGAATAAAGAGCCTTTCTGACATGTATATGCTTGCTTTATCTTCTTGTCAGAGTAGCCCTCCCCTCAGTTACTCTCTATGTCTCTCTTTCACACATGTCACTTTTCGGGAAGCAATCAGTATTCTGAACAGCTTTCCAGGTCGACCGGACGCTGATCCATCAAACCCTGACACTGTGTCGCTTTGTATCTACAGCAACCTTCCGCGCTAAAGAGGAGCACCGGCAGCCCTCTGTCACCAGCAAATTCTCAGTGTATGCATGTGTGTGTGTGTGTGTGTGTGTGTCTTTGTATGCAAGTGTTGTTATTACATTGGGAGGCTTTTTCACAAACATAGAGGCACACACATGTGCATACACACACACATGATTACTGCAGCCAAATAATTCCTATCTTAATGGATGTTGTCTCATCCTTACACTTCACGTTCCTGAACTCCCTCCAATCACAAAAGAAGCATGATCACCAGTGTGTGTGCATTTGTCTGTAGCAGCTTTCTTAGCTTGTCTCTTTGATCAGCCTATAAAAGCACTGAGGCATGGACAGATAGCCTGGACGAACACACTATCACTTGTTCTATCCCTGTGCGCTTCTCCTTCCCCTCGCACACATTAACTGTCATGAACACTCTCTTGTGTGCAACTGCATCTCTCATCACCCAGTGGCTATGGGGAGTATTGTGCTGCCTCCTCAGCTTCACTTGGCAGCTGTGAATACTGCCACTTGAGTTTATCTCTTCTCTGTCTAATATTCGCAACTGAACTGCTTGAAAAGTTGTATAATCTTTCTAACAAAAGTTACTTTGAAAGGTGATAGGACATTTTGATAGCTACTGAACACGTTTTCTGTTTGATGCTTGTTACACACTCAGAAATAATCTGTTTTCACTGAAGTCACAAAAAGTAATTAGATTTACTTAGTCTTTCAGAAACATGGGGTTTTGCTATTGCTATGCTATTCTGACATTCACAATTTAGCACACTATAAGAGTAATGACATTGTGTATCTGTGGTATATTTGTTTTACTCTCTGTCTTTGTGTATTTTCTTGCAGATTAGTATATTTATGACTCACTTGTCAAACTACGGCAATGATCGTCTGGGTCTATACACTTTTGTCCACCTGGCCTCCTTCTTACGTTCGTGGACAAACCTACGACTGCACACCCTACCACCACTTCAGCTTGCACACAAGTACTTCCAGCTTTTCCCTGAACAAAGAAACCCACTCTGGCAGGTGTGTTTGCCTACATTTCAGCCTTGTCTTTTGTACTCTCACTTTAGCTATGCCTTTATGATGATATTCTCTCATTATGTTGTCTGTTTGTTTTGCTGCTTGAAAGTATATTTAACTCAATATTCAATTCTCTTTGCTCTGGCAGAACCCATGTGATGACAAACGGCATAAAGACATTTGGTCTAAAGAGAAAACTTGTGATAGATTACCCAAGTTCATGGTGGTGGGACCACAGAAGACAGGTAAGTCACACACAAACGTACAGCAACAAAGAAAGACTTCCTTTGTGTTCACAGGTGTGGAGATTAACCACATGAGAGCCGATTCATTTAATACCCCTCTGTTCTTTAGTCCTGTCAAAAAGAGACAAAGGAGGAGGCCCTCTCCTTCTTTCTTCCACCCACATACTATCTACTTTAAATGTCTGGAAATACAGTACTGCTCACAACCTCACCATATTTCTTTTTTACTCTCTCTGTCAAAGAACCACAATACTGTTATCATTTCTTCCATTGCTTTCTTGTGTTTTAGGAATTCTATTTGCTATTTGACTTCCTGTAACATCTCAATGTATTTAAGAGTATGCCTAGAAAAAAATAGATATGTTTGAGCAAATAAAAATAGAAAGTGGGCATGAGGCGTGTTAGTGAAAGAGGAAGTGAGTGGGAAAAAGAGCTGCAGAGGGTAAGACAGAGGGCATGACCAGAGCCCCAGTGCGGATTGGTGTCAAATAGTTTTGAATCATTTTACGGCAAAGTCTACACATACACACACACAGTGTATTCTCAGCAAGATATAAATCTTCAGCTGAGGGAAAAAAAATCATCTAGTATGGATCAGTGGCTGACAGCTCTCACACACACAGACACACACAGTGCACTACTCTCTGCTGAACAGAATTAACGAGCCAGTTATGAATTATGCCCTTTCTTCCAGGAACGACAGCACTTTATCTCTTCCTTCTCATGCACCCCTCCATCTCCAGTAACTTTCCCAGTCCAAAGACTTATGAGGAGGTCCAGTTCTTCAATACCAACAACTACCACAAAGGAATTGACTGGTGAGTTTTCGTTGCCATTGTTTACCTATCAAAAGCCATGGTTAAATGAACCACAATAAGGACACCACTTTGAAATGAGTCTGGCAGACTTAATGATAAATTTTGCAGTTTTAAATAGTTTGCCATCTTCTTGAGAATTGTCCTTTTCAGTTTATTCCATAAGCCAACAGACATATGGCTCCCTAAATTGACCCATAAATGGGTTACTTAGCTGACTGAGGCAGCTGTTGCATTCCAAAGTCATGCAGAAAGGACAGAGAAATCTTTATTAACCACTGTGTAAATTACATTGCGTCTTTTAGATGGCCCTGTAAAATAAGGATTAGGCTCTTATAGGTGCATAAGTGTTTAACTTTTGAAACTCTACCTGACATTGAAACTGAACTGTAATTTCATCACGTGGGCTTTGTTGACCGATGTCATGAGTGTGTATTTATATTTTCCCCTTGATGTATTTTTTCTGTTTTATCTCAGGTACATGGAGTTTTTCCCTTTGCCCTCCAATGTTAGCACAGACTTCCTGTTTGAGAAAAGCGCTAACTACTTCCCTTCGGAGGAGACACCGTGGCGAGCCTCTACTCTGCTTCCCAAGGCCAAGATCATTACTCTGCTCATCAACCCCTCTGACAGGGCCTACAGCTGGTACCAGGTAGCAACACAAGCCACCTACAGTACTACATGTTATTACCAGCCACTAATCGCACGTGTTGTGGTTAAGCTGTCTGCATATGTTCTGCTCCATTTCTGTAATGATTTGAACTGAGTTTGATTTCTTGCTGTCATGTATTTATTGAGCCAGATATATCTAAAGTCTAGACCTTTTGCCTTATTTCAAGAGTAACAGATAAATGTTTGTGGCACACAAACTAAAATGTTGGATGTGGATGTCTTTAATCGCGTGAACATACTTGCATTATGGTCTTGTAAATATATCCCTTTTTAAATAATAAAATACTTTTTACAGCTGTAATAGATCCGTAAATGTTTTATTTTTATTCCATCTTTAGCATCAAAGAGCTCATGAGGACCACGCCGCCCTGAAGTTTACCTTTTATGATGTCATTAGCGCCAAAGCAAGTGCACCAGCAGAGCTGCGTTCCCTGCAAAACCGCTGTCTCCTTCCTGGACTCTACTACACTCACCTCGAGAGGTGGCTCACCTACTACCCCACTAACCAGGTAAGAACTAGACAGGCTCAAGACTGTACTCTCTTGTTTTGCATAATAAATATATACATGAGTGTAGAAAATATACTCTCACCAATGTACACTGACTGATTCATGTTGATGATGTCCTGGGCAAAAGCAGCTTCCTAATATCAGATGCAATGAAGTGACATCTAGTTAGAAGAAAAGACTGGGTCATGTTATTGAATACTCAGTACCTCACTTACCATTGTGTCTGTTCAGGTGATGATCATAGATGGCCATCAGCTGAGATCTGACCCTGCGTCGGTTATGGATGAAGTGCAGAAGTTCCTGGGAGTTACCCCTCACTTTAATTACTCCCAAGCCCTGACGTGAGTTCACCTCGGTGTCTCTTTTAATGTCTGTCACACACTTCCTGTCAGTCTGCAGAATTCTGATATCGAAAACCTGTAAAGAGACTCAAGCTTACTGTATAAATGTGTGAAGTCTGACATCTACTGGTGAAGAGCTGCATACTCAACTACCCAACTGTCAGTGATTAGGGCCACTGCTTCACTTCTAAATGTTATGTCACCTATATCCTATACTCATTTTTATGGAGCGCCTAAAGGAACATCAACAAAAAAAAATAATTAAGTGCCCACTCAAAGTTTACATAAGTTTTTTTTTTTTTTACCTATGTTCCTCTTGTAAAAAGGGACACATTTGCTGAAAAAGAAATTTCCATGGGCCTAGTCCTAGTTCACAAGTACAGGTTTTAGTTGGATTTGAACAGATTTTCTTTTAAATTCAACAGGTTTTAGCTGGACTTGAACATGTTTTAGTCGGAAATGAACTTGTTTTAATTGGATTTGAACAGGTTTAGTTGGATTTGAACAACTTTTAATTTGATTTAAAGATGTTTTTGATAGATTTGAACAGGTGTTAGTTGGACTTGAACAGGTTTAAGTTGGATTTGACCATGTTTGAACATAAATTGTGTCTTGAACCTGTTTGTATAAAGCAGCTGCTGTTGTGGCAATAAACAATAACTTTTATCTCTGAGGCTGAGGGCCACAAAATTCTTGTTTGGTTCCCAGGTCAGACTGTCCGCTCTAGGGGCTTGTTACATTTTAGATCAATTACCACTTAAAATGTACAATCAATATTGTAATTTTGTCTCCATTAAAAAACAGCTTATTATACAAACTTAATATTTATGAAGGTCTTTCAGAAACATAAATTACTAAATTCTCACTGAAATATGCTTCTCCTTTTGAATGTCTATTTCTAGTCAGACAGAGACTGAGACGATGCCTGTGATCTTTAAGTCAAGTTGAGAGGAGTGGTAAACTGTTTACTTCCTAAGTAGCACTCATCAGAAAGCAATCTGCTCAAGAGCCTTCAGATCTCAGACAGGGACATCCAGACAGTGTAGCTCACACTGGGACAAGAGCCACAAACACACATGCATACCAATAATTTGTAAAGAGATTCATTCTGACAGTATAATAAGGAAGGCGTCTGCTGTGTGGCTGTGTATTTTGGCTAAAGGCTGAGTTACACAAAGGCCTGATCTTTCTTTTCTCTCTCATTCTTCTGACATGGCAGCAGGCTGACAGACCCTCAACACTAGAGCCTTTTTATTTAATCCCACTCTCCTTTCTCTCTCCTGTCCTGTCAGAGCAAAACTGAAGAAGATCCACTTAACTCAGTTTCTCTCTTCTTTATTCACCCACTGATGCGTACAACAAAAACATTTGCATTTATCAGCCACCTTCACATAAGCCTTTATCCTTGAACAAAGAGCAATTAGCAACAGTAAAGGCTACTGCTCAGGATAAAGACAGCAGACATAAACAGATCATCACAGCAAGTACTCAACATATCATTACATATTCTTAATGCAATATGTAAACATGACAATTAATGTACATTTGTATTAGACTGACAACTGCAGTTGCCTAAAAGAATGCACACATTAGTTAACTAAGCTTGTTTTATCAGTTTTTAGGTCACTTTTTAGGTCACTTATTATTGTTATTTATTCTTCTGTTTTTTAGGTTTGACCCTCAAAAAGGATTCTGGTGCCAGCTCCTTGAAGGAGGAAAGACAAAATGTTTGGGGAAAAGTAAAGGCAGGAAGTATCCTCCAATGGATCCAGAGGTATGCAAGAGTAAAAAGAGCAGATTTAAAAAGACATTGCTGTAAGAGAAAGTGAGTCTTGACAGCGACAGACCACAGTCATCTCCGAGGCTGTAGCATATATTCCCTTAGGTTGTCCAATCAGGAAGTTACAACTTTATTATGAGGACTCAATAGTGACAGTGGCCACAAGAGGGAGACAGGATATTGTCCTGGTTAGACATTACCCCTTACCTGTGATCACATATGCCTAGTGACTGAACCACGGTGACACCATGATGTTATTTAAGTAAATTAACTAGAGTTTACCACCAGAAAAACAGACAGCAAACACATGGTCAGGAGGAAAGAAAGGGGGAAGACCAGGGTCTGATAATGGATATTATGCATCGGTTATGTTGTAATAGGATGCATATTCCCATTGGCTTGAACCAAACTTGTTACCATAAATAACCCTACACCCTTTCGTTTTTATTTTTTGGAAAAAATATTGTATTTTTTCATTCCTTTGTTGACCGAAATTAACTAAACTAACTAACAACTATAAATTTCATTGCTGAAGGCTAACAGGTGATCCCTGGTGTTGACAATTATGACGTACATAATAAATCAATGTGCTAATATTTAATAAGGCAATTTATTAGACAGACAAAATGGTAACCTTAATGCCACCTGTGATTTCATAAAGTGCAGTAGCATGTTTTTACCCATCAAATATTTAATGTTAGTGAGTTTAACAACAGATAAAAGAATAATTCATGTTCATGTCACATTAGTCACTAATTTTCTTCCTGCATAAATCCTTAATTACCTTTTTAAATTATTATTTATTGTTGTCATTAATCCTGCTTCACTTCCTTGTATCACTTTATGCTGGTGTACCAATTATTTTTATTGTTCTTATTAATCCTGCTTTACTTCCTTGTATCACCTTATGCTGGTGCACCAATTATTTTTTTTGTTAGTCCTGCTTCACTTTCCCTGTGTGTTTGTGTTTCTTTAGGCTCGAGCATATCTTTCCCGGTACTACAGGGAGCACAACGTGGAACTGTCCAAGCTGCTGCATCGCCTCGGACAGCCGCTCCCCTCCTGGCTCAGGAGGAACTGCAGAAGGTCAGTACCATTCACAAAACTCACACAAGCCAAATTCATTTTTACCTTTTTTAAATATGTATCTTTTAATAAAAACTTTACAAAATAAGCAACAGAGGAGTATTTAGCATACATACAGCAGAAGAAATGGCTTCTGATCTGCCTTCAAACCTGTAAAAATATTTGCTACAGGTGTTTAAATAAAGAGTCAATCGTAAATGAAGGCACTGACAACAGTCTCACCATGATCTTAACCAAAGGCCTCTTCTTTTTTTTTATTGTTGTGCTATAAAGTGATGTGTTTGTCTCTTCATGTCACATGCTTTTGTGTCACCCGTTCATATCACATTTTCAGCATGTTTTTTTTTTTTCTATTTCAATGGCTAACACTGAATCAATAACTAAACAGAATGGAATTAAATTACTTTTCTGTTTGTTTCCCTTCGGTCTTCCCCCATCCCGCCCTCTCTCACAATAACTCTTTCTTAAGGTTAGATAACCTTTGCGTCCATGCGTCTGGGTTAAAAGGTCAACAGTCCGAGTCCAAGATGTTACCTGGAAGCAGCTGACCTTCAGATGCGTTGTCTGCAGCCTCAGAAAAATACTGAGGTGAAGACAGGGGCATATATTGTGCCTTGGGCCATGTGGAAGCTGAGGTGCTGCTGCAGAGAAGTTGGGAAGTGCATGAGAGACAGTGTCCTAAAGGGTGGGATGAATTGTAATTTGAAGTGCTTACATGGCTCTCAACAGGCACTAAAGTGAAGAAGTAAAAAGAGAACTATGGGGTGTAAGGACCATTGGTAAAGGCTGCAAAGTCTGCAGTGATGGTGACAAACTTTTCTCTAATTTCACCTTTAACGTATGAATCCAGAACAGCGCTGGTCAGCTGTATGTGGTTCCCATTAGAGATGACTTTGCACTAAGTTCTGTTCTATTTTTAAAACAAGGCACACCGTGTGTTTTCCTTTTTGAAGTTTCACACAAGAATGACTAAAGGATGAATAAGTGCACAGGCTCAGGGCAAGTTCCATGCTGTTATTTTCTATGACACTCATTGTTTGGTGAGGTTTTCTTTTAATCCTTACTAGTCTGCCAGTCTTGTTAACATCACATTCACAGGTGTCGCCTGAGACTGAGTCCCTGAACAGGTCAGCTGCTCATTCTTATGTGACAAACAACAGAAGAACGCTAGAAATGTTCATCATGAGTGATTATAATTCAAGCGCTTTGGACTGATGAATATCTGGCGGCAAAGGAACAAAAACAGCCTAATGCAAATGGAACTTATTTCCTGTAATCTAAAACCAACTTATGTTTCATTTTTGTTTCTGCCCCACTTTGTTTCTTTGTTGAACCAGTGGCCTACATTGTTTAGCGTCAGTTTGAATGCAAAAACATTGATACCAAAATTAAATAAAGATTATATCTGACAGCATACGGTGTGGATTTCTATTTGTTAAGGAAGCAAGCTCATATTTTTTTCTTTTAATACTGTGTATATATATCCTTTATTTAACCAGGTAATTCAAGACATAATCAAACACACACATAACAATATATACAATTAATAATTACAAAAGAGTCAGTTTGTGCAAGTTTAAAAACTGTTACATTTATTAAGCTCGTTGATTTTTGCTAAGTTAGTATGTTTTTTAATTGAAGAGTTTATTTGCAAAAGCAGAAAAATCTATTTCTCTAAACTGTCAAAAAACGTTTTTTTTATGATTTGCTAAAGGTGATATCAGTCAAACCAAACGTGGCTTTATCCAATTAGGACTACTAAATAGATTTGTGCTTTGAAAACAACGCTATACAAAGATTAAGTTACAAGCCTTAGTTAAAAAGGCATTTATCAATTACTTATGTACATAAGGTTTTGTCATTGCACACACAAGTGTTTAAATCACTAGCTGAATATATTATAAACAACATATATATATGAACAGCAAATAAATATCAATACACTTTTTGTAATGACATTACGTTACGTAAGTGGTAAACAAAGGAACAGATGACTTCAAAACTAGGAATGAGAAAGGTGTGTGCTACTGATTCACTGTTGATGGTAGTGATACCTTCACATTCAAATACTTAATTTAGATGTATTTCCAACTTGCAACTGCTGGAGGGGAATTTTTTGGCAGCAAGAGTTCTTTCTTTGTTCAGGATTCCTTTTCATCTGTTTTACTTCTCGCCTATTGTTTGCAGTTTTAGGGCGAGGCACAAGAATGTACGTTAATTATCTGTGTGTAATGAGCATAGATTGTAAATAAAAATGGATGTAATCCGCCCATGCATAGTAAATCAATAGTTTTCAGATAGCATAAACGGACATCTTAATCATCCCCAGAGTTGTCACGTAGTAAAAACTTAGCTCTAGTTTAATTAATTTAGTTTTAGTTATTTTGTCATCCTATAACTAAACAGAATGTTATACGATGTAATAATTTTACCTTCTGTATCAGACATAAAACTATACCTTCTTAGAATTGAGATTTGAATGTGCAAACATATTTCACACTGTTTATTTCAACACAACTGTCTTTCTGGAAAATTTTTCTAATCAATGGGAAAATCTTGCTTTCTATTGTAACATAAACAAAAAGACATCAATGTGTATCAAAGAGATGCAAAATACACATTTACAGCTTATTTTAAATTAAATTCAATAAATGTGCAATTATCAAAAGGCCCCTATAGCCCAAGAAAGCTAAATAATAATAATAAACGTACCATCTAAATCGTCTTTGAATTTAAGTGCATTGAACAGGAGGATATTCCTTATGCTACATAAACACTGGCGTCATAAACATCAAATGCAAATATTTATTTACTTGGATTCATTTTCTGGAAAGCGCTTCGTGAGCACGAGTGCTTTCCCTTTAGTGAGGTCTCCGGTTGCATCTTGGCACCGCCGCTTAACAACAAGGTGCGCTCTGTCTTTTAATTTAGTTTTTGTTTCGTTTTCATCCGCAAAAAAACTTTGTTGACGAAATATTTTTGTCATAGTTTTCGTCAACAAAATTAACACTGGGTAGAAGCCCACTGCGGTTATAAGCCGCGACAATTCCCTCCACAATCCAAAGAGACAGCAGCTCTACACACCAACCACGGAAGGGTGTAGCCCATGACACAAACAACTGCTCAGATTTCCTTAAACCAGCCTGTCTGTCAACATATGCGATCAAAGGCACACAGCTCAATAGGCAGACACAACAGAGCCGGGTTAAAAACCGTATAAAAGTGGGGTTAGGTTTGAACAAAACCTTAGAATTCCTTCTCAGAAATTGCATACATGAGGCGTTAACAGACAACGCATGTACTATAATTGCTCATTTTAAAGGAGAGCATTTTGATCTCAGCCTGATGCAATGGTTTAAAGGGCAAGCGAGTAAGGGCATCAGAGAATGCACATTGGTTTTAGGGACAGCCGTCTTGTCCCCAAAACCAACGTGACATGCTGATATAGCGGCCATGTAGCCTACACCTTAATAGTGGAGAATGCCAGTCCTTTGTCCAGCAGCCCTTGTTGGAAAGTCAGAATAACAGGCACCGGGCTCTGCACCGGTCTTCAAATGCCTGCCATTTACCATCATAAGCGCCACGGGTAGAAGCAGCCCTTGCGCTCTGAACAGTGGAAGCCCGCAGCGGTTAAATTGAACCTCTCAAAACCTGTGGGCTCAGAGAGTCCGAATGGGAGCACTGTGTAGTCCTATGCCTTTCCCTGAAAAGGAAATCTGAGATATTTATGTTGCTGGCAGTGACGGCATGGTAGGAGTGCTGTAGGGTCTTAGAGTATGAACAACCTGCAAACCAAAAAGTCATCAATACTTCTTGTAAATGGACTATTAGTGTCTTTTAAAAGAGTTTGTGAGTATTAAGATACATTCTTCTCTTTTGAGAATTGTAAAACACAACCTTACACATGTGTATTAGAAGTTGTGTAGTAGTAGATAGTGTTGGTAAAAGGTGATTTATTCTTAAAACATAAGATTAAGAAAACAGGACTCATATATAAATATGTATTTTGTCTCTGTAAATTGGTTGGATTTGGAGTCAATGTAAAATGTTAATGTCACTAAACATAAGTATGTTACAAATAAGTTCCCTTTCATAGGTACAAGGCTTCTAGGCCTCTTACAGATTGATATTTTTCTGACTACAGACTCACAATTTCTTAAACACACATCCACATTTGGGTCCAAATTTACAAATAAAACATAAATATCAGAATAGATTTACAAATTGTTTGCTACTCTGAAGACACAATATTCTTATGCGTTTCAGCCGGCATTTCACAACTGGAAATAATGTGAGAACAAACAGTCTTTTGTATTTGGAAAGAGCTGAACAGCGTCATTATTGTGCAGCACAACTTGATTTTTCACATTCAAGTCCTTCAAGGCGTGCTTATTAAAACATGCATCACTTTCCTGGTATCAAAACAACAATTTAATCTTGTCTGTCCTGAAGTATTATCTCTTAAAGTTGAAATGGAGGAGAATCTGATCGACACCATACTCCTCCTCATATTCCTCAGGGACGAGAGAGTGGTAGTCACCGACTCGTACTTTGTACTCCTTTGTGCTGTTTCCATACCTGCAAATATATATATAATGAAGTGACATGGTAAGTGGGTAGACAGGGCATTCAGATTCTTAAAAGCTAAATTATTGGTTTAAAATCTTGTTTTAACAGAAAGTAGCGGCATTGCACATAGACTGAAAATTAGTGAAGTACTGCCCCCAAAAAGTCACCACCTGGCTTTAACTAAGCAAATAGCTAAAAGCCTCCCATTGTATGATTACTGCAAATATATGATTATGTTTCAGCTGGCAACAAGTTATTTAACCCAAACTGTAGTTTCTCATTTCAAACAACCATGTGGGAAGACAAACCCAATGTTCATGGAAAAGATGTTAATCTGTTTCAGAAGGGTCAAATTATTGGCATCAAGCAAAGAAACCTCTAAGGTGATTGATAAAACTAAAACATTTGGGTTAAGAACTGTCCAACACATTATTAAAAACTGGAAGAATAATGGGGAACCATCATCTTCGAGGAAGAAATGTGTGATCGTGATTGACATAAAGGTTGGACTGTGGAACAATGGAAGAAGGTCATGTGATCTGTGAAGGTCATCATGATGCTTTGGACTCCTACTTAGTGTTTGTGTATTTATATGATATTTACGTCTAACATCTAACTGATCACCACACATTTTCCAAACTCAATGCCAGACTGCAATTTTTAATTCATGTATGATGGTATGAATGGATATACATCTATTTATAATGTGAGTTGTTTGACCAAATAATTTCCACACTTTGAGGAAAAAGACAAATGTCAGGGAAGCAGTCAAGTGAATAAAGAGTTGCTGAGTAAATTATGAGACAGAGCCCAGAGCTCCGCATCCAGTTACAAGTGGTAGAGTTTCTGGAAAGATCTTCTAATCTGGGAATGTTGTGATGTTTCTGGCATTCAGGACCAGTCAGCTGAACACATACTACACACAGTGGCACAAACTCACTCTAAGCAGTTTTAGCAGGAGGTACACAGATCTGAAAGAATATGAAAGGCATTTGTAATGACTGGATGATACAGAACTAGAACATATAATCATATGTTTTACCACCTGGGAATTTTTTTAATGCTAACGTCAAACTGTTGAGCAATAAGGACAGAAATAGATCTGAGATTGCTGCAATGTGATCAATGACCTGAAGTAACGTCTGTGAAGACTGCTAGTGGTGAAGGGATCATATGATAGCAATGAAGAATATTTATGCAAATCTCTTGACGACAGAGTGTCATTTTGTGTCTTTGTTTTTATTGTGGTTACCAGATCTAGGGTTGCAGTCAAGGCTGAGACCAGTTCAAGACTGAGTCAGTATAATAGACCTTAAAGGAACAGTAAAAAATACAAACAGTCAAAGCTAAATTTTTATTTCAATTCAAAAGTGTTGTGTTTAAATTTTGGTTCAGTGTAGTTCAAGACAAGACCTTAGACGTCAAGACCATAACAAGACTAAAACTTTTTTGAAGGCATCATTGCCAAAGATAAGAGCTCGCATAATGATATTTGACAAATCACAGAAATGCTATGGAGGGTGTTATCTTTATATTTTGATTATCATGTCTGAAAACACAAACATTTTCTGGTCAATTTTGAATTGAGAATGAATGACTGTCAGTTATGTTTCTATATCTGGGCTAATATTAGATAAACAATAAAAAATATCTTTACAGAAAAACCTAATTGATCAAGTATGTTTTTGCACTCTATAGTCGTAAGAAAAGCTTAGAATGGCCTCTTCCTGCTTGTAATGTAGATCTAGTAGGACTTATTAAATATTCAAACTGGGGACTTTGGCTAATAGTTACTCAAACATATTGTACTCAGGCCAGAGAGTGACAGACCTGAATATCAAATGCAGACTGTGTGGTAATTACTGAAAGAACCCTCACATTTCCCATTTCCACAGCCTCTCTCTGTTGTATTCTCTGTTCTATGCAATAGGTAATTGACTGCCACTGATGGCGCCATGTGTAGGCCTCCACATAAAAATAAAATTCTGTTCTCCTAGTACATAAACGATTATAGTAGCATTTAGCAAACTATTCCTACTAATATGGATAATACAGATAAGATATACAGATAAGCTATATGTTAGTGTGCATAGTGTATGGTTTTGACCTTTTGAAACAGTGTGTCGAGGTGAGGACCCTGCAGGTATCGATTAGAATTGCTCCACACACCAATCTCCACGCATTATTTACAAAATGCAATGTGTCAACTGTAGTAACGCAAGGCTATTGAACTTCATTATATAAACAGACCGGTCATTAAGTAGGATTAAGATGCTTTTATTACAAGTGTAGTCACACCAAATGTTTTTATTGGCACTGAATAAAACATAGAATATACATACATACAAATAGAATGATTGGGCGTTGGCGGGCGTGTATGAGCCGCAGACCGCAAATTGAGTTGACAGGATCTGACAGAGACAAAATAGAAATCAATAATTGAGAGATTTGCTAATTGTTAAACCATACATTAGGACCAGATTGTGAATTTATTAAATATTTAATAGTAAATAGCTTCATAGACAGACCTAATTAAATAAATGATCAAACCCATTCAAATTCAATGGCACACACATGTTTTAAAACAAGCTAAAGGTTAATAACTTTCTCAGGCGCTGCCATTTGTAATTCTGATGAGAGCAAACTCTCTTGTTCTCTGAGTCCGTTTAGTGTAAAAGCACATGTGCAAGTAACAGATATGAGTCTGCTCTGGTGTGTGACAGACAGGGTGAAGTAAAAACATAGCTTTGTTCATTTTACCATCTGGACACACAGTGTTACACACTGAGGCCCCTCCAAATGTGCTCTCACCAAAAGTCCTATGTCTTTTTAGTCATTCATTTTTCAATGTGTTTGAAAGGGTTTTTATGCACACCAGAAACAACTTTAATTTAAGAACTTTGTAAAGTTTTGTCCATCTTTTTCTACACTGATGGCACTCAACAGTCTGCAGTTTAGTAAATCCTTCATTTTATTTCTTGAAATAAAAATGACAAGCCTCACCTTTCATCTCACTGAGCTTTTGTTCACCATAGTTGCAAATAACCCCTGCATCCTCGCTGTGACGGCAGTTGTGTGTGCCTGGTGTCTGTTTGATGCAGTCGGCCAGTGAACGCTCCTCTCCACTGCACTTTACATTATCCACGTGGATGGGACCTTTCCCTTCACCAAAGTATGCCATCACACGGGCCTTTGCAACTCCACTGGTAAACACAGAAGCAAAGAAAATGAAAACTGATGATCATCTAAAATTAAGACTATAATTAAAGGCTGAGAGTATGTTATGGTCTGTTGGGTGTAATTGTGTTGACATTCTCTGGCTGTGAAGCAAACCAAATCACAACCACGCTTTATAAAAACAAAACACTATTTAAATACACACACATAAGCCTTAGTAAGCTTCTTTGATTAGACATTCTGTAGCATAAGATGAACAGATAACTGTTGAGGAAGAGCTCTCTTAGGGGCTTGGCAAGTGGCAGGTCTTGTTTATCTGGCATTATAGGCATTGCTGGAAACATTCACACATTACTTTGACAAACTTGAGCCTAGAAACAGAACTTGAGACACGGCTAATGCTACTCTCATGTTTCCAACATTGGAAACAGTCCAAACTAAAATTCTTCATTTTACTGCCTCTGTTTTACATTTACATTTATTCATTTAGCAGACGCTTTTATCCAAAGCGACTTACATTACATTACATTACATTACCAGTGTTACAGTCACTGGAGGCAAGGTGGGTTAAGTGTCTTGCCCAAGGACACAACGACAGTATGAACTGTGGGGAGAGCGGGAATCGAACCCCCTACCTTCCGGTTGAAAGACGGCCGCTCTACCCACTGAGCTACTGCCGCCGTTTTCTACATGCTCTTTCCTTTCTTACCACACAGCTAATGGAACCAACATGGGCCTTAAGTTAGATGATCCATCTTCATTATTCTTTACAGAAATGCCCAGACATACATTTTCCAAATGTCAATAATTTTAGTATCATTTTACAATCTTGCCAAATGCAGTGAGATTTTGCAGAAAATGTAGAGCCATTTCATCTTCTTTCAGTAGACAATAAAAAGTTAAAGTTAACAATTTTAATCTGCTATTTTTAATAAATAATAAATAACTACATTTAAATAATGGTTGAGCAAGATGTATGAGAAGTAAACTGTGGGAATGTTTACCTCAATGTAAGTGTTAGCCACTCAGGAAATGCCCCGCTTTTTTCTGTTTTAGAAATACAAACAGTGGACTTTCATCTCTCAGAATACTTCTACACAAGTGCTAGGAAACATACATAAACTTCCAGGCACCATCTGTCTTATCGTATTACTCTCATTTTCCAAAAGCAACATTTACTAATCTTCCTTTAGCAATGGGATAATTATTTCATAGAGTGTGTGTGGCTCTAAGGTTTTCGTGAAATAACATAGGCTTCCAAAACACAAAAGATAAAAGACTGATTTCTGTAGTGCCTCAGTTACAGTACATAAAAATCTTTCTATTAATAATTCTGATGACAAAGTTCCAATGTATTTTATATTTATATAAATGAAATGTACAAAACAAGCAGAAAACGTAAGGAATTTATAAAATCTGAGCTGAAATCTGAGCTACTATTTGGCTCACAGCGCTTACACAACTTTACTGGTGTCTCAGTACTAAAAATAGCTGCAGAAATATCACTGCTTTTAAATCATTATAATTTATTCATTATAATTCAATGAACAGGTCATGTTACAAAGACTTGAATGAATCTAGTGTTCAGACTTCCTTTAGAAACAAGTCAGCTATATCCACGTTTTATGTTGGGCAAATTATATATAAAACTATTGCTATTATTACTGTAGTATAAACCTAACTTTAAGATTAAAATAAATATATAGTCAGGGGATATTATTAGAAAACAATGTAAATGTTTGTTTGGTGTCTTACTAGAAGTCTGTGAAGGTTCTCAGTCATCCAGGGCATCTTAAAAAAAAGTTTAAAGTAAAAGCATCTAGACTCAGTTTATAGACGTTCCTAATTCCAAGAGAGATTTATCAATTCTTTATCAAACAGAATTGATAAAGTCCCTTGAAAACTGAGTCTAGATGCTTTTACTTTAACCTTTTTTGTCTTACTAGATGGAAAAATGTTTCCATTACGCTCCGGGCTGCAGGCAATGTTGACGTCTTCATGGTGAGTGCAGTCATGAAGCAACCACTCACGTTTGTTGCACAGCAATAGGCCGGGCTCTTTCCCTGTGCAGCTCACATCATCTAAAAGAATGGGACCTGAACCTGTCCCAAAGCGAGGGACAGGATTGAGGCCCAGCCCCTCAGAAAAGAGAGTGACTCCAAACCTGAAAATGAGGAGAAAGAAATAATGAAAAAAAAAATACATATTTTCAAATTATTTTTTTTCTTTAGTATGTGGGCTTACTACTTAAATATCAGTACCTATAACCAAGCTGTCGACACACCCCTTGTGTGAGTCTGTCCAGCCATCATCACACACAGTTCCCCACTGGCCACGATAAAACACTTCTAAACGTCCCTCGTAACTCCTAACACCACCAGCCAAGCGAACAGTACCATCTAAAGAAAACAAGGACAAACATACCCAGACAAAGGTGTAGAACTACTGAAAAAACGTAAAGCTCAAGAACACAGACCCACACATAAGAAGATTATTTAGTCAAATTACTTCTCCAGAATATTACACCAGAATGGATGTTCTACCTGTGAGGGGACTGCAGGAGACACCGGCATCTTCAGAGTGCAGACAGTTGTGTTCTCCCCAGGCGCTTTTAGAACACTGCTCCAGAGAGAGCTCATTGCCACTACATTGCACCTCATCCAGCCAAACATGGCCTGAGCTTTTACCAAAATGTGCCTGGTGCCATGCTCTGGCCACCCCACTACAGGCAAGACAGATTTTGCAGAATATATACAAAAAATAATTATTAGAATAGATTATGTCATATGCATTCAAACACAAAGAAACACTGGTTGCACACATAAGAAAAGCACACAAACATTCGCCAAGAGGGACGTCACTAAATATGCATATCTCTGTGGTACTAGAATTCAAGCAGGAATAACGAGGCTGATTCAGTGTCTGACACCCAGATGTTCTTTACTGCTCGCCCTGCTCACTGTGAGGCCAAATGGAAAGAATATTTGTCATACTTTTAGAGACAAAGGAAGATAGAAAGCATTGCACCCACATTAACTCATCAGCTTCCTTCTCTATTTGTTCCCTCACATTATTTCCTTGATGTCAGTTCGGTTGGAAGTAATTTCCAAAATGCAATATGTTTTTATGTATATGTACGTGACCCTTCACCTCAGCCCAAGTTGTCGACACACCACCTCGGCATCACTGTCGTCCCATTGGTCGTCACATATAGACCCCCACTGTCCAGAATGGAAAACCTCCACTGTGCCCTCTGACTTGGAACGACCTCCAACCAGCCGAATAGGAAGTGTGAAATGCACAATGCTGTAAGTGTACAAAAAAAACAAACAAAACACAGAGGAAAGGAAAAAATATGAAAATTACAGTAACATTGTGTTGGTCATATTTACCTTTCTGCTGTGTGCATGTGACTGCTGCAGCCAGGGAGCACTCCCCTCCATTCCAGGGAGTCTTGGGACAGTGGAGAAGGTCTGGCTCGTCTCCCTGGCAAAGGACTGACCTCCAGTCAGTCCTACTACTATCAATCTTTTCTAAAAGCCAGCCATTCAGAGAAATGGTTTAAGACATGAAGGTGGAAAGAATAGAGATAATTCAATATTTTCTTATTGTATGCTTTTTTTTTTTTTTGTAGCTTTCAATTAAAATGAAATGCACTGCCAGCAGCTGAAATATGGCTGTCATTTGCCCCCTTTGACTTAAGCTGACTTTCACCAACTCTTGTATGAATATGCACACTCATGTCAGTAGGCATTTGATGTGTTTCAACACGTATAGCACTCAGACACAACCCCCAGGGGAATTTAGAGGCTTCTACAACCAAATGAACTCTAATAAGCCATTATACAGATCTATACAACTCTTACAGCATGTCGGAGAATGTGCTTGGAGGTGAGTAGTATGTGTGCCTGCAACAAGGTAAATACGTAGCAGGACCAAAACAGGTATTTGAATATGGTTGGAAAGCAAGGGTCAAAAAAGAGAAAATGAAAAAGAAAGAGGTGTGGAACATCTTGCCTCTCAACACAAAGGGAAAGCAGGATGTTTTGTGGCGAGAAGACATGTGCATGTCTGTGTTCTCTTACCCTTTGCCCAGCTGTCTGCAAATGACTGCAGCGTCCTCTTGCCCCCAGTCATAACCACACACAGACCCCCATACACCAGAAATATAGACTTCCACGCAGCCAGAGTTTGGAGCTTCCCTCCAGACCAAGCCTCTCTTATGGAACCTCTTAAACGGTCCTGGAGTAAGGGTGCCGCCATACGGCGATATACAACGAAATACAGCAATATACCGCCGTCCACCCGCGGGCAGGCTCCAAAAGCGGAAATATAAGGAGAAACCCAATGGCAACTTTACAAGTGTAAAAATCATGTTTACAGCCTGGTACAAAAGATGTCTCCGGTCTCTAGAGCTAAGTTTTTACTACGTGACAACTCTGTCCGTTTATGCTATCTGAAGACTATTGTTTTACTATGTAGTAAAAGCCAAAAAGCCCGGATGTAACTGCCATTTTATTGCCCTATCATAATGACAATATCAGTTAATAGGGAAGCAATGGGTGGATTACATCCAATTCTATTAATGTTATAGCCTATAACTACATAATTGTGTAATAAAAAGAAATGGCACGGTGGATTGTGTTCACCGACAATGTTTTCTGGAAGTATTCCTGAGTCCATGTTGTCATTTCCATTACAGTAGCATTCCTTTTTGTGATGCCGTCTAAGGGCCCAAAGATCACTGGCATCCAGTCTGGTTTTCCGGCTTTGACCCTTACTCACAGAGATGGTTCCAGTTTCTCTGAATCTTTGGATGATATTATAGCTACACTGTAGATGACGATGACTTCAACTCTTTGAAACTCCTTTCCGATATTACTCTACTTTTTTTTTACTGCAGTATTGGTGATCCTCTGCCTATCTTGACGTCTGAGAGACACTTCTACTCTGAGAGGCTCTTTTTATACCTAAGCATGTTCGCAATTGACCTAATAAGTTGCAAATTGGTCCTCCAGTCCTCCAACTGTACGTAACGTTACCTGCTTGTTTATCGCACTCAAGGCGCCCCAGCCAGCCACGCCCACTCGCGATATTCCATTAATTCTATTTATGGAATCTATGAATGAGGTATAAAATGTTATATAGTATTGAGGAAATACTGAAATGATTTAGAAACACATAACAGCTGCACAACAAGCTACATTTAGGAAATACCACAAAGAAAAAAATAGCGCATACCCCCTTTTTTGCGCCACTGCATAGGAGTCAGCTGAGGATACGGCATCCAGTCAGAGTCATATCGCCCTGGCGTGGGAACAAAGTGAGCACTGCGACGTCGTCAGCGTCATCAATGAAACTCCTGTGCTTGGGCTATCGGCAGGCAGTCTACATGGTCAATTCAATATCCCATAGACCACCAATAATAAGTCTGTTATCATGAAGCAGTTAGAGGTTAAGCTGCATGGGCGTTATAGGGAGAAGCAGGGGGGCCTATCGTTTATTGTTTCACAGATGCAACAATTTTCTCTCAGATAGGTCTAGGCCAGGGTTTTTCAAACTTTTTGTGTGTGTGGACCACTATTTGTAATAAAAACATTTTGCGGACCACCTCATAACACACATAATAAAATGTCTACACACAATCTTACCTGAATTAATCCGCACCTCTAAATAGGCTTACTAGCACTACTATAACTAGTCATCACATCAGTGTGCAACAGGCTTGTTAAAAGAAAGTTTACTGCACACAACGGCTGCCACATATTTAATTTATTTATTTACTCATGTGCCCGAGGGCATAATCAGGTTAATTTGAACAACAGGCTTATTTCCATAGCAATGGAAAAGAACACTTGGATAGTCAACATTTCAAAACATTCTGAAAAAAACATTTCAGAAACACAAGAGCAAAAAAACGGAAAACAAATGGAAATTAAAATAACAGGTCTCTCCACAACTCCCCCACCCCCTCTTTTTATTGTCAACTTGACAATTTAATGCAAATGTTATATCAATATAGGCCTACATATTCTTTTAATTTTTTTATGGGAATTTCCTGGTAAAATAAAGGTAAAATATTATTTTATTTTGCCTTTCCACGGACCACCCGCAGTACCCTCACAGACCACTAGTGGTCCGCGGACCACAGTTTGGGAATGACTGGTCTAGGCTACATTTTACTATAGGTAGCCTAGTAAAACTAGTCCTATGGGCCTATCAAGGGTGGTTGTAATTGCATAGTACTATTAGTCTAGTCCTACTCTTCCTATTGCCTAATTACAGATTACTCAAAGCTATTGTAATTTATTAGGCAAGGCAAGGCAAGGCAATTTTATTTATATAGCACAATTCATACACTGGGTAACTCAAAGTGCTTTACAGGAATAAAAGACAATTTACAAGATTTATATTAAGAAACAAGAAAAAATTAAAAACATTTTAAAAAGAAGAGTGCAGATAAAAGAAAAAAACACTTTAGGTTGTAGTGTAGGCGGAGCTAAAGAGGAAGGTTTTAACCTCCTTGAACATTGTTAAAGTTGAGGCTTGTTTTACTTCATCTGGGAGGCTGTTCCAGATTTTTGCTGCATGAAACTTAAACGCTGCTTCACCCTGTTTAGTTCTAACTCTGGGCACGAGCAGAAGGCCTGTCCCAGATGTTCTCAGAGTCCGAGGAGGTTCATAAGTAACTAGCATGTCAGAGATATATTCTGGTGCTAAACCATTTATTAGGGCTTCACATTCAAATGTAATGCCAAATCTCTTTATTAGCCTAGGCTACTTTAATCGTCAATGATTATTTTTATCAGAATAGTCTATTCACATTTTAACACGGGTCAAATTTGTGAGTTGGTTTGAGGTTGTTTTACCAGTTGAGGAATTTTTCAGTTTTAATTAGAAGTCACTCAGAATGTCACACTGGTGCGTGTTTCATGAGAATGACTTGGCACTGACAAACAATGTGTGGGTGACAAAGAAAATACAGACCATATTTTGTTGATTAGTTCCTTAATGTTACTGATGAGTCAGGGCTGTTAGGCAACATTAAAGACATGACTCGCATCACATCCTGTTTGTCCAGGTTTTTTGCACTAATAATTGTATAGCCACTGGAGATAAACAGCTGCAACAAACATAATTGCATGATAATTCACACACAACAACAATAACCTTTGTTACGCAAACGTAATGAGACCAAACCAAATTAGTAAATTAGTAAATAAAGTAAAAAATAAAATAAAAAATCATTGAAAGAGCTAGATTATAGGCTACGTCAAACAAAAATGCCTGTGAACTGTTTAATGATGTCATCACGCAGCGTCCTATGACTCTCAGGGAGGCGCTTTAAAACAAACAAGGCGTATGCTGTCTTTCCCCCATTTAACAGATATCTCCATTTTAGAATAAGAAATCATTGTTTGTTGAGGCAAAGCATAACATATTTATTATAAAAAACTGTATCTATATAGGCGCGTTTAGCTCTTAATTCTAGGATAAAAACGTACATGCGTCAGTTTTCCGAGTCCCCCGGTGTACATAACAATGACTGTATAAGTATGGACAACTTCCGCCCAAAAAAAACTTAGCTCTAGTGACCGGAGCCATCTGTTGTACCAGGCTGTAAACATGATTTTTACACTTGTAAAGTCAGCATTGGATTTCTGCTTATATTTCCGCTTTTGGAGCCTCCCCTCTGGTGGACGGCGGTATATTGCTGAATGGTGGCACCCTTACTCGAGGACCTTTTAAGAAGTTCCATGAGAGAGGCTTGGTACCTAACAAGCACATCTATTGTATACTTTAGCGGCAAACACTCGTTTGCTCGTTTAAGGTAACGTTGTAGTCTTATAGTTTGCATTACGTTTAATTTTATATTTTGAGAAAGTCATGGCATATGTGGAAGTTGCCTTTAATACAGCATTGAACGTGCAGATATGAATAGTTGTCTACAGAAAATCCACGTGAAACAGAAACTTAGGCGACAGCTCTTAGCTCAGCAGGCAAGTGGACACAAAGAGTCTAGTGACTCTAGTCGCCCTACCTAATATATTAACACAGCTATTACCTTGTTGCAACACTAAATGCAAGCCTCGCCAGGATCCACCTTTACAATCACAATGCCTTGTTGCTCAATAAAAACCAAACGCTGTAAACACCCGAGGTTATGAACACCTTCATAACAAATGTAGAAGCAAGGCAACTTAGAATTAAACATACCATGTCCACATTGTGCCACATCGTTAAGCACAAAGATAAAACATGTTAAAATAAAAGTACCACTGATTTTTTTTTACCTTTAGAATCCAAGTAAAGGGCAAACTGTA